>CAJNDS010000718.1:0-82087 GCA_905221605.1 Symbiodinium natans | reverse complement strand
GGAGGAGGGAGAGGGGAGAGGGGAGGAGGGAGGAGGGAGAGGGAGAGGGAGAGGGAGAGGGAAAGGGAGGGAGAGAGAGAGAGAGAGGGAGGGAGGGGGAGGGAGATGCAGAAAGAAATAGAGATATGGATGAAAAACATCTTTTCGGATCTCGCGTCGCGCATCGCGACTGTATACATGACGCGCCGTCTGCATGCGGGTTTGTGGGCCTTATCACATTTCTGAAAGTTAGGCAGCCCTGAGGAAGGGGCATGGGATCAGCCCGTCATAACGGTCAAGGAGGAAAGGGCCCAAGCAGTTTGATGCAGTCTGGTTGATTACAGCACAGCACACACATGATGAACACATCGCGTCAAGGCGGCGGCAGCTGATGCCGTTGACACCGTGATTTGGCTTACTCCGTTGGCACAAGTGAGATCGTTGAAGCCGCTAAATCCGTGAAGCCGTTGAAAACGTTGAAACGGTCTGACGCCGCTGAAACCGTTGACGACGATGACGCCGCGGCGTCGTCGTGTTCTCACATCTTTGCATGGAAAGTCAGGCCTCCGCGACTTCGCGTTGACAAAACTCGTATTCACGTCTTCTTCACGTCTTCACTTCTTCACATCTCCACCGAGACGCGAAACGTCTAAAATTCCAGAGACCTTCCCTGCTGGCAGGTTTCCCGATCATGTGGCCCCTGCCTTCATAAAAACCATTGTTCATGAACAAAAGAACATGAAGCTCTACGACGCTCATTCTTCACGCCGCTGATGCGACTCTCAGAAAGGCTGTCCCCGCGCGCACAAGCAACCTTCCGCTTTGATGCCTTCACGCACGCGTTCTTCCGGACTCGATATCATCGCGCGGGCATGGATGCTGTGGCCCTTCGTAGGCAATGCTAACACGGCACGCTCCCGGGCACGTGACACACGTGGAGCCAGATTCCAAGGCCACGGCTCCGCCGTCGTTGCCCCGATGACAGCCCCGAAAGTTGAAGGACCCTCGGGACCCTCCACGCCATTTAAAGGTGTGGCGCATTCGCGCACGCCGCCCAAACTCAACGTCGCATCGTGCTCCATACATTACCTACTTGACTGCTCTCACGCGCAATTGCGCTATCCTGTGTGGTAGCTTTGCAAAAACATAGACAGTGAGCCTATCCGGTCGCTTTCGATGCTTTGTTCCTGTTACGAGCTTCTACTTCCTACCGTTCTACCTTTACCACTCTGTGTACCGGCTCCGGCACTGCTCGATGCAAATGGAAGATCTTGTACGCGTACTATGGCGGTGTGCGCACGATGCACATGGTCGACAACTCAAACCTTGCCAGTCTAGCCTGCTATGGTCGCCAGTTGAATCATCGTGTTTATACTTGGTTCGTGTCTTTGCCTGGTGATGTGCTCGCAGCGCCTCCTGCGCCACCAGACGCTTTAACTTCCGCTCCGCACCGCGGCCGGTCTTCAACAGCGCCATCCGGTCAGGCCCGCAGTAGCCCTAGCCGCCCGTACCCAACAGGCCACCGAGTCGAATGCGCCGCCTATTTGCAGGCGACGTGCCACCCGATCCAAATGTCTGCCGTCCTCGCTTCCTGCCGCTGGTTGGATTGAGCTTTGCTCACCCTGATCGAGTTCTCCATCCTATCGGGTAAAGATGCGCTCATCCGGTGGGCCGTCCAACCAGACGAGCTTGCATCGCGAACGAGCTGGCCACGGCTCTCGCTGCCAGGCTGCCGATTCGGGAGACTCGCGTGATTGCAACATGCAAAAGCTTGCGTTGCGCGGATCATGTGGCAGAAAGAATTCAAAGTTGTAGCTGTTGTGTGGTTGTTGCGGCAGTTGCGCTAGTTGCAATGGCTGCGGTGGTTGCGTTGGTTGCGGTGGTTGCTGCTTGAGGGCTCCGATCTTCCTGCCTTACGCGGGCTCGATGCAGCTTGCTCCTCCGGTTTGCTCTTTCTTGCAAAATCTTGAAAACATATCTCGGCCTACGCAAATCTTGCGCCCTCCGCACAGCACTCGCTTGGAATTCTTTTGGACCGCAAGCCAAGTACAGCTCCGAACGGACCTAGAGATGCAGGGAAGTCAGCCTACTGCATGGTCGTCTGTCTCAGCACAGCACATCAGGAGTCTAATCAGTAGAGAGGTGAACGAGAAATGGCATCTGACTTCCCCCTACACCAACTCCAGTGAAACATCACAACGACTTTTTGTCATCAGCCTGGCAGAACGCAAGCAGAATCATGTCAACATGTGAATGACGTGCGACTTGCGTGTGAATGAGAGGTGAAGAAATGTGAAGCGATGGAGGAGACCAGCATACACGAACCCACTGCCTTGGGTAGCGCCTTCGAAACATCCAACAGCTTGTCGATACCACGAGCCACGAGCCTGGAGCCAGCTCTCCAGTTTCGCACAAAGAAACGGTGCCTCTCACAATGTGTCTCAAAGCTGCTTCTTTCTCCAATATACGCAAGGCTTGGCTCCCCGGCAGATCTCTGTCCCGCTCGACTATCTCCGGGTGAAAACTTGCCAGCTCGCAGTAGATGTAGCTTTGGAGGAGCTGCACAGAACGGCACCCAGGCATGTTGCTCGATGTTTCACTGCGTATGTGCAAAATGTAAACAACCACTGCCCCAGACACCACGGCAAACACCACTGCGGACTGCGCACTGGTTTGGTCGGCTCGAAGTTGTCGAAGGACCAGTCGATCTTGGCGGTGCCTTGCCAGAGTGGCACTGCTAAGCACTCCTATAGCAATCCACACGGAGCCCAGACCGACTTCTCGAGCTCAGCTCTCAGCAGGTGTCTAGAACCATATCTTCTTCATCGAAGAGGTGATCCAGATACCTCGATTCTCAGAACTCCCCGACAGTAAGTCTGTAGGGAAGTACATCGAACGAGGGAGAGAAGCCCAGAAACCCAAAAACAAACTGCATGGTCATCTCACTCCCAGTTGGCAGATGAAAATGTTTGATGTTTTGATACAACTTGCTACGGTCCGGGCTCCCTTCGAGCCCAGTTAACATGTCAATCCACTGAGGGTGCCAGTCAGTTGGCAGCTACAGTAAGGTTGGGCTTAGTGTCTCCGAGGCCCCAGCTTAAGACGCAATGTGTCTGGAACACTGATGCGTGTTGTAGGGTCGAAGGTCACGGTCTTGGAAACGACCTGCGGCAAGCTCACGTTGCCGTGAGTGCCTCGATATGAAACGATATGAAGATGCTCCTCAATGGCATTGTCGCTCGCTGTGGGCAGCAGGCCCTTCCAGTCTACCTGAAGACTTCGTGTGGATGAGCACAAGAAGGGACTTGATCGGTCAAAGCAAAACGAAGGATGAAAGAGTATCTTCAGAAAACACTGTTAAGAGAGGGAAAGCTGCCTTCGGTGCTGGAGCGCATTTCACCAGAAACGAGCGAGCTGTGCCCCCTTCAGGCAACCACTGGGTTTCCGCCTTCAGATCGCTGCACCCACAACAACTGACAAGAGTTTTACACTTCGGCGCCCCACTGAGCCTCTGATGGTGTTCCGAGGGTGCTGATGATCTTCCGCAACTGGTCTACGTGATCCTTGCCTCCGCTGAAAGTGAACTAGTCAAGGCGCTTGCTGCCTTAAGGTTGGAAGACCCGTATGAAAGCGAACAAGATGACATCAAAGTTCGAGTGTTGGTCAGGAAAACATGGAGGAACTGTCAGTTTTGAGTGCTGACGCGAAAGGGTGCCGCCCCGGCCTACTACAAGGCAAAGGAAGCTTTCACGCTTCAAGATTCAGGCCAGGGCTTGTTGACAAATGTAACACTAGGATTGTCGAGATTGGTAACCTATGGAAGCTTTGAAGTTGTTAAAGCAGCATGACCTTTCGCAATTCTATATTACTAGCTTTGCTACACGTGAATCTCACTTTTCGAGGGAGGCCCTTCTCTTTCTTCGTTCGTTCATGTATGGTTCTTGCCAATGCAGATTGAGACGTTAAATCCAGGCAGCTGCGACTTTGGCCTGAGACTGGAAGGCCTTTGGTCTTACAACATTCAAGGCTAGTATGAAGCGCTGCCCTGCGCTTAAAATGCCACTTCATCTGCAGCGGCGAAGCTTTCGAACACTTGCAGGAATTGGGGTTGCAAAAGGTCTTGGCTGTTCAATGCTGTTCATCAAGGTCCTGTTTCAAGTCCCTCCTGAACAATGAGCCCAACCAGCAAAAGCCAACGACCACCCGGGAAACTGAGGAAATCATGAACCTTTCACTTGATGCCCGAGCCGCCCAAAGGCTGCATACATTTGACAATTCACTAGCAACAATGAATGCATTTACGGCTATTCAATTTCATTCAAAGCTACTCAAAATTGAGCTCTCTTTAACTGTTAGATTCTTCATTGACGAGCGAAGAAAACACCTCAAGCATGTCGGCATGCCAGCTGACCTGCAAATAAGGGTTTACGTGAGATCAGCTCGAAGAGAATGCAGCCCACAGCCTGACCAGTTTGTGAAGAGTCAAACTTAGTGTAATGTTGTGATCGAAGGCCCGAAGCTTGTGGGGCCGGAACCCAAACATCAATTGCAACAGTGTACTCAGAGGACACCAGCATGACCTGCACAATCGGAGCAGCTCGGGAATTCAGACAGCCATTAAGATTTTGACATGATAGCGAAAGAAGGTGCCTCAGGTGCGCGGTACCAGCGTGTGACTACGTAGTCCGTGCGCCCCATGGTGTCCTCCGCATCTGTGGCCAGGACCTCCCGCAGTGTCAGCTCTGGAAAACATCTTCCAATCGGCCATGGAACATGTGCAGACGCTTTGAACGTGAGCATGACACATCCCCCCACCCACTCCAGGGCCCCAAACGCGCGCCAGGCCGAAGTCGCAAATCTTCAGGTCGCAGTTCTTGTTGACCTCATCGAAGCGCCAGAGGCCACACAAACAGGAAATGAAGTGTGTCGGTACACATAACACGGTGACATGCCAGATGTGTGCACAGGCACAACGTGGTGCAGCCTGGCACCACCCAAGTCAGCTCAGTTCCACAGCTTCCTTCCATGCGAACAGCGCTTGGCGCATTCGTTTTGGCATCGCGGCACCACTCCGAGCACTCCGTAGCGATGCACAACAGACGTCAGGACACCAGGAATTCCAACACGAACAGCATCTCCGCTCGTCACCCAAAATGGCAAGTGACTTCCAGCGTCCCGACGACCGAAATGCTCTCCACCGCTGTCCAGTCGCCGGAACTATCTGTACCCCCAGCTCCAGAACATGTACTGTACACCGACTCCCATTCTGCAACGAAGTGAGAAACAGCTGTACATGGCGACCAAGATTTGACAACAAGGCGGCATGCATTCTACTGACGTACTACCAAGCCAATGTCAGCCACGAAATCCAACTTCCCCGCACAATCGCACTCACCTCCTCGCACCATCCAACACTGGCAGCAGGGGTGCACCGCCCTCACCAACCATGCAAACGTCATGCGGAAGCCACTTGGCTGGGCTATCTCGCGAGCCATGACTTGCGCCTGCAGCGGCCGCCTCGAACGTCATGCCCCTCAAGTGAGGGCCACCACAACAAAAACACTGACGAGGAGGTCAATTCCTGCCGCCCGGAGGCACAGCTAGCAGCAACCATCGCCGCCTCAAACGTCGCGCTCGAAGCGGCCCCTCGTAGAGTTGCCGACGCGAAGATGAGGACACCAGCTCTTACAAGCGGCGGTCGGCTGCGATGAAGGTATTGGTGCGATACCAAGATTTATGAGAGGAGTGCCAAAAAAAAGTGCAAAGCACAGGAGCGGAGAGAACGGAGAGCACGACAACACTCTGACACTCCTGCGGAAACCCTTCTATGTGGGCAGCTGGCAAGGTCATCGTGACGCTCTGATTCCGTTGAGCAAAAAGTCATGTGCGATTTTAGCCCTCAGGTCGTTGCACAGGCATCGCAGCTGTTCTTGCTTGAAGTGTTCTCTCTGGTGTCTCAAACTGCTTCCGTATCCCAGCAGTCAGTCCAAAGTGTTGAGAGCAGCTGTTCGAATTTTGGTCTGTGAGTGCCCATTGCTGTCCATTTCGTTGTCGTCCTTGCTTTGTCACCGTGCTCCAGAAGTTTCCTCTGTCTCCCGAGAGCTGCAGGTACAAGACAACCGCAGGGAATGGAGTCGTCTTCTTGAAGAGCACATGATTCGCACAGCACTGAGTCCCACACCAAAAGATTCGAAGGCTTGATGTCGCGATGCCTGCCGGAAGTGAGTAACTTCAACTCATGCGCTTTGACTTGTGCTAGGGTTGCGGCACAATGTGTGCGCTGTGAAGATAGGCCAAACCTCGGCCATGACTGCTAGAGCTTGTTCTGCCTGAACATTGCAGAAACTGCGCCACACCCCCTTGCAGCGGCGCCGTGCATTCCGTCGAAGTCAACCCAGCATCAACTATGGCCCAGTCCACGGAGTATCTGATGAAGAAAGTACTGGTGGTGCTCCTGCCACCCGCAGTCAGCCGAGCTGATCCAAACACATGTGTGGTCGCAGTGCCATCCTCCGTCAAAGGCTGCTTGGAGTAGATCACTCTATGCAGATCCTCAGTTGCCACCGTACGTTGAGCTGCCAGCACGAAGGTACGTACATCTGGGCAAATATGGAATCTGCAGGGGTCCAGTGCAGCCTGAGGACTGTCTCCATGAGATCTGTGACGATGTAGATATCCTTCGGTGGGTGGGAGAGGGTGGCGAGGGTGATGGGAGCTGCGCATTGCAAGCATTTCAAGTCAACTCAGTTGCATTGGACACCTCGAAATCCGGGCCAGGCGGAGGATACATGTCCATGATTCGGATAATGTTGTCCTCAGTTGCAAGTGCAACTGAAATATGCGGGGCACACAGAAAGCCTCAAGGGTTCACACGTGATCCAGCTGCCTCAGGAGCTTCACCTGCTAAGGGCTCTAAAACAATGATGGACACTGCGCTCTGGTGCTACACGCCCAGCCTCACGCAGTATTCGTTTACCATCAACCTTGCGGCAGTTGATGCAAAAGCAATCTTACGTAGCGAGCAGCACACTCAGGAAGGAACCAGATCATTGAAGGCATTCGTGATTTTCTTCACCTCGTAGACACCGTGCTTCAAGTCGGATGTCAAGTCTGAAGACGATTGCTCAACCTGCTGCCATCTCAAGGTGCGGGCAGCAAACTTTTCGCCTGTCTTCTTGTCCTGCACGACACTGCACTGTCCAGGCCCCGAATTCCGACTTGCAAAACACGCACAGTGAAGGAAAAGTACTGCCTGGAACGAGGCGACACAGCCATAAGCCCCAGAACCTGAGCGACACTTGCCAACAACAACTCTAAGGTACCAAAGACGGCTGGAAAAAGCCAAATTGCAATGAAAACTGAGTGTGCAGCCAACCTTTTTCACAAGCTCCACATGGTCGGGAACTCGAAAGATGGACTTGCCATCCTGGTATTAACCGGACACACACACACACACACACATATCTATCTATCCATCCATCTATCTATCTATATGATCATATATATATATATATACATATATATACGACCTAGTTGTGGATAAGGCCCTCTCTCTACATACATACATACATACTTATTTCTTTTTTATGAATACATCAGCATGTCTATGACAACACATACTGTCTACATGCATCCAACTGCGTATTCATCTACATGCATCCAACTGCGTTACATGAAATAGTTCTGGCCCATTGGGGACACCCTAAAACAGTTGCTCAGGATTGGCCCCCATCAGCCATGTGCATATGTGATTTTTTGTGTATACATATATGCATGTATACATATAAACATCTGTCTGTGCACATACATGTATGTTTTGATATATACATATGTGTAGCTATATCTATGTAGTGCCATGACAGGTGTTACACCGATGTGCCGATGCACCGTTGTGCCGACCCTAAACCCCACATTCTACATTCTAAACATCACTAAACTACCCTAATTAAAAACCAAAACTTTAAAACTCAAACCCTAACAACCCCAAGCCCCAAGAGCTGAGGAGTAACGCACCAACGGAGCGGAGTCGTTTTAGCGTGTGCCGGTCGTGCCCGTAGGCCCACGCCATATTTCTTAGCAGCTTGCACAGGCGTGCTTTTTCATGACGGTCGTCAAAGCGGGTGTTTCATCGCCCATGTTTCCGGGTCTATGTTGCATGGGCACACGCCAGGAAGCTGCGCAAGCACGTAGTGTTGGAAGCGTCGGCCTCCAAGACAGAAGTGATGTTGGGCCCGAGATGGCCTTCAAACCCTTCGCCCCAAAAGTGATGCTGGGCATAAGGAGCCCTTAACCCTAAAGTGATATGAGGCTGAAGGAGCCTCGAAACCTAAAATCCCTAAGCCCCAAAACCGCAAGAAACCACAAACCCAAGGGAAGCCCTAATCCCTGAAGTAATGTTGGGCATACGGACCCAAGGCCTAGATGTGATGTTGGGCAGAAGAAGCCCCCAAACCCTAGAAGTTGGGCTGAGTCCAAAAACCCAAATCACTGCCAAAGTTGCGAAAGAAACATGTTGTTGAAGAGGCGTTTCGTATCGTTTCGCGGTGCATCTGTCTAGCCCCCCATGAGGGCAGAAGCATGCAAACTGCAAGGTTCAGCTCCATTTTGTTCCATATCCTGCGATTTGCATGCGGTACGCAGCTGTTCTAGAACCTGAGCCCAATTTGTCCTGGAAGTCCTTACCACATGTTCTTGCAGTCTGGCTCTCCATTCTACAATACCACAGGCTGTCTCTGTAGCCCAGGGCAGGCAGCCCTTCCCAAAAAGAGGACCATTCCGCTTTTCGTGCTGCATGAAGCGGTAACCCTCCAGATACAGAAAATCTGGAGGCAAGCCAGGTATGTGGCTGAAAGTCTCCTGCACCAAACACTGCAACCAGCCGTGAAACGAGGCCAGCGCAGCTGCCATGTAGACACAACAACCCTGTTCAGTCAGCGAGTCCCCCGAAATACGTACAAGCACGTACATCCTTCCATTAAGGCAGAGCCTTTGTACCAGCTTCATCTCAACTCCTGCATGATCTGCGCGGCTCTCCAGCAAGAATTTAGTCCTCTGGATGGCCTGCTTCAGCAGTCTGAGAGTCGAACGCAACTCTCCGAAGTCCTCCTCCGAAACCATGCTGCCCTTCCCCATTGAAACAGTGTCCACATCCAAGAGGTAGGCGAAATGCCGCTGTTTCTTTGTGCTGTGTAAATCAAGAAGCTGAGACTTTCTGAGATTTACTGCTGCATGCAGCGTCGTGGACGGCATTTCCTGCACCTTGGCCCTCAAACGTTCCATCAACGCTTCTCCAGCAAGTGCACAAGAAAAATTTGCAATCAACACTCCTCCAACGGAGGGGCAGGAGAAATCTGAGCAATCCACCTCCTGAACTTCACCACCCAAAGAGGCGAGGGCCTCCTTCCAGGCCCGGATCGACTTCGACCAAGGCATCAGGCTCCCCCATAAAAAGGCATGAAGCTGGTCCTTCCCACGTGCCGAGATCGATTCAAGTCCTGCTGTGTCGACCTGTGACATCTGCCGAATGCACTCGCCCGAACTGCGCAAGTGTTCGAATAGCTTGTTACGACTTTCAAAGGTTTCTTTGCACCAGCGGCAATGAACAGTTTTGTCGGGCTGCTGCATATGGCTTGTGACTCCAGCATCGCGGTAGCCATGTGGCACGTAGTTGTCCAACTCAAGGTCATCTTTCTCACAGCAGACTTGAGTCCCACCCAGCACAGCCCCAGAGAACAGCTCATTCTTGATCGGGTCCTCGAAGAACTTCAATGGATCTGCATCTACCGTGGGCAAATGGACTTCATACATCTCACACACTGAACACGATGAACACGATGAACACTGGGGACCCAAAGGCACAGAGATGATCTCTGCAGCCGAGGCCGAGCATGCCGAGCCAACACACAGCACGACTCCCACCAACTTAAAGTCCGAGACGCCAAAATCCACCAGCGCTTTGTGCAGCTTCTGAACTTCATCTGTCGAAAAGTTGGTAAAGCTGGCTGTTTTTCCATTCTCTGACAGACTCGCTGGTAAACCTTTCCTCAAAATTTCCAGGCTCTCCTTGCAATCCACCAGACAAGAAGCAACAAAGAGCTTGCGTCCTGGAGATCGAGCAGCATGCCGAAATCTCCGGACACAGCGATTGAGATAGTCCTGGTCCTGGCAGCACTCCGTGAGCTTAGAACTGAAAGTTGCCAATTCCAGAGCTACTAGAGTTACTAGAGCCCAGGGTACAAACCTCCTATCCCAATGAATCGTAGTCAAGCTGCAATCGCTGCCACACACACATACGTGCGCTCAGATCCGCCGACCCCAGCAGCAGCGGGGCGGCGTCAGTGAAGACCCATTTTTGTCCGCTCTAGGGGCTTTGGCCAGACCCATTTTTGTCCGCTCTAGGGGCTTTGGCCCCATGGCTCCATGGTCCCATCCCGCCCCATGGCTCCCATGGCACCCTCTCAGCTGACTTTAAAGGGTCCCAGTGCATGCCCGCCCTCTCCGCCCTCCCCGCCCCTCCGCCCTTTCCGCCCTTTCCGCCCCCTCCCCCTCCGCCCTTCCCGCTCCATGGCGCTCCTGGCTTCATTGGTCCCATGCCCCATGGCTCCCACGGCCTCATGTCCCTGGACCTTTTCCTCCGCCTTCTCCGCCGCCTCGGCCTCATGGCCCCATGCCCATTTTTGTCCGCTCTAGGGGCTTTGGCCAGACCCATTTTTGTCCGCTCTAGGGGCTCTGGCCCCATGGCTCCATGGTCCCATGGCTCCCATGGCACCCTCTCAGCTGACTTTAAAGGGTCCCAGTGCATGCCCGCCCTCTCCGCCCTCCCTGCCCCTCCGCCCTTTCCGCCCTTTCCGCCCCCTCCCCCTCCGCCCTTCCCGCTCCATGGCGCTCCTGGCTTCATTGGTCCCATGCCCCATGGCTCCCACGGCCTCATGTCCCTGGACCTTTTCCTCCGCCTTCTCCGCCGCCTCGGCCTCATGGCCCCATGCCTCTCACCCTTAATGGCTCATGCCATGGCTTCACGGCTTTGGACCCTATCAGCTGACTTTAAAGGGTCCCAGTGCCTGCCCGCCCTCTCCGCCCTCCCCGCCCCCTCCGCCCTTTCCGCCCCCTCCGCCCTTCCCGCTCCGCCCCATCCGCCCTTCCCGCTCCACGGCGCTCCATATGGTTCCCGCCCCCTCCGCCCTTCCCGCCCCACGGCGCTCCATGGCTTCTCCCACGCCTCACGTCTGGACCTTTTCATCCGCCTTCTCCGCCGCCTCTGCCCTTCCTAATGGCTCATGGCCCCATGGCTCCATGGTCCCATCCCGCCCCATGGCTCCCATGGCTTCACGGCTTTGGACCCTATCAGCTGACTTTAAAGGGTCCCAGTGCATGCCCGTCCTCTCCGCCCTCCCCGCCCCCTCCGCTCTTTCCGCCCTTTCCGCCCTTCGCTTTTCCCGCTCCATGGCGCTCCATGGCTCCATGGTCCCATGGCCCCATGGTCCCATCCCGCCCGGCTTCAGACCTTATCATCCGCCTTCTCCGCCGCCTCTGCCCTTCCTTTGCCCCCCCATGACCTCATGGCCCCATGCCTCTCACCCTCAATGGCTCATGGCCCCATGGCTCCATGGTCCCATCCCGCCCCATGGCTCCCATGGCACCCTCTCAGCTGACTTTAAAGGGTCCCTGGACCTTTTCCTCCGCCTTCTCCGCCGCCTCTGCCCTTCCTTTACCCCCCCATGGCCTCATGGCCCCATGCCTCTCACCCTTAATGGCTCATGCCATGGCTTCACGGCTTTGGACCCTATCAGCTGACTTTAAAGGGTCCCAGTGCTCCGCCCTCCCCGCCCCCTCCGCCCTTTCCGCCCCCTCCGCCCTTCCCGCTCCGCCCCATCCGCCCTTCCCGATCCATGGCGCTCCATATGGTTCCCGCCCCCTCCGCCCTTCCCGCCCCATGGCGCTCCATGGCTTCTCCCGCCTCACGTCTGGACCTTTTCATCCGCCTTCTCCGCCGCCTCTGCCCTTCCTAATGGCTCATGGCCCCATGGCTCCATGGTCCCAGGGCTCCCATGGCTTCACGGCTTTGGACCCTATCAGCTGACTTTAAAGGGTCCCAGTGCATGCCCGCCCTCTCCGCCCTCCCCGCCCCCTCCGCTCTTTCCGCCCTTTCCCCATGGCACCCTCTCAGCTGACTTTAAAGGGTCCCAGTGCATGCCCGCCCTCTCCGCCCTCCCCGTTTCCGCTCTTTCTGCCCCCTCCCCCTCCGCCCTTCCCGCTCCATGGCGCTCCTGGCTTCATTGGTCCCATGCCCCATGGCTCCCACGGCCTCATGTCCCTGGACCTTTTCCTCCGCCTTCTCCGCCGCCTCGGCCTCATGGCCCCATGCCCATTTTTGTCCGCTCCAAAAACTTTGGCCGACCCATTTTTGTCCGCTCTAGGGGCTCTGGCCCCATGGCTCCATGGCCCCATCCCGCCCCACGGCTCCCATGGCACCCTCTCAGCTGACTTTAAAGGGTCCCAGCGCATGCCATGGTCCCATCCCGCCCGGCTTCAGACCTTATCATCCGCCTTCTCCGCCGCCTCTGCCCTTCCTTTGCCCCCCCATGACCTCATGGCCCCATGCCTCTCACCCTCAATGGCTCATGGCCCCATCATGGCCCCATGCCTCTCACCCTTAGTGGCTCATGCCATGGCTTCACGGCTTTGGACCCTATCAGCTGACTTTAAAGGGTCCCAGCGCCTGCCCGCCCTCTCCGCCTCCCCGCCCCCTCCGCCCTCTCCGCCCTTCCCGCTCCGCCCCATCCGCCCTTCCCGCTCCATGGCGCTCCCTATGGTTCCCGCCCCCTCCGCCCTTCCCGCCCCATGGCGCTCCATGGCTTCTCCCACGCCTCACGTCTGGACCTTTTCATCCGCCTTCTCCGCCGCCTCTGCCCTTCCTAATGGCTCATGGCCCCATGGCTCCATGGTCCCATCCCGCCCCATGGCTCCCATGGCTTCACGGCTTTGGACCCTATCAGCTGACTTTAAAGGGTCCCAGTGCATGCCCGCCCTCTCCACCCTCCCCGCCCCCTCCGCCCTTTCCGCTCTTTCCGCCCCCTCCCCCTCCGCCCTTCCCGCTCCATGGCGCTCCATGGTCCCATGGCCCCATGCTCCCACCCCGCCCCGCCCGGCTTCAGACCTGATCATCCGCTCCGCCCTTTCCGCCCTTTCTGCCCCCTCCGCCCTTCCCGCTCCATGGCGCTCCATGGCTCCATGGTCCCATGGCCCCATGGTCCCATCCCGCCCCTTTCATGGCCTCATGTACCCTCCTCACCCTGACCCCGACTCCCACCCCCACATACCCCCTGCCTACGGGTCCCTTTGGCCCCATGGCTCCATGGTCCCATCCCGCCCCATGGCTCCCATGGCTTCACGGCTTTGGACCCTCTCAGCTGACTTTAAAGGGTCCCAGTGCATGCCCGCCCTCTTCCGCCCCCTCCGCCCTTCCCGCTCCATGGCGCTCCATGGCTCCATGGTCCCATGGCCCCATGGTCCCGGCTGCAGACCTTATCATCCGCCTTCTCCGCCGCCTCTGCCCTTCCTTTGCCCCCCCATGACCTCATGGCCCCATGCCTCTCACCCTCAATGGCTCATGGCCCCATGGCTCCATGGTCCCATCCCGCCCCATGGCTCCCATGGCACCCTCTCAGCTGACTTTAAAGGGTTCCTGTCCGCCTTCTCCGCCACCTCTGCCCTTCCTTTACCCCCCCATGGCCTCATGGCCCCATGCCTCTCACCCTTAATGGCTCATGCCATGGCTTCACGGCTTTGGACCCTTGGACCCTATCAGCTGACTTTAAAGGGTCCCAGTGCATGCCCGCCCTCTCCGCCCTCCCGCCCCCTCCGCTCTTTCCGCCCTTTCCGCCCCCTCCGCCCTTCCCGCTCCATGGCGCTCCATGGCTCCATGGTCCCATGGCCCCATGGTCCCATCCCGCCCGGCTTCAGACCTTATCATCCGCCTTCTCCGCCGCCTCTGCCCTTCCTTTGCCCCCCCACCGCCCCCTCCGCCCTTTCCGCCCTTTCTGCCCCCTCCACCCTTCCCGCTCCATGGCGCTCCATGGCTCCATGGTCCCATGGCCCCATGGTCCCATCCCGCCCGGCTTCAGACCTTATCATCCGCCTTCTCCGCTGCCTCTGCCCTTCCTTGCCCCCCATGGCCTCATGGCCCCATGCCGACCCTCCTCACCCCCACCCCGACTCCCACCCCCACATACCCCCTGCCTATGGGTCCCTTTGGCCCCATGGCTCCATGGTCCCATCCCGCCCCATGGCTCCCATGGCTTCACGGCTTTGGACCCTCTCAGCTGACTTTAAAGGGTCCCAGTGCATGCCCGCCCTCTCCGCCCTCCCCGCCCCCTCCGCCCTTTCCGCTCCCTCCGCCCTTCCCGCTCCGCCCCATCCGCCCTTCCCGCTCCATGGCGCTCCATATGGTTCCCGCCCCCTCCGCCCTTCCCGCCCCATGGCGCTCCATGGCTTCTCCCACGCCTCACGTCTGGACCTTTTCATCCGCCTTCTCCGCTGCCTCTGCCCTTCCTAATGGCTCATGGCCCCATGGCTCCCATGGCACCCTCTCAGCTGACTTTAAAGGGTCCCTGGACCTTTTCCTCCGCCTTCTCCGCCGCCTCTGCCCTTCCTTTACCCCCCCATGGCCTCATGGCCCCATGCCTCTCACCCTTAATGGCTCATGCCATGGCTTCACGGCTTTGGACCCTATCAGCTGACTTTAAAGGGTCCCAGTGCCTGCCCGCCCTCTCCGCCCTCCCCGCCCCCTCCGCCCTTTCCGCCCCCTCTGCCCTTCCCGCTCCGCCCCATCCGCCCTTCCCGCTCCATGGCGCTCCATATGGTTCCCGCCCCCTCCGCCCTTCCCGCCCCATGGCGCTCCATGGCTTCTCCCACCCTCACGTCTGGACCTTTTCATCCGCCTTCTCCGCCGCCTCTGCCCTTCCTAATGGCTCATGGCCCCATGGCTCCATGGTCCCATCCCGCCCCATGGCTCCCATGGCTTCACGGCTTTGGACCCTATCAGCTGACTTTAGGGTCCCAGTGCATGCCCGCCCTCTCCGCCCTCCCCGCCCCCTCCGCTCTTTCGCCCTTTCCGCCCCCTCCGCCCTTCCCGCTCCATGGCGCTCCATGGTCCCATGGCCCCATGGTCCCATCCCGCCCGGCTTCAGACCTTATCATCGCCTTCTCCGCCGCCTCTGCCCTTCCTTTGCCCCCCCATGACCTCATGGCCCCATGCCTCTCACCCTCAATGGCTCATGGCCCCATGGCTCCATGGTCCCATCCCGCCCCATGGCTCCCATGGCACCCTCTCAGCTGACTTTAAAGGGTCCCAGTGCATGCCCGCCCTCTCCGCCCTCCGCCCCTCCGCCCTTTCCGCCCTTTCCGCCCCTCCCCCTCCGCCCTTCCCGCCCCATGGCGCTCCTGGCTTCATTGGTCCCATGCCCCATGGCTCCCACGGCCTCATGTCCCTGGACCTTTTCCTCCGCCTTCTCCGCCGCCTCTGCCCTTCCTTTACCCCCCCATGGCCTCATGGCCCCATGCCTCTCACCCTTAATGGCTCATGCCATGGCTTCACGGCTTTGGACCCTATCAGCTGACTTTAAAGGGTCCCAGTGCCTGCCCGCCCTCTCCGCCCTCCCCGCCCCCTCCGCCCTTTCCGCCCCCTCCGCCCTTCCCGCTCCGCCCCATCCGCCCTTCCCGCTCCACGGCGCTCCATATGGTTCCCGCCCCCTCCGCCCTTCCCGCCCCACGGCGCTCCATGGCTTCTCCCACGCCTCACGTCTGGACCTTTTCATCCGCCTTCTCCGCCGCCTCTGCCCTTCCTAATGGCTCATGGCCCCATGGCTCCATGGTCCCATCCCGCCCCATGGCTCCCATGGCTTCACGGCTTTGGACCCTATCAGCTGACTTTAAAGGGTCCCAGTGCATGCCCGTCCTCTCCGCCCTCCCCGCCCCCTCCGCTCTTTCCGCCCTTTCCGCCCTTCGCTTTTCCCGCTCCATGGCGCTCCATGGCTCCATGGTCCCATGGCCCCATGGTCCCATCCCGCCCGGCTTCAGACCTTATCATCCGCCTTCTCCGCCGCCTCTGCCCTTCCTTTGCCCCCCCATGACCTCATGGCCCCATGCCTCTCACCCTCAATGGCTCATGGCCCCATGGCTCCATGGTCCCATCCCGCCCCATGGCTCCCATGGCACCCTCTCAGCTGACTTTAAAGGGTCCCAGTGCATGCCCGCCCTCCCCAGCCCTCCGCCCTTTCCGCCCATATGGTTCCCGCCCCTCCGCCCTTCCCGCCCCATGGCGCTCCTGGCTTCATTGGTCCCATGCCCCATGGCTCCCACGGCCTCATGTCCCTGGACCTTTTCCTCCGCCTTCTCCGCCGCCTCTGCCCTTCCTTTACCCCCCCATGGCCTCATGGCCCCATGCCTCTCACCCTTAATGGCTCATGGCCCCATGGCTCCATGGTCCCATCCCGCCCCATGGCTCCCATGGCTTCACGGCTTTGGACCCTATCAGCTGACTTTAAAGGGTCTCTCCTCCGCCCTTTCCGCTCTTTCCGCCCCCTCTGCCCTTCCCGCTCCGCCCGCTCCATATGGTTCCCGCCCCCTCCGCCCTTCCCGCCCCATGGCGCTCCATGGCTTCTCCCACGCCTCACGTCTGGACCTTTTCATCCGCCTTCTCCGCCGCCTCTGCCCTTCCTAATGGCTCATGGCCCCATGGCTCCATGGTCCCATCCCGCCCCATGGCTCCCATGGCTTCACGGCTTTGGACCCTATCAGCTGACTTTAAAGGGTCCCAGTGCATGCCAGCCCTCTCCGCCCTCCCCGCCCCCTCCGCTCTTTCCGCCCTTTCCGCCCCCTCCGCCCTTCCCGCTCCATGGCGCTCCATGGCTCCATGGTCCCATGGCCCCATGGTCCCATCCCGCCCGGCTTCAGACCTTATCATCCGCCTTCTTCTGCCCTTCCTTTGCCCCCCCATGACCTCATGGCCCCATGCCTCTCACCCTCAATGGCTCATGGCCCCATGGCTCCATGGTCCCATCCCGCCCCATGGCTCCCATGGCTTCACGGCTTTGGACCCTCTCAGCTGACTTTAAAGGGTCCCTGGACCTTTTCCTCCGCCTTCTCCGCCGCCTCTGCCCTTCCTTTCCCCCCCCCATGGCCTCCTCTCTCTCTCTGCCTAATTCTATCTCTTTCTTGCCTTCTCTCTCTTTCTCTTTCTCTAGTGTCTAACTCTGTGTATCTGATTCTTTAGCTAGTCCTCTCTCCCTCTCTCTGCCTGGTGCGTTTGCCGCGATGGGGTCGGCGGCACTGGCGGTAGCCATTAAATATTGAAGCCGTGAAGTTGTGATTTTGGTACAAGCAGGAGCGAAACAGATGCAAACCCCCACCTTACTGCCCAGGTCAGCCACATATAGCACATGAACCTGCCACTCTGGACTGGTGATATGGACCTAAGTCTAGTCACTGTTGCTTCGAAGATTCACTTCCCCGGCCTTTTGAGAATCCACCATCCACCGAGCCCCGACGGAAACAGCAAAATCTGGGAGCCCCCTGCAAGCCTTCAGTGTGCTACAGGAACACTTTCAAGGCAGAGCCGCTGGTCACTGTCCGCTGCTCTAGCTCTAGCCGACAGGGACCACCTGCGATCCACACAAAGGCTCCCAGATTCCCGGTCAGTGTGCAATGCACACGACCGACCAGTGTGAAACCATGGATGCGCCAGTCCGACTTGGACGTACCACGTGGCCAAGCACAAAACTGGAACCCTGCAAACGAAATCACATCACAGATGCACACATTGCAAGTAGTCGACACGGTGCAGAAAGGTGAAGCCTGTCAGTGCGGAACTATAAGCTCAGGACAGTTTACCATCCTTCATGTTTACTATATTATGAACCGTGTGGGACACCTTTTGATACCAGTACCGACTCCATCACGCACGATACGAACTCGGAGATACACGTAGATGGTTGCAAGATGATATTGTTGATGCTGATTCCTGGATCCAGCACATACACTGCGCACTGACGGCTGAAAAAACACACGCGTGCACGCTTTTGGTACTTTATCACTATGTCAAGACAGCCGGCGCCGTCAACTTTCACAAAGGCATCTGGGCAACCCATCTAACATCATGTCATACCGATGGTGTCCCGCCTGTCGCTTGCGCGATGGGTCGTGGTGCAGGAAGGTGAAGCCAGGCCACCGCCCAGGAAGCCGCAGGTCGGAGTACCGCGCGTGGCCGGCACCCGCACCTCTCGGGAAGAGAAATTCGTGCACAAACCCACGGAAGCTGGGGCCCTTCAATGGATGAAATATGAAGGGCACCTCGCTTTCCCAACGGCCGGTACTCGCGAGGATCCAAAAAGCTGCGAAAATCGTCTTGCAGGCAGTCCGTCACCATTGCGGGAGATGAAAAGACCCAGTCGAATGGCATTGCAGACCTGGGCTGCACACAGCAGAGTATCTACACAATGCTTACACGTACACAAGCTTACCCAGTCTGACACAAACGGTGTCACAGGAGTGCGTTGGTGTCAAGTTGCTTTCTCCAGCCATTGTGTTGAAGCCACATGGTGGTCAAGCAAGTGGAGCCCAGCGAAAAGGTCCGGACGAAGGGTGAGCACTCGCCCACATCATGCCTAGCTTCATGAAACATCACACCATGGTCAGCACATGCTCATCAGTGCAGGAATCTTCTTGTTGCTGCTAAGGGTCGGTACTGTGCATGCAGGATCTGTCTGTGCTCGCACCATGGCATCTGAACGGTTTAACAACTCCCACCCTGGTCCCCTTGGTTTCTCAAACGGCCTGGCGAAAGGTGGACATGCACAGCACTTTTGAAGCAGTCATGTGCCACTGGCTCCTGCTTGCCGTCCACCACAACCTCTTGCAGGGTGTAGATGGGCATGACTCCTTGTGCGAGCATGTATGACTCGCTGACTCAGATTTCGGCCACCACCTACATGCAGCACGTAAACAGCGCCGATCATGCTGGTGTCACATCCAGGCAAGACGCGCTAGACATTGCGAGGCAGTTTGTGTGCTCGCCGCATCCTGGCACAGTCAGTCCGAACCCATGACCAGAGAACTTCAGGGGCACGTGCTCCAGTGCTGAAGTGAGCCCCGAAGCACCGCAGGATGGGGAGATCACCGCAAGACCAGAGCATGCTGGGAATCAAGGTTTTGCTTTTAGCTTCTGCTGTGGCCCTAGTTGCATCTTGCAAGTTGAAAGCTGGGATATGAAGCATTGCTTCGGTGCATGCTTTCGGCAACTGCGGCTGAAAGCCAAAAAGCTTGGACTTTGTTGCACGCATTCTTCAAGATCCTCAGAGCATGAGCATGGACCGGGGAACAGCTTTGGTAGTTCCTGTCACAGCAATGTCCATTGCATTGGTAACCGTATCTTTTGTGCTACTTGAAGGCAAGGCTCCAATTCTGTAGAGTCTGAAAAGAATGTATGTGAAAAGGCCAGACGATGCTGTTCATCGTCTCTATTTGGGCAACAGAAAGGCCGGCTACAAGAGCTGCCAACGCTGCCAAGCAAGCACCTCACCGGGCCGAACATACGCAACCAAATATTTCTCGGAAGCCTGGAGATTCTGCCGAGGCACCCCCTTGCAAAAGGGAAACTTGCAAGCCGCTTCTGCTGGAAGACATTCCAGCCTGGCAACAGGTTCGGGCCAAAAAGACAACCTATCTGGCTACCAGATGTTGTCAGTCATCTGACGTCCTGACCTTCAAGTGAGGAGCTGATGCTGCGTCTCGACTTTGCGGATCCACAGCAAGCCGCTGCAGGTGATGCTGCATCTCGGACACGGCAAATTGACATTGAACGGCCGAACTGAAGCCGGAAACATGCGTAACCTGCCTCTTTCTGAACTTCACCCCTGCTGGTTTCTGGTGTTGCCCGGCTAAGGCGGGACATAGCATCCTCAAACACTCAGCTGCAAAGCTCTTGTAAACACTCCAGCCGGGTGACGGATGACGACACTGAGAGAAAGGGGGCAAATGGGGGAGGTTTGAGCCTCCACACCCACTGCATCTTGAACCTTCTGCCGCACCAGTGCGAGGCTCTGCAGCGCCTGAGTTTCTGCTCAGAGCACAAAAAAACTCGAATGCAAAAGTTAGAGCGCCAAATGCGAGGCTGTACTCACAACGTGTACAGAACATGTACAACGCCTCTTGCTGCAAACGTAGGCCGTCTGGATGGGGACATGAGCCTTCCTTCAAGGGTGCTCTGTGGAGAGTCTGCGAGGGGGGCCGATTTTGAGGACGTGCACAGGCAAACGGCCCCCCAGCATGTCCGGAAGCTGCATGTCGGGACCGTCTTGGCCCCACTCAGGATCTTTGCCACCTCAGCTAGACGATCAGTCGAAACGAACTGTCGACCAGGGAAAATGGCAGGGTGCCTGCTAGCTTCCATTTCGTCCGCAAGGCGTCTTCGGCCTCTTGCAGTCGCCCCACCTTCGCTTTCAAGGTCGAGCTGGCCGAAGTCATTCAAGCCCAAGCTTGGCGATGCCTTTGCTGCAGCGAAGGCCCACTTGCCGCACAAGCTGGCCCACTCCAACCGCGATGGGCCATCCTTACAAAGGCAGCCGTCTTCAGCATTGGAAATATCCACAAGCCGTCATCTGCTGAAACTGTACGCGGACAAGTGAAGCTAGGCTGACCCACTCAAACTGAATGGGAAAACTGAGGCGAGCCCTTGATTTTGGTTGGGGTTTGTCCAAACACTTATCTCCTGCCCAGAAGTTAAGGGTGCAGTCCTTTCAAATATTTAATAGGGGCTTGTCGGGCTTGTGGCATGTGCCTCCCGCTAGCAACATCGACATGCACAACGCACCCAGTGGCTGTTCTTTTTGCTCGGATACGAAATCGCCGCAAGAAAAGCTACCGCGAACACAAGCATGTGCAGCAAAACACAAAGCCGAGTGTATTTGCGCGCTGTTTAGCTCACAAGTAATCAAACCCAAAAACTGGATGACAAGCCTGTTTCTCTTCTGACGGTGTACACCAAACAGCTCGAAAAAAGATGTGGAGGACTCGATCCACTTCCAGACTCGCCGAAGTGGTTTCAAATCTGTTTGTTCTTCATTGAATGTCAAGCAATGGATTGAACAATGGGGGGGAGGCTGTCGAAAATCAGGGCTCCTTGTAGGTTTTTGGGTGGTGGAACTTGTTGTTGGCCCGCTGCTTTGCGCTGTCTCCTTGGGGGTGGGGGATGGCGGCGCCAAGGCAAGCGCCTGCTGGGGCCTGGAGAAGATATGCCAAGCCCGCCTTGGAACGCATGACATCTTTCAAAAGATGGCTTTCTCAGGCCCAGCCCGCCCGACACATGAAGAGTTGCACATGTCCTTTTGATCGCAGCCTGCGGTCAACGGGGAGGGGGCGGGGCATTCCCCGCTGTGGGTGTATTCTGTCCGGTCGCTTTTTTCTTGTTTCGGTGGGGACTCCAAACAAGGGCTTTGATTTAGGCAACATATAAGGTCAAACAGATCTTCACGCACGCACGGAATCTCCGTGAGGGGTATCCGGTATCCAGAGTCTCACCCTCGCACACAAGAATTAAAACCTGAAGACCTAACGGCGTGCAGAACCAAGACTTTGGTATGCGCCAGTCTCAAGGGGCCGGGCATACTCAACTTCAAGAAGATGTCGAGAGGCACTCAGCACCTCCTGCAGAGCCGAACTCGAATTTTTGAACTTGTGACGACTCCAAATTCAACAGACTTGGCCTCCGCAGCTGTGGAATCTCCCATCGACAAGTGAAGCGAGCACAAAGCCACCTCCAAGTCAAGAAAAACTCAGCCAATAAGTGACAAATAAGAATAGTGTCACCAAATGTCACCAGCCACCTCGCAGTCATGGGCACTAGGGGTACATCACTTTGCTTTGCCATATGTTCACAAAGCGACAATCGACACCGAGGTTTAGTGTATGCAAGCTGGGTCATCAGGCTCGGTCGACGATAGGCTAGCGAGCAGATGCATAACCCTGAGAGCCGCCGAATGCAACCTCATAGAAACGGGATGTCTTCAAAGCGGTTTCTGTCAGCGTTTTGACCGGGCCATCGTTTCTAGCTCTGAAAATGCAGCCGCATTCCTCTGTTGAGTGCTTTGGGGCGCGCTCTTGCAGCTTGAGATTTTCTCGACAACCACCGCCCATCTTGTGCTTGGAATCTTCACTTCCGCTGGCACACTTAGAACCGGGAGACCCTCAAAAAGACCACTACTTGACTACTTGAAACCTAGACAGGGTTCATGTGTACAGTTTCCGTACTTGCTGATTCGTCTGTAAGCACCCCTGCCTGGCACTGAAGCTGTCTCCTTAGAAGTCGCTCAGAAGCCTCGCACGTCGCAAGAAAGATATCCACCAGAAGTGAGATAGTTCCTCCAACCAAGCGAACACGAGAATCCAGCCATGCCATGCTGCTTCTGAGAACCTGACATGTCTCGTTCTAGGATTTCAGGTCTGTGCACGAAAGGAAGTCACCCACACCATGGCGTTGAGGACGGCTCCCGCATTGTCAGCTGATGTGCCCTTCAGCATCCTTGGCGCAACTGTCACTGTCATAACTGCTGTGTTGCACATGACGACTACGTGCTGATCAATGAACCCCAGTGAGGCCACGGCTGCCCATGTGCAAGCTTCAGCTTCTCGAGGGCACGCTCGAGAGTTGGCATGGCCTAAGCACTGAATTCACAAGAAACTCCCCTTGCACATCATGTCACAGCATTTCACGCCACTGTGCGCTTGGAGGCAAGCTAAGTCAGCAGAATGTTGATCTCCAGCATCGACCTCCTTTCAAAGTCCGCGAATGGACAACACGGAGTCTCGGTTTACAGGCAGCTGCCGCACAGGGGCGCCTGGACCAAGCGAAGGCCAAACTCGAGCAAGGCTGTCCCTTCAAGTGCCGGCCTCGAATCGGACCTGCCCGCTGTCCATTTGAGAAACCAAAGGTTTAAAGGTTCGAAGTAGGGCAGAAAGGAGTCTGCACTCACAGCGTGGGAATGCGTGGGACCTCTGGAAGGCTTGCGCTGCTCGGCGAAAGAAGGAGAGCGCCTCCTGCCACTTTTGCAAAGTCTGACGAAACCGAAGCCACGGGACTAAAATGATCTCCGCACGCTGCTTGATCTCATCTTAGCAATACGTTTAGGAGGAAAAACTCAAAGCGTGTGGCTACCATTACATGTTCCATATAGTCAATGCTATAATGGTTATGTGCGAGCTGTTGTACTGAACCTCTCCCGGCCTTGCTGCTGGCAGCTTCCGCAGCATGCCCCAAGGACAAAAAGAGCAATCCCTCTCGCCTTGGTGTCAACAAGCCCCGCACAAAGGAAGGTTCGGGAAGGTCTTTGCAAGGCCTGCTGCGCTCGGGCTCCACGAATGGCACCTTCTTACTCATGTTTGAAGCATATGGCATATGATGCCATGTGACCATGAGTGCAATCGGCCAGAACTCGCAAGGTCTCTTGGATGCCTGTGAAGCTCCCACTTCAAGCAGACCAGCAGCTCGCTGTCCGCACTCGAGGGAGCCCTCCTTCGGGCCAGGAACTGCTCTGAACCCACAACCTTTTGTCAAGGCGACGGTACTCTCAGTACTCTCAGCTCCCTGCGAAGTCTTTCCTGGCCGCCAGACACTCGGCCAACGCCTTCGAGCGAAGTCAAACTGAAACTTTGCATCGCCATGTTCGACGCGGTTTGCACCTCCAACGCATCGAACGCCAGTGCACGCGAGGGTCGTTCGGACAGTGCTTCTATTGGACCACCATGTGCCTGCACAACATGACGCCACAAAGCCTTGGGTTGGTGTTAAGTCTAAGGTGGGGGTTCCTAAGGTGAGGGGGGTGTCAATCCCCGACGGAGGAAGAAGCCGGTGAGTCGGATCTACCGATCGAAAAGAGCACGATGGCCCAAAGCTGAAAAAGAAAGTCGTGACTAAAACCCCGCAGGCTCTGCAAGGGCTGCTGGGGCTTTCATTCCAGGTTTTGTTGCGCCTCAACCTCCTCCTCCTCCTCCTCCTCCTCCTCCTCCTCCTCCTCCTCCTCCTCCTCCTCCTCCTCCTCCTCCGCCTCCTCCTCCTCCTCGTCGTCGTCGTCCTCCTCCTCATCCTCCTCCTCCTCCTCCTCCTCCGCCTCCTCCTCCTCCTCCTCCTCCTCCTCCTCCTCCTCCTCCTCCTCCTCCTCCTCCTGCTCCTCCTCCTGCTCCTCCTCCTGCTCCTGCTGCTGCTGCTCCTCCTGCTGCTGCTGCTCCTCCTGCTGCTGCTCCTCCTGCTGCTGCTGCTGCTGCTGCTGCCGCCGCCGCCGCCTCCGCCTTACTGACTCCACCGCCGTCCTCTTTAAAAAACTTATTCGACAAGGCTTTGCGTGTCATGACTTGCTCTTTAACCTGCACATGAATGAAATCACGCGAAGCCCAGGAAATGGGAATCGCACGATTCAGATTTGTATGAGTATTGGGTTGACAGGCAGGCATGCCCTGTCCTGCTGGTCCATGTAGTCAACCGCCTCCTTCAAGAGGCGCTCAGCCTGGCAGCAGACCGTCGCCAATGCCGCCACAGAGCAGTTCCAACTTTCTTCAACTCGTCCAACGACGCCTCCGGTATTTCGCCTCGCTTGAAGAGTTCTGTGCCCTTCTGCACCCAAACCAATGGCGAACCAACCTGAAGCTGGCAACCAACTGCGCGAGAGCGAGAATCAGTCTGTCTAACCATGTATTGTCCATTCCAACCAAGGCAGTGCTCGAGTGTGTAAGTTGGAAGAGAGTCGGATTGCATATACTGCCATCTTTGGTGGCACGATTCTGCCCTGTGAGCGCGAGGTGGGCCTACCCTATTGGAACCAAAAGTTCTATGGCAAGCAGGGGCGGAAAAAAATTCACATTGCTGTTCGAGGGATTCCGGCTGTCAAGAATATACTCGAGGAGCTTGAGCCGTCTCTGGGACTAAAGCTGGAAGGAGATGCAAGCTGAGAATAAACTGAGTACTTCGGTACACCTGCAACGTCCATGAGGGAGGGCCGAGTGCCCTAAGAGGGGGCGCAAGGAACTTTGAGGACAAAAGACAAAAGATAAGGCGAGAGGGGGCATCCCTGCCTGAGGCCTTTGGTTTGGGTCTGAAATTTTAGATTTTCATCCGGAGCCTCGACCTAACTATGAAGGTAGAATTGCGTCCAGGTACACACATACAGTGTAAGGTCGAGGAGCTGGCGGCAAAGGTGAGGTAGCGGAGTCAAAGGCTTTTGACCAATCTTAACAGAATGCGTGAAAAGAAGAGGTTTGGCGCTCATAAATTTCAGTTCGACGACGCAAGACATGGACAGACTGAATGGTGAAATGGTTTTTACAAAAGCCATACTGGCGGATCCGAATCCCATTCATCTCAGTCATTTCAGTGTGGACTTGGCACAAGACCTGCATTGGTGTGGATTCGTGAATGTCTTGTGGCAGTATCTCTGCCACTCCTAAGACCGTGCTTGTCGGTGATTACAGACATGATTCTGCCGATGAATGACACAGCAAGCAGTATGCCAGCATCTGTACGTGAAGCTGCTCTTGCTGCTGGCGCTTGCGCAGCTTCGGAACGACTACTCCCTTTCTGTATGCAGCTCACACCGCCGTCGACTGCAGCAGAAAGTAAAATGCCGACCTGCAACTGCGCTTCTGTCTGCAAGCTCCTTTCCAACTCCGTCGCTTGTGCAGCTGCATCCTGCTCCAAAACACGCAACAAAATGCCAGAAACATCACCACGCAACAGACAGAACGGATCGACCAGTCCTCATCTTTTCGCTTCTGAGCCCACATCCGAGCCTTTCGCAGATACTGCCTCGTTCATGGCTCCTCGCTTGAAAAACTCCTCTCCTAACTGTCAGCCCAGCCCTCAACCAAGGCTGGGCAAGTCACTCTGCCAAAGACTTCCGGCTGCCAGCTGCCAGGCGTGCGAGGACCAGCAAGGCCTTGGTCAGGTTGATGGATGGAAACTTGATCTATGAAGCTTGGAAGGGCTTGTGAAGGAGAACAGTCCTCAACAGTCCAGAAGAAGCAGTTGGATGCAGATGCTCTCATGTTTCAGAGCTTGGAGCATCGGCACCCATGTGCAAGACATTGCAAGACACTATGCAAACATGCATGTTCATTTGTTTCACACACTAAAACCCAGCGTTCCCTCTAACCTCAACTCAACTCCCCAATCGCAATCGCAAGCCAACTCCAACCTTCAGACGACGGTAAGGACAGGTAAGGACAGGCGCCCCTGATGGGAGACTCGAAACCGGACACTGCGACTGGCCACTTTTTATCACGAGCATGGCTTCCGCGCACCCTTCTAAAACCCCGAATGCGAAAGCTCCAACACTCCAATGGCAAGCTTTGCAGAACGCGTCCAGCCGCGATGTTGCGAAGACAAAACAAAGAGAGCGGCATGAAGATTTGAGCATCTGAGGCTGCAGCATGAGGGTTTTCTGGATCAAGCTCCAAGGCTGCATTTGCGAAGCGGTGTGCAACCGCTTCTGCCTTTGAAAGCACAACGCGCAAAAAAAAACCGTCGGATCCATCAGGACTCTGTCAGGCCTGCTGCCGCTCTCCCGATTGCTGCGAAAGCGCTGAAACCTGGGGGGGGGTGCTGCGGAAAAGAGCCTCACCTTCTCTCACCTTCCTGTCCAACTTTGCTAAACCAAGCGATGGCAAGCTCCAAGCACATCAGACCTCGGGTTTTTTCAATGAACAGCCTCGCTCAGGAGGAGAGGATACGAAGAAACCTAGATTGACCACAGCTTCTCACACTGATGTGTTTTCACCAGGTCTTTGAGAAGTCCGATGACTTATTCAGGTGACTTCCATGAGTGGATTGAAACGAATACTCATCTTGGTAAGAGTACAAATGCAACTAAGAATGGAAGCCTAAAAGCACGAGATTTGCAATAGCCACAGTGATCGGAAACGAAGATTCTAGCGGAGACTCTCTGGAGCTCGGCGCCTGCAAAGCAAGGCACGCTGCATTGAGGCGGCACTGCAGCGCCAATCCTTTTTCTCTGCATGCCTGAGCAGACGACCACAGCACAGAGGCAGATAGCTCATACGTCAAAACAAACATTTTAAAACACAGGAACATGCATCAAGTGCAACGTGTCCTCAAGGCGGCCCTTCAGCAGGTCATCAGCTCTGCGGTACATGCCCAGCGCCTGCAGCAGAAAAGGAGCCTGTGCGCCCCCTGTGTTAGCACCAGCGGGACTCCTCGGAAAGATGCTGCTGCCGCTGCCACGGATCCTTGTCGATGACAAGCGCACGGACAAAAGGCCAACAAGACATCTATCTGAATCTATCTTTGTCCCCTGCCTGCTCATGGTGTGCATGGTGGGTCAGTGCATTCGCCTCGGCTTTATAAATTTGCCACAACATGAGTCAAAAAGCGAGACACGACGCGATGCCCATCATGCCTTCTCCCGCAATTCACTGGCATCAAGAAAGGCAGAATCTTCCCCATCGAGATCCGGGTCATCCTAGTATGCAGTCCAGCGTGTACCAGCCATGGGAATCGACTAATTACACTCGGATGGGACAGGTTGGAGAGCCTATTCACTTGTCGTGTCCCAAGTTCTTCTACAGCGCCCACAGCCGAAGGATGCAATCTAAACGAAAGTTATTGTGAAGCGAGCGAGGTCCTGAACTCAACTGCAAGCGTTGAGGTACCACTTCTTGCCCAATTTCCAAACAGGGAGCGCTAGCTTTTGAGGGCCACGCCTACATTCATCCAGGCACGACAAGCTAGATCGTTTCCCAGGCCTCCAGAAAATCCCACTTGCTTGATCGCAGCGACGCCATGGCGTGAGGGCGCTGCCATCAGGCACCTCTCCTCGTTACCGAATCAGATATGCTGCGCGCCTCAATGCACTCAAACACATTCCACCCATCCTACCGTACTCTAACGGTGTTTCTGTGTCTCTCAACTTTTGTCATCTCAGAAGTCTCATATGAACGCGACGTCCTCTCGTACGACCTTCTACAACGGTCCACTGCCACAACGGTTACAACAGCTAGACGGCTACACAGTGATCACAAGCACTCTCGGATTTGTTTGGGACAGAGCACAAGCGCATGCTGCAACCGTCGACCGTAGATGTTTTGGCGAGTCATGCTTCGCAGATGTACTGGCTCATGGCTGTGGGCTGCTCAGAAGAAGAGCACATACCTGGAAAGAAAACACAGCTCAACCTTTCTGACTTGCCTTGCACGTAACAGCCAAGTTGAGCGGCCCTCAGCAGGAGGAGAACACCACAGAGGGTCATGATTGAGAGCCTTGCCATTCTACGTGAATCGAGAGCCGTCTCCAATGGGAGAGAACTCCTCTTCGTCAGTGGCTCCTGGGCACAAGAAACCAAGGCATTACATGGCACCGAAACATCAGAGACCTGCTATGGAGCGAAATGCAATCAACATACATCTGAGGCTCTAATCTGAATGTCACCCAGGAAGCCTTGGTCATGCCTCGAGAGGGACACAAAGACACACACAAACATGTACGCACCAAGCAAGTCCTACACACCTCAGGTGAAAGCCAGGATTTCATTTGAGATGCAGGGAACGGCCCCTGCACCTGACCTTGGGAATCCTTGTAGACCCACTGACCTTGAGGCAGGAATAGCAAAGCAAGTGGGAAGCGCATGTCACAAGCAGTAGTGTTCTTCAGTACTCGCTGTTCTGAGCTTGTGCACTGCAAATCGGAGGTACTTCAACATTGGCTCTGACAGGACACCACTTTGTCGCTCCGGGCGTACAGGCCAGCTAAGATCTGTCACCAAACTCCTGGCTCAAGCTCAATCGTCATCAGCAGCTGCCACGTCGGCCGTCAAAGTGTTCATTGCATCCTCCGCCTCTGGACGCACCATCTCCACACCGACATCATCGCCACCGTCCCCGTGAAGCTCCATTAACTTCGTGATGTCGAACTTTGGCTTCTTCATGATCTTCACCTTCCGGATCAGGCAATCCTTCAACGGGAAGATGCCCTGTGTCTGCTTCTCAATCTCCTTGCCGATGGATTCCGGAATGAGTTTCTTGACTAGCTCCCGCAACTGGACCTTGCCTGCCTCCTGCGTCATAATCTCGACCATCTTGCGGCGAATCTTGCGAATCTGCGCAGACTGCGCGTAGCAGTTAGACTTCACCTGTTCTGGTCGGCGCTTTGTGAAGGCTATGCAGAACATGCGGACGACGTAGTTGTCAGTCGTCTTGACATCCACCTGTGCTTCTATCAGCGTCTGCCATTTCTTGATCAGGGAGCAGATCTTGTCCCTTGTCAAGGTCATGCCGTGAAAGTCCGTGAGGCAACTTCGGCCCTGAACCTCCTCGATGCAGAGGCGCACCTTCTTGGAAGCCTGGTCCTCGTCGTTGTTCAGATCCGCCAAGTTCACCTCAAGCACCCGGCCCTTCAGCTCTTCAGTGGCGATCTTTGTCCCCTGTGTCCTGGACACCAATGTCTTGCCACATTGCCGCACGCTGAACATGCTTGGGGCCTGGGCGAAACTTGGAAGAACATCTCCATAACTAAAACCAAAAGATTTGCCAAAAAGAGAGGACCAATATATCCTGTCAAGACACCTTGATGTCATACCACTCCTTCCTCAGGAACGGGTCACCGGCTTTTTTCTTGCCACCTTTCTTGCCTCCTTTGGTGAGGCGTTTGTTCTTGCCGACTGCCATTGCGACCTAACAGCTCTGTACGCACCTGCTTGATCCCTGTCACGAAACATCAAGCGATGGACGTACGCATGAATTCTGCAAGAGTCTGCAAGGGTCTACAAGAGCTGGCAACAGTACCACAAAAGATTTCCGGTCTGAGAGCTCGACGCTCCTGCGTGGCAGGCTGTGATGCAGGTGCTTGCGGTGCTTGCGGTGCTTGCACGGCCTGCACCTGTTGTGCCTGACGCGGCGGTATGGCCGTCACAGGACCGCAAGAGACAGAAGGCTGAGGCTGAAACAGGCATGCCACCTTCAGCCCAGAACCACACTGGAACGTTGCTAGTCGTTAGTCATTGTTGCATGATGGGATGTAATTGGGCCATCACCGGCACTTGGAGCATAGCCGCCGTAGCCGTAATAGTCACCCTGCAGTGCGGTCGATATCACATGCTCTGGACAGCTCAAGAGGCTGCTGTTGCGCTTCCGCTGAAGCCAACAATCTGACACAAGTGTCATTTTCACACATCTCCATACATCAAAAAGCAGTTCATGAAACAAATCGCGCTCGAAAAACTTCACTCGTTGTGCATTCTGCCATTCGTACCACAACAGGTCCCTCTACTCAGATGCAGGTGCGCGCCCACCATGTGGCACTTGGAATTTGCCACGGGCATGGGGCCCATTGCTAAGCCCACGCCCTCCGACACACTGATCTCAGGCCTGCTTCTGATCATCGGCATCCATGTCCTAGAAAAATGCCAAACACTGCTGATGCAGTTGGCATCTTCAGACATGGAATGGCCGAAACAGCTTGCAACTGGACCTACTGCTCGTCCTCCTCATCGTTTGTCTCTTCCTCGGAATCGAACTGGCTCTCATCATCCGGATCTACCTGGCAGCAAGCATCTCATGGAGGCTCACACCTGCTACACGCTTGCCCTACAGCTGCACACACAGCCTCCGGCCACATGTAGTGCAGGGTGTACCCAAGGTACGCGTTGACCTGGGCACAACAGCCCTCGGCTGCAGGGCTGCTTTGGAGCGTGCAAAACCGCGTTCCCAGCCAGCATACCCACAGCGCTGACAATGGCAAGTATAAACGACATCCTGAGACAAATTGTCAAATTTGCAAGTCCCTACTCAGCGTCCACGATGTTCAGCCAACGTAAAGTGAATCATGACTTCTGGCACTGTGCTCGAGGCCACGGCCCAGGTGGCGGAACAGGATACCATGATTCTTCATTAAGCTCTTCGAAGATGTTCTGAGTCCAAAAAGCAACGTGCAACAGCAACGTGCAACAGCAACGTGCAAACTGCGCGGAAGGCCCGGAAGGCAGAGGCCTCCGTCAGGATGATCCAAACGACTGCACCCGCAATGTTCATCATCGCAGCAACCTGAGCCGCACACAGCTTTTATTCGGTGTGCTTAAGGCCTGAAAAAGGCCTTGGCAAGGCTCAAAGAACATTCCACGGAAGAAGGCAGAGGCAAGTGCTGGCCACCAGTTTGCTGCCCATCTCAACGTACGGGTTGTGAAGGCCACAGTCCAGTACAGACACAGCCTTGTCAAACCGAGGACCACAAAAGGGACCACAAGGCCACAAGAACGCACAAGGTGATTCAAAAGTGGTGTTCCCAAAAGTCCCACCACTCTCAGCGATCTGCGATTCCAGTATCGTCCCAAGGATCATGCCCAGGGCTGCACCTTGCTCTGGGTCTTTCAAGATGTGAAGGATCAGCCGCATATCTCCAACAGATACGACTAGTCCAAAGTTGTTCAAGCCACTGTTGTCCCAATGTCCATCCCACCGTTCTTGCGTAAAGATTCATCTGGTGCAGAAGATGCTATGACGCCCACAAAGCAACTCAGTTGTGCTGAGCTGCCGTAGCTGATCATGCACAGCTCGAAGTACACGTTGCACTTTAAAAGGTACCTGCTTTGCACCATGCGCAAGATACAGAAGAAACATTCGCATCTGCCAAGGAGCTGACCATCTGCAAATAGGCGAGAGACAGGAGTTGCCAAGCATCAAATGACCATACCACTTGCCTTGCTATCTGACGACAACTCGCACTGCTTGGAAATGCCTTATCTTTGCTACTCTGCCTCTGCGACTAATTGCATTCCCAGAAGCAGTTGTTGTCATACATGGTATGGTGAAAGGTAGTCCTGATGGCAGGCCCCAAGGTAAACCTACCACAAAAGAGCGAACATCGACCTAAAGATTGAAACCTGAGGGCTCGACGTTCGCCCTTGAACATATAGCAAACCCCAGTTCCTCGATGGTACAGTGGTTCGGCTCACGCTCAAATCCCAAGATGCGAATGAACTGAAGCCAGTATAAATGAGCCTCCTGGTACCATATCCGATGAGCCCAACCTTGGATATGATGTGAGGATGTCATACCACAAAGTTGATCTGAACATGCCAGGCACAAAGGCATGCTGCAAGAACCCTGGGCGCATGTATAAGCGCTGTGCCCAACTAGATCGCCAGTTCGGCAAGGCAATGGCCATGATATTAAAGATCCTTCAAACAAGACACCCACGGAAACATGTTTCACCAAAACACTCGCCCATGTTTAGCCCGGGACAAGCTCAAAGAACCAACAATGATGGCTGTGCGCGAAGCTCTGGTGTGAACAGTTCGCCCTTCTTTTCGACGTTCCTGTCGGAAGCATCTCGATATCACACCACAAGCCTGCGACAAACCCCAGGCGCTTGCCTCGTATGTGTTCAGCTTTCTCCGTCGGAGGTACTCCTGCTGCATGGCCTCATACAAGAATTCTTATAGCGTAGCAACTGCATGCGAGTCAACATGCTTCTGCAATTGAGTCTAAGCCCCGTGCAGCGCGATCCATGTTGAATCACAACAACACCTGACACGCATCAACGACATGAAATGGACATGAAAGTCATATTTTCAAAACAACTGGGATTTGCAGGCAGGTTTTGCCTGTATGGCAAAAGAACGATCTTCGGTTCCTGGAAGCTGTCTACTTCTCGAAAACAACAATTTCTTGCTTTCCACCGGCTGGTGCTACGGTGGTTTCGGACGGCCAATGCTAAATCATTCCATGCTACTACATCAAACATGGGTCAACTTATGAACAGGTCGTTAACCTCTCTTCCATTACAAGATGCACTGCTGACCAACCTTCCGTCATCATCACAAGAACTCAAAACGACCCTTCGAACAAGCGCGGAAACCAAGTGTCACATCCGCATTGGTTACGGTATTTCTTTCAATCACCCTCTTCAAACTTGCAAGCTCCACCGTCAAGTGGATGAAAGCACTGATGAGCAAACTGAATTAAGAATCGAGATACGCATGTCATTCGACATCTTGAAAAAGGGCCCGCGGGAACAACGAAGAAGTACATGCACAAAATAGTCTGCACATAATAATTCTATTTGCTACAACAACACCAATCGCATTTTGCACGCAGCAGAACTTCAAATTTTGAGGGCGCCTGCTGCTGCCTTAAAACGAGACAATTATGTCAGCAGACAATGCCGCATGACAATGCCGTTTTCCTTGTTCCTTGCATGTCGGTGAGTCAGGTTTTAATGACAGGACTTTCTGATGAAGAGGGGCTCGTGGGGCGCTACGCCTTACATAGGGCGTGAAGAATAATCTTCTTGGCCTCGTCTTTTTGCGCTTCAATGGAGGTTCACAGGATTGGACAGAATTGGACGTTGTAGCTTTAAATTCTACCTGCAAATTCCCAAGTTCGCCTTGCAAAACGGGTAGAGTACATTCTCTCCAATTCCGGGAAGCGTGTTGCAAGCCGTTGCTTCCAACAAACCCTTGCTCCTGCACCCGCTCACAGGACATAGTGCTTTACCGCCACTTGTACTCTGTGCGTTACAAGACATGTAAGAGGATCTTCAAGATTAAGTTTTCATACTACCATAGGGTGCTCGAACCAGTTTGCATTTGTATCATACATACGTTCCTAATCTTCCCAACAAGAAATCGTTGAGGCTCATACAAGCTCCTCTCTGATGTTTCTGGACTATACACTGTTGTATGGTGCAAAAGCTCCAGCCACTCAGGATAAAAAACAGCTGCAGAAAACTTTTCCACGAATTCCCGCCACTATATAACACAAGTGCTTGTGACTACGGAATGATGTCCAGACAAGCGCCCAGGCATTTTGCACACTTCACCAGCCATGTGCTCCATTGCTTCTTCCTTCCGTAGCGTTCCCACTTTTCTCCAGTCATGGCTCTCATGTTCAGGAATCGCACCAAGGTGCCCGCAACACATTTGTGTTGGATCTTCTGCTCCCAGGCGTAGAGATGGGAAGACACGCTTTCTCCGCGCACTGCAAGCGGCCCAGGAGGGTTGCAATGGAGCTGAGCTAATCCCAACACAGACCCGACATGATTTGACAGATGACAGTACAATCATGTAGGAGATTCAACATACCCATGCATCTAAATGCAGCAAGAATACACCCGCGAGTCAGAATATAGATTGCACACAGAATCACTCGGTTTCTTTTGACTCTGAATGCACAGGCAGTCGTTGTGCGGAAAGGAGGGTCCCGCGCAAAGTGACACAGCCGCACTTTGCTGAAACACAGAAGATGCACTTCGCACCCTCACTGTTCGTCTCAAACCCCTCTCCTCTTGGAGAATGACGAAATGACTTTCAGGGCTCCTTGGCAGCAAGTCGGTTGGTCTTTGCAGGTCGTGTCAGGGGTTTAGTAGGCATGACGGCATGAACAAACCCGAAACGAAGTTCTCAAGCTTTGCACACACGACAGGCCACTTAATCAACATTTCGTCTCAGAATCTTGTCACGACACACTTCGGAAATCAAATGTGGCGCTTGTTCAAAATGATGGGCCCTTTTGGGGTCTCTAGAGTAAGTTCTTGCAGGTTAAGCTTCGTAAAGTGCCTATAATGCATGTGTTGGCACCGAGATCAGGTGCCCCTGTATACAACTTGTTTCACTGCGTGCGCTGCTGCTGTAGTTCTCGAAGTCACATTTTTGTAGCGCACCTTAAAAACTAGGTCAGCCGCTGTTAGCGGCCCTGGACCGTTTGCGCGCGGAAATGTGGTTTTAACCCACGCAGGGCAGTGTTCGAGAACAAAAGAAGGTTTTGTCGGCGGAAGTTATTTTTCAGTTCTTGGAGTGATTATAAGGTGGTGTGTTGCCAAAAGTACCACGCCGCCAGTGTTTTCAGCATTTCGCAGTGCTTACTGTGGGGATGCATTTTTCGCGACTTTTGCGCGTTTTTATGGGTTTTGTGTTTTGTCACTGTTCAGGGTGGAACGAGGCAACTGCAATGTGGTCTTATCTTGAGAAGTGCCACGCCCGCCAGTGTTTCCTGCATTTCGCATGTTTTTTGGATGCTGGAGTGTTCAGGGTGCAACGGGCTTGCAGTGCTTCAAGTTCAGGGCTTTGGGGTTGCGCAGAGACGTTAGCACGGAAAGCACGGTTTTGGTCGCGAAAGGCATGGACGCTTGTGACAAGTTTTCTTGTTCCACATCCTTGTGCAGTATGTTGTACAAAAAGCCGAAAATGCTGTAACTACCAGTGTTTTGTGCATGGACGCAATATGAATGACGTTCTTATCCCCACCCCCCCCCACCCCAACAAGACAACCGGAACAAGTCACCAAGAAGTGCGAAAACTAACGTTTTACCCAAGGCCGCTAACAACGGCGTGAGCAAAAACTACCCTGTGGTTGGTTAGGCTTCGAGGTTGATCCCAATCACAAGCAACCCTCGGGTTCGATGTGTCCTCTATGCCACCCCTCCCCCAAGTACCAAACATTACAGCGCATGGACCATCTAAACCCTAAAGGGCTCTTGCAGCTGAGCCGCAGCTTTTGAAACCGCAGCCATTTCGCGCTGGAGGCCTGACCATCCTCGTGGCTTTTGAGTTTGTGGCCCGATAGGGTTTAAGGTTTAGGGCCTGGCGGTGACCAAAAGACGACATAACGCCCCAACAATAAGTCTTTTTACGTGGCGGTCACTCAAAGCCCCACAAAAGCCGGTTAACCAATCACTCACGGACGCCATCACCAAGACTCGTGAAAAGACCCTGGAATCCATCCCACCTGTCAGTCTTGCCCATGAATCCGCCCTTGAGACCCGAACTCTCATATCTTGGTCTAACCGTTCACACCCTTGGAATCTCCTAAAAGACCACCATTAACACACCTCAAAGTCCTTGAAATCAAACCTCGGTGAACAAAAACCCCATGTTGACCGTTCCCAAGAAGATATTAGAATCATGAACAACTTTCGGGAACAGATGGACAGGACACAGCTTATAATACGAAGAGAGTACTAATTCGCAGGCTTTATAAGGAACGCATGAAAGCAAAGAATTGTACGAACGAACCCAGATGTTGGATTCACTCACTAAGTTAGTACCAACCTGGGCTGTTGTGTTACCTTCGTGCCTCATTCTCTGCGTTCTTCCCCAGGCAGTAAATATAATATTATAATGGTGAAGAGAACTCAATTTAATAATAATTGCAAAGGAACGCAGTGTATGCGCGAATTATGATTAAAGGGAGAGAACGTAACACATGCGGCCAAAAGGGAAGATATTATGAGGCCGCATTAATTGTATTCATATTAGTATTACTGTTGCACTCACACGCTCATTCACTAAATTCATGCACAAGTTTATAATTTAGTTCACTCACTGTGTTCATTAGCTTATTATTACGGGCGGTTATTAGTTTATTATATTCACGCCCGTATATTCACTTCCCTTTTCTCTCATTCTATTAAGGGTGCACACGGGCGTCTACATAATAATAACTAGCCCGTGTAAACCAATCTCATAAAGACAACTTACGACATCTCCCTCGATTACCAGGATTCTTTGTTACCTTTAGGATTCTCTCCACACACTACGTTCATAATTTCGCTTATTTTCGCGCGGCTCTTTCGTTTCTTGCAAAATCACGCTCATTTTATTCACTTCGTAATAATATAATAATACGCGCGGGCTAATACTAATATTATATGTGCCCGCAGAATACAATATTATTATAATAATTCCGGGGCTAAGTAGTAGTATTATTATTAGCCCCGGGTTTCGTTCGCATAATAATATAGTTCACGCGCTCACTCATAACTTCGTTCACTTGTAACTCTATTATTAGCGCTCTCTTCACACTCTTTATAATGTATCCCGGGCCTTTATTCGCACGGTAAATGAATGTAATGAATGCACGCGTGCGTAATGTTAGCCCGGGTGAATGAACAAAAGCCCAAATTATAAGCGCAAAAACGTGCGTTAACTTACTTTTTGCACTTTTAAGCTTGAGACCCTTCCTTTTCCTCTTGTCTCCCTTTCACTCTTGGTCTCACCGTTCACACCCTTGGAATCGCATGCCAGGTTAACCGCTCTCTCCCTGTCACACCTTGAGACCCTTCCTTTTCCTCTTGTCTCCCTTTCACTCTTGGTCTAACCGTTCACACCCTTGAACAACCATTACCAAGAACCCAACATAGAAACCGTACCATCATGAGTCTTTCTACGTGACAGGAACTCTCTTGACCGCAAGCCTCATTCTCCCGGTTAATCCTTATCATCCTGGTAATGACTCCATGGACAAGAGAGCTCACACCCTGGTATTACCGCGTAAACGTCTGTCTTGGTGTGTTACGTGCATGTGGTTCGTTCACGCGTAAATTTAATATGAAATGTAAACTCGTGCACGATTTCATTATTAAATTGCACGCGCGATTGAACGAAACACGCACGGGATAATAGTAATAGAATGAGTGAAGAGAGCACAATTTAATATTAAATGTAACGCAGTGAAACAAAGCACGATTTAATATTATAATTGTGTGAACGAAACACGGGCCCATATAATATACTTGTAGGCCCGGAGTTATTATTAGAATGAAGTGTACAAGTGAGTGAAACGAACAGTGAATAGAATAATAGTAGCGGCCCCCATTATTACTATTAAAAGGGCCGCAGTAATAATATCTTCATAATGGAGAAAGAACTTATTATTTAGTATCCCGGGCTCATAATAGAAGTCCTTAAATGCCTGGGCTTATTATAATACTAAATCCTTAGGACACAACCCTCAATTCCTGGTATTCGTTCGTTCACATGTTCCCGCGTTTCATGCACTAGCTTATAAACGCGTTAACAGTGTTCTCTTCACTCACTATAACCACTCACTCCCTGACAGCATACCAAAGACTCAATGAATCCTAGACTTGGAGATGGGCTCTTGGGCAGTTAAGGTGTCATGAGATTGATGGTGTACGAAAGGAAAAGTAAAGGTTAACCGCTCTCTCCCTGTCACACCTTGAGACCCTAACTCTCATATCTTGTTCCACAGCCTTGTTCACCCATCACACCTTGAGACCCTGGAATCCATCACTCATGCACCTTTGACTCTAGGAAATAGTACTCTGTTCACCCATCACACCTTGAGACCCAACCTCTGTTTCCAAGCCACTAAGAACCCACCCTCGGGACCCCAACATCAGGTTCATTGAGTCATTAGAACCACGAAGTAAACCATACCAATCATCAGGTTCTCCTTGACAGGCCACATCATGAATGTCATGCGTTCGTGTGCGCACATAATATTATAATTACAAAGAATGCGTGAATTATAATATTATGTTGCACGTGTGCGAACGAAGTGAACAAGTGAGTGAAACGAATCCCCTTTATAATAATATTTGCGTATACGCGTGAATTATATTACAAGTATGCGCAAATAGTATTAATAAAGGGCCCACTTCGTTCATGCGTGCACTGCGTTCGCTTGTTCGTTTCACTCGCGCTTTCTTGTTCACTTACTCACTTCGTACTATTACGCGAAGAGAACTTTATTAATGCGGTTATAAGTGAAGTGAATGAAATGAATGTAGCGCATGAACCGCATGAATAAAGTGAACGAAACCGCCGGGCAAAATAGTAATATCGTGACGGCCCGGCATAATATACTAAAAGACCATACAATTTAATAATTAAATTACAATGAAGTGAACGTAGTAAACGAAGCGTGAATTTTATTAATTAAATTTGGGCTTTTTCCGCGGGCACACTTTTCTCTTTCTTTATTAGCCCGCGATAGAAGTAAATAATAAATACGAAGTGAAAACATGAATTAGTTTATAAACGCGCGTAGTAAGTGCAATAAACGTAATGAATGTATGAACGCAGTACAGGATTTAACAGATAACCGTCTATAACCAAGAATTATTGACCATTGACTGCCAAGGAACAAATCATCCAAGAAGCATTCTATCTTTCTTGGGGGTTTCTATAAAGGGGCAATAATAATACTAATAATGGGGCCCCTTGCGCTCACTTGTTCACTCGTTTCGTTTACTCATCATTCACACTTTATTCATCAGGAAGGCATTATAAGGAAGGAATAATGAGTGAGAGAAGATAAGGCCCTTTCATCCTTTTCCCCAATGCATTTCTTGGGATTTAAGGTTATGCCAAGAAGAATCCCATCCTTTCCAGATTCTTTTAATTCCTGGAATTCCCTGTCATCATTAAAGGGGGAAAAGTAAAAGCCCAAATTTCTAATACAAATGCACGCGTCATAAATTCCTTGTCATTTTATATTAGAAATTGAATGGTCTTTTAGTATTATATTATACCCCCGGGCGGTACTATTATTTTATTAGCCCGGGATAATATGATTAAAAGTGTGTGAAAAAAGTGTGTGAACGCAGTGAAGTTTTTCTCTCTTTTACGCGGGCACGAAGATAACGCACGCATGCATGAAATTATCGTGCGAATTAACTGTGCCCGCTAGTAATAATAGTGTATGAAAAGAAGCGAAAGAAGAGAGCGCACTAAATTCACGCATTTCATTCACTTCGTTCATTTCATTTGTAATTTATGCACTCATTATACTACACCTTTAGTACTAATATTCTACGGGCCAGTCCATGAATCTTTTATTAGGCCCCTAACACTCTTTTCTTTCGTTCTGCATTCACTTCCCTTTATCTCTTCACTCTGTTCTCTATTCATGCGTCGTGTTCGCTGGCTCACTTACTCCTTATAATAGAGAACGTGAAGAGAACATGTGAAGTGAATTACAAACGAATGCAATGAGTGCGTGAATTAACTGAACATGTGAACGAAACCCACAGTTGATGATTCATAGACTTGGAAATGAAGGTGAAAGGAATGAACTAAAAAGGCCCTATCATTTTTCCCTTTTGGCCTTTTTAAGTGAATGAGTGAGCCGAATGAACAAGCGAGGAAAGTAGTGTGTTAAAGGGGCTCTTACTAAATATACTAAATTAGCCCCTTTACCACCTTTAATAATATTACAACTAGTGAATGAAGGTGGTAAGAAGTGAACTTGTGAACGACGCACGCACCGCAGTGAACGAAGAGAAGAAAAAAAGTAATTTTATTCGTAATTGTACGGGCGCTACAAAATAAGAAAGAAAAGAAAGCGCCCCACTTCGTTCATACTATTTCATTGGCATTCATGCGTCATTTCTCTCCTTGTAATGCAAATTAAATAGTATTCTCTTCGTACTTCCTTTTACCCCGGGCTCTTAGTATATTATTATATGCCCGGGACATAATACTATAACACGAACGCAACAAGAAAACGTACTAAAGACCCTGTCCTCTATTCCCAATTCACCAAGCCAGTTAGGGCCTCAAGGTGTGATGGGTGCTGCGGTTGGACTGGTCTCTAAGCCGGTTAGTAACTCAAGACATTAAGACTCAGCCCCAGATCAACCATTAACAGGAGCTAGAGATAGAGCTTCAGAGCCAAGAGTGAAGAGAACGAAGACATGACCACTATGAAGAAAGACTCATGATGGTACGGTTTCTAAGTCAAGATGGTACGTGCGGCAAGACAGGGGTGAATGATACGGTGAGACAGAGGTAACGGTTCGACCAAGATATGAGAGTTAGGGTCTCAAGGGCGGATTCATGGGCCTTTTGACTGGTTACGTACTAAATCCGTGAGCTGTTACCCCCTGGAAAGAACTCTCCTAAAAGTCACAATATTAATACTATTACAAACGAAGTGCGTGAATAGTATTATTATTGTGGGCTTTTAGGGTGTCCTTTTCCCCCTTAATAATAGAGTACGGGCGTATAAGGGCGAAAAGACCATTATGACGCCCGTAATATATTAATTAAGGGCCCTTTCATGCTGTGTTAAAAGCCCCTCTAAAAGACTTATATTATAATGGGGCTTTTACCTACAGCATTAAAGGGGGAAAAGTAAAAGCCCAAATTTCTAATACAAATGCACGCGTCATAAATTCCTTGTCATTTGATATTAGAAATTGAATGGTCTTTTAGTATTATATTATTCCCCCGGGCGGTACTATTATTTTATTGGCCCGGGATAATATTAATAAAAGTGTGTGAACGCAGTGAATTTTTCTCTCCTTTACGCGGGCACGAAGACAACGCACGCACGCATGAATTTATCGTGCGAATTAACTGTGCCCGCTAGTAATAATAGTGTATGAAAAGAAGCGAAAGAAGAGAGCGCACTAAATTCACGCATTTCATTCACTTCGTTCATTTCATTTGTAATTTATGCACTCATTATAATACACCTTTAGTACTAATATTCTACGGGCCAGTCCATGAATCTTTTATTAGGCCCGTAACACTCTTTTCTTTCGTTCTGCATTCACTTCCCTTTATCTCTTCACTCTGTTCTCTATTCATGCGTCGTGTTCGCTGGCTCACTTACTCCTTATAATAGAGAACGTGAAGAGAACATGTGAAGTGAACTACAAACGAATGCAATGAGTGCGTGAATTAACTGAACATGTGAACGAAACCCACAGTTGATGATTCATAGACTTGGAAATGAAGGTGAAAGGAATGAACTAAAAAGGCCCTATCATTTTTCCCTTTTGGCCTTTTTAAGTGAATGAGTGAGCCGAATGAACAAGCGAGGAAAGTAGTGTGTTAAAGGGGCTCTTAATAAATATACTAAATTAGCCCCTTTACCACCTTTAATAATATTACAACTAGTGAATGAAGGTGGTAAGAAGTGAACTTGCGAACGACGCACGCACCGCAGTGAACGAAGAGAAGAAAAAAAAAAAGTAATTTTATTAGTAATTGTACGGGCGCTACAAAATAAGAAAGAGAAGAAAGCGCCCCACTTCGTTCATACTATTTCATTGGCATTCATGCGTCATTTCTCTCCTTATAATGCCAATTAAATAGTATTCTCTTCGTACTTCCTTTTACCCCGGGCTCTTATTATATTATTATATGCCCGGGACATAATACTATAACACCTTGAGATTTCCTAACGCATGAACTTGTGAATGATTGGCTTTCTGGAGAAGGTTGTACGGTAAGATAGAGGTTAGCTTCCTAATAATGGTTGATGCAGGAAAAACCCCTAGAAAGAACTCACTCATGAAGATAACGCCCTGAATGGTACGGTCTTTCGGTCAATCAAGGGCGGTTCTGTCACGCTCATACAATTCATGCGTCACTCATTACATTCATTCCTTATAATTGTATTCACTGCCATGAAGCTTATTGACAGGAAAGGTACTAAGTTAGTGACCAACCTGATGATCGCTGGTTCTTGTGCATGAGCGCGTCTATTAATACGGTTTCTCTTCCCAAAGGAGCTGATGATTGTGAGGATGACACAGCTGAAGAGGTAAATGGCTTGGAAAACCTGTCGAGTGTGGGGATTTCTTGGTCATTTAGGAAGTCTCAAGAGATTCACTCTGTTCACGAAGTACACGCGCTAATAATAATAATAATAAAATTACAAGCGAATGAAATAAGCGCGTGAATTTTATTATCTTCGTGCGTTTTACTTCGTTCTTCGTTCTTCCTTTCCACATTCTATTAATATTGCGTGCTTTCATTACCAATATTAATATAATGTGTGAAAGCGAGTGAACGAGCCACAAATGAAGGAGAAAGAACGTAATGCACGCGCGAATAAGAGATTCAATGTGCGCGTGAATACTTCGTTCACAAGTTCATTGAAATCACGCACTCGCGAGCTCATTTGTATTTCAATTCACTTTGTTCTCTTCGTACGTACATAATAATACAAATGAAGGGAGCAAAAGAGTGCGTGAACAACCTTTAGGACAAGTTCATGAATCTTCTGTCTCACTTCGTTCATATGTTCATTTCATTCGCGAATTAAAATCGTGCGTTTCTTACATTTTATTCGCTCTTTTCATTCACATCTTCACTTGCTGACTCCTTTTTTGTCGGGTTGAAGGTGCAGTCAAGTGGAGAGCCACTGGCAAGTAAAGCGGCTGGCGTGGCTTTAAGTGTAATTACATAGGGTTGTATCTCAGTCATAGATCCACCTATAGTTATCACGCTAGCAACTAGAAGACGATTGGCCCGAAAGCATCGATTTGCCGTGCGTTGAGTCCACGCACTTGACTCTATGTACTCGACTGTATGCACTTGGACAAGTGTATGCACTTATACGGTTGCATACTCACTTGTATACTGCACTTGTATGCACTTCAACTGCATGGCACTCAAGTACACTTCATTGGAATTCAATACATCTGAAGTTAACGGACTTGAACTCGACATTTTTCAATTTAATGCACTTGAGCAACTGTATGAACTTCACTTGTGTGCACCCGACTCGGCTGCGCACGTCCAATCAACGCGAAGCCATGAAAGAAAAGACAAAGATGTCCAACGCGAGAGCCGTCAGCCAGGAGCATCATCGGCAGTAGCTCTGAAGTCCAAGCTCATAGTCCACAGCGCGTTTCAGGAAGCAACAACTCAGCTATAGAGCGCGAAAGCATGGAGGCACAGAAGCGAAGAGAAACCGAGCTTGCATGTTTTGTCCTTGAGCCAAACATCCCAGGGCGAGGTCCCCATGCCCAGCTGAAGCACACCTTTTGCAAGACAGCGTGCGCGCAGCGCCGGGCTTGGACGTTGAAGACTATTAAAATTCGTGGGACAGGGGGTTCGTGCTGCACGTACCAACCGAACAGTGTCTTAGGCTCCGACGTCCACCAATCAGAGAAGCTACCCTGCTCCAAGGGTACAGTGCAGAAAGAACCTTTTCCTTTTGAGTCCATTTAGACCTCCGCACATCTAGCTTTCACGCTCCGAACAGCAAGTCACGCGCGTAAGACATGCCACGGTTCCGTGGCCAGATCAGCTTTGACTCGGCTTCCGAGAGCATTGCGCTTGGAACTGTTGCAGGGTCCAGCTTGAAATGCTGCAAGCGTTTAGACAAGTGATGCAGAGCTTCGCCCGTGCATCCTGTGAGTCGGAAGGCATGCTTCCACGTTCTCTGCGACCAAAATTCTTGGTGGCCTCGAAGCAACAATTGCATCCATTGCAGTTTTGAAACATGTCCGCTGCCTGCCTGACACATATTCTGGAACTCTTGCTTCAACCATTCTTTAAAGCTACATCCAGTGGCTGCAATAGCCACGTACACCGCGCTGGCACGTAAGCCAGACAAAGGTCCAGCTCTCGAGCGCACTCCATAACATCTTGTCCAATATGACAAGGTGCAACGTCTAGGAGCAACACCGGCTGGTATTGCCACCGCCAAGAATCCACAGCCAGCGAAATCAGACGCAACATGGCCATGAGTAGTTGGCCAGTGTTCCAGGAAGACGCAGCCCGAATGACGTGAACATTCTCCGGGCGATGCCCAGCGACTGCACTCATGAACGCCAATGTGAAGAGCGATTTGTTCCCTATCACAAAATGCGGCAGCTGTTCCTGGAGCTCCTGGCAGCAGGACGTGATAACTGAGACATACGTTACACAAGCACGTACATCGTTCTTGGTCGTCGCTATATGTGGACCATCCACGTTGGACCCCCAATGTCGCCGCCGGACGAGCAAGCCGTGCGGAGGTCGCGGCGTCAAGGCCACAGCTGTTTCATCGAGGTTGAGCCAAAGCAAGCGTCGAGGCTTCGCTGCAGCACGGATGCACTGCACAGTGCGGAAAAAAACCGCCACCTGGACAGGACATCAACCAGCGTCAGACACACGAGTTAAGGGGCCTACTTTGGGCGCAAATTTCGGACCTACTTTATGGGTCCGTACCACTTCTGGCAGGTGTTTTGGGGTCTCTTTCGGGGCCCAGAAATCGATCCGCTGCTGCGCGACCCTCTCAAAGGTACTGACCAACCTTTTGCGGGAACTGCACGGCTTCCACATCGATACGAAATGGCATAGCACCTCTGCGAACATCCCAGCGTCTGCCCCATCGCTGAAGCCACTTTCTTCCTCCACGAGCCTTGCCTGAGCGACACCCCACGATGTCGCCCAGAGACGCACGATACATGGCCAACGCTGCTGCTGTGGTGGGCGCGGAGTGGCACTCAAAGTTCTGCCGTCGAACCCAGCGAAACAGCTTGGCCTCTGCCAGGAAGAGACGTGACTGTACATGGAGTTGTTTTTCTGCAGAAGTCTGGGGCTCAAGACATCTGTGAAGGACAGCCTCCGACGCATCTCTGTATAACTGCCGCACGAAACCAAGAGTGGGCAAAGGCGAGGAAGATGGTTTGTTGCGAGCACGAAGAATTCGCCCATGCTGCAACGCCACGATGCCGTTGTTTCCACTAAGAACAAATGCGCAGAGCACCTGCCTTCTTTGGTTGTTCGTCAGGCCACACGGCACACCCTGTCGGCGTTGCCTCCCCCGCGCTTGCACCATAGCTCGGCTTGTGTCGCGCAGTTGCAGCCTCAGGTCTCTTTGCGCGCGCTTCAGAGAGCACAACTTACAACTTCTAGCTTCGCAACGGCACTCGGGTTTGTACCCGCTCAAAGCACGGCGCTGCATCGTCGCTTTGCGAGGCTGCAGGCTGCAAGTCATTAACTAAAATTGAGCCAAAATGCAGTCATGCGCCCAGCGCCAGTTCATGAGACAAATGATGTTGCGGAAGCGTTGCGCGTAAGCGTGGAAAGTAGTTGGAGCCTGCGCACACGTAAGCATTCCCAGCACAATCGCAGTCTCAAGTCCAGCTCCAGTTTCGAGGCTTGGGTCTTGACAAAAGACACGACAAATATTCTTCAGCAGCAAGAATTTGCAGCACACGCTGTACACCACTGGCGGGTCTTCCCGAATCGCGGCGTACAGCGCAGAAAGAACCTTTTCCTTTTGAGTCCATTTAGACCTCCGCACATCTAGCTTTCACGCTCCGAACAGCAAGTCACGCGCGTAAGACATGCCACGGTTCCGTGGCCAGATCAGCTTTGACTCGGCTTCCGAGAGCATTGCGCTTGGAACTGTTGCAGGGTCCAGCTTGAAATGCTGCAAGCGTTTAGACAAGTGATGCAGAGCTTCGCCCGTGCATCCTGTGAGTCGGAAGGCATGCTTCCACGTTCTCTGCGACCAAAATTCTTGGTGGCCTCGAAGCAACAATTGCATCCATTACAGTTTTGAAACATGTCCGCTGCCTGCCTGACGCATACTCTGGAACTCTTGCTTCAACCATTCTTTAAAGGCATAGAATGCCGCTACATCCAGTGGCTGCAATAGCCACGTACACCGCGCTGGCACGTAAGCCAGACAAAGGTCCAGCTCTCGAGCGCACTCCATAACATCTTGTCCAATATGACAAGGTGCTTCTTCTTCCGACGCGGCAAAGGAGTGCTTTGCATAGCGTGTCAGGTGCATGACTGTGCATGCGGCTTCGTGATGAAGCGGAGGCTACCCCTGTACTGCACCCGGCGCGAGCGCCCCATGAGCAGTGCAGAAGACAGCAGAATACTAGCAAAATCTGTACAGTTCTATCAACTGATGAGTCCAACACTTGAAGTGACACTCTACGGAGAGAGAGAGGCCTCTATCAGCGTGCAGAAGAAAACATATGATTGCTTGTCTAATTCGGCTCTCTGTTTGATTGTAACGTTCACAGCTGAAGCACCATCGTCGTGCAACCACGCTACACCTTCAGGTGACAGCGTCAGAGCACGATAGTGTCCGGAGGCATTGGATGCTCCTTGATGCAACAAGATCGCTCGAACCTGATATCTGGCCAGGGAGGTCTGAAGACTGTCTGGTTGCAGGAAGTGGGGCAAGGAGACAGTGCAGCCAGCGCTTACGGGTTGTGAATTCTTATGCTGCGGGAAAGCAGGGTCCCAGAACCGATTGATCTGTAGCATCAAGACTTCTGGCAGCTCACACAGCGCATGCGGATGGGCCTGAGAAGCCCAGGCATCTACAAGCGTCTGCAGGGTGCAACGGCGGGCATCTGCAGCAGAGGGTGATGCAGTGGCTGCAGAGGCAGCCACTCCTGAGGTCGAGACTGCTCCAAGTGGAGCGTCGATGAAGAGGGGACTGACGTGTCCTCCGTCAAGCACTTGAAGAGTATGTTCCATGCGTCTGGCTTGCCAGCTGCCAGTGAAGCAGCCGGCAGCCAGCAGGTCACCGTCCTTCATATGCAGAAGTAGTTCTGCAACGTCATGTTGCTCAAGTGGCCTGGGCCAGCCATGAAGCAATTGCTGAAAACCCAAGGTGCGCCAAACATGGACTTCTTTCTGAGTAGCCAGCCATTTCAAGATTTTCTGAAAGTCTGGCCTTACAAAATCGGCTGCAGGTGGGCAGAGAGATTGCAAGTGCAAAAGGGCATGTAGGCAACTGTTTATGTAACAGAAATTGGCTGTATTAAGGAGTTTCAGCTTCCGACTGGCGGCAGGCTTCACAGACGATCCACAGCTTTCACCAACGAAGAGACCAGACCGTCTCTGCCTAGGCGTTCGTGGCGAAGGGTGGCTGAGATCAAGTGAAAGGCGCCGCTGTGACACCATTTGTCCAGGCAGTCGAAGACCTGATGGGCAACTTGGCTGCGAAGTCCGATCTCCAAGTGCATCGGCAGGACGTCCCCACTCAGGTCTTCCGTAAGCTTCCTCATGGCGTGAAAACGGTTGACGACCCGAGGATGGGCCAGATTGGCTTGCATGGTGGCAATGTCCCTCCTCAGTTCGGTCAGGGCAAGAGGCTCCCTGTCCTTCTTCACAAGGTACTGCCTGGTCTGCGAGTCCCATTGCATATAGTTGAATGCCAACACGTGATCCTCCCGGTCCTGAAGCAAGTGCAAGCTCCTGGCTTGCACCCGGGCATCCTCCTTCTCTTGCAGTGCCTGGAGTCGTAGATCCAGCGAGCGCAGAAGGCAGGAGAATAAGGTGTTGCGAAGCGGCATCGTGATGTCCTGTGGAGTTTGTTCTTTCTGTTCGTGCCACCGATTCCCCATTGCCCATAGATCCTTCGTAATCGACATTGCTCCTTGCGTCTTGAGGAACAAGACATAGGTCGTGTCTAACTTCAGGATGCTCAGCTGGTCGGCCTGGCGTACGCTGAGCCTGGCCATCATCTTCACTACTTCCAACTGAGCATCGCTGCTGCTTGAGTCCTCCAAGAAACTGGCGGAGGTTCGTCTGTCCTGTGGATATGACGGGCCCTTCCCTTTGGGTCGGAAGGCCTTGCGGATGACATGTGGGCTTTCGTCGTTGCGATCTCGTTGTCTCCGCAGACCGGTTCCCTGCGAAGGGGGAATTGCGGCTCCCGGCGCTGGCATCATCGAGTTGAACAACGCAAGCTCCTGCTGTCCTCGGATTAGCTCGTCCCGGCCGACGTCCTCCATGCTGTGAAGCCTGAAGGGTGTGTCGCAGTCTGTTGTGGTGATTCAAGAGAAGGGCAACTCTAAAGAGAACCGGACAACCCACCGCGGCCTTGTGATGACTAGTAGAGCAGAAGCGGCAAGGCTTGGTAATACCTTTACACTCAAGAAGGAACTGCTGAATGAGAGAAATGGCGGTGGAAAAGTCATTGTGCTGGGCTTGCATGTGCTTCACCAGTTGGCCAGTTTGCGCCATCCAAAGATTGCATAGCGGACAGTGCAGGAGCCTGCCAAACTTTTGGACTTCTGCAGCGAGCTCTTGCCAGGTGTAAGTCGCGGCCAAAGAAAGCAGTTCAGCTTGTTGAATCAGCGGCGCCGGGTCTGGGGGAAGCGGGGGAAACTGAGAGGCTTGCTGAAGGTGCAGAACTGGGCAGCATTGCCGATTAAAGTGGCTCATGAACTGAGGCCAGGACGAAAACTTGTGTCTGCAGTGCCTGCAGGTCGGCAATCCGCCGTGCGCATGCAGCATGTGTTCATCCTTGCGAACACGAAGCGCTGCCTTCAAGGCCTTTTGGGTGTTTTTGTCCGGTTGGACATGCATCTTGGTGATGTGAAAGCGCAGCGCGGCCTCGTTGACAAAAACAGCCCCGCAGACAGTACACGGTTCAGATTGATGGGTGTCCCGCCTGTGCCTTAACTGCCTCTCATCCACCGGAGTCTCCGACGGAGCCTCCACAGTGGAGCGAAGGTGCTGCCACCAGGCACAGACCTCAGGAGGGTGGGTCTGGGCTACAGGTTTGTGCTCAATGCCTCTTAACCTGTTAAGGAGAATACCATGGAAGCTTGTGAGAGGCTCTTCCAACTTGAATCGCTGGAGAAAGTCTGCATTGGAAAGTCCAGTAAAGTAGGAGTGGTTGCGAACCACCATGCGTGTTTGACGCAGCACAGTGGTGGTGAATTTGTCACGCCCTAGAGCAGTCAGCCCACAGCTGGGAAGCCCATATCGGAGAATGGAGAGGCACAGTGCTTTATATAGCTGTAGCCGCAAGTGCAGGCTGAGCGTTCTGTTGCAGAGTATGTGCTTGACTCTGTTAAAAGCAATCCAGGACTGTCTAGTTCTGTGCCGTAGGCTGTGCATCTCGAAATTTTTATAGGAGAGAACCATGCCAAGATAAACATGGGTGCTCACAACCGGGAGTGAGACAGCCTGTTTATAGTCATGAAGGGGCACACGAAAGCAACGACCTAGGGTGGGGTGCAGCCTAACTAGGGGTTTGAGCAGCTTGGGCACTTGTCCTCCCCACAAGCTGTACAGGATGACCGATTTACCCGGACTTAAAAACATCCCTTGCCTATTCAGGGTCTGGATGATTCCAGCAATTTGGTGTGGGATTTTCAGGAAGTCCTGTGGCGAGCTTATGCTCCATTGGAAGAGAAAGTCGTCTGCAAAGAGCGTCCGCTGCGAGTTTGGGGCGATGGATGCCATGCTCTTAAGGATTTTCAGGGAGTAAATGGTCCATACTAGTGGAGCCAGACCGCAGCCTTGCCTGATGCCCTGTCCCGCGAAAATAGAGCCTTGCGAGTGCGAGGTGCGAAAGACATACGTGGCTCGTTCGTGCAAGTACATTATGAGGTGTACAAGCGAGCGAGGAACACCAGCGTCTTGCAGACTGGTTTCTAGTGAACTCCAGGGGATGCTATCGAAAGCTCTCTGAAGATCAAGTGAGAAGGTTATGCCCCCTTCACACTGCCTTGTTATTTTGCCTTCGTAGCGATCCCTCGTGGTAATGTAGCCTGTCTGTCGCTTAAGTCGCACCGAGTGGCAATGGGAGAAAGCGCGATCGAGAGCGTCGAGCGTTTGCCTCTGTGGGAGGTAGGCATATTGCGGAAGTTTGGAGGCAGCTTCCTGCGCAAAAGGACGAATGCGTGAGGCGAGAAGTTTCGCCAGGACTTTTGCCATCGGCGGCAGTAGGGAAATGGGTCTAAGCGAACCCGGGCAGTTTAGGGGCTTAGAGGGTTTAGGGATGAGTGCCACCTGGATTCTATGCCATGTGTCTGGTAGATAAAGGCGCTCAGACTTAAACGCTTGATGCAGACATTCGTGAAAGACACTAGCAGCTAAGGGGGCGGCTGCTTGCCAGAGCGGAGCTGGAGGATAATGTGATGGGAGAGCCTTCCGTGGGAGATGCAGAAAAGCATTAGTTATCTCTGTGATGGAAAAGGTGATCGGAGACAAAACAGCTCTAGGTGATGGTTGGGTTGTCGGCGAGTCGTAGACAACGCGGAAATGCGAGAGGATCTGAGCTAGCTCAGCTGACGGCGATTGAATGTCGCCGCTGGAGGTCCGAAGTTGGATGCGTTTGGGCCGGGTTTTAGGCGCAAATCTCTTCAGGATGTTATGTAAGGCCGTCAGGCAGTGCTTGCCAGCCTGTGCGTCAGCAATGAGAGCTTCAAGGTGTTTTTTCTTCCTGGCGCGGCAATGTTTGCGAAGAGCCCTCGCTTGGCAGTCGTGTTGGGTGCTGAGCTTCCACCAACGTAGGATTGCGCCCAGATAACGCGAGGTGCTGGTTCTCAGCCAGGATGAGACGCGTGCCGGTAGGTAAGCTTGAACCGGTGTGAGTGCCGAGGCTACACAGTGAAGTAAGGCAGTAGAGAGGAGCTGGGTACGATTCTGATGCACTTGATCTCTCAGAGCCCAGAGAGACCTGACTGTGACCAAAGTTGTACGCTGAAGCTCTTCCTTGACTTGTTCCGCCTTGGTGCGGGTAGCAGGGGGTGGATTCTCTCTACAGGCGAGTGCCCAGGAGTCGTACATGGACTTGATGAGGTCCTCCTCGTCCTGGACCTGAGTAGGGAGATTGGCTATGAAGCTCTGTTGCGTATCCGGAGAGGCGCGAAGCTGAGCTTTGACACTGGCCAGCGTTAGACTCTGGGAGGCAGCCTGGTGAGCAGTGGGGTTTGCAGGCAAAGGAAATGTAAGATGCACGGGGCAGTGATACATGCCAGTTTTGGGCAGTATGGGGACTGCCTGGAGTGATTTGGCCTGGAGGGCTTGCGGCGTGGTGAGTCTGGCCCTAACAATGGCAAAGTCAATCTGTGTCACGGAGCCAGAATGGTGCTGGAAGGTGCCGGCCTTGCGACCATGGCGCCCCCAGGTGTTGAGAGCTGTCAGCGCATAGTCGGTAAGGATGTCCTGGAAGAGGTATTGGTCGTCAGGATAGCCCGAGCGGGGAATTGAGATACCTCGACCGACATGTGTGGAATGCGTCTTGAGGCCGCAGTTGAAGTCACCTATGAGCAACAAGGCGTTCCTAGCCGGGATAGATTGAACCCAGCTGCGTATTTTCTGCCAGACATCAAGCCGCTCATCAAGCAGGGCCTTGCGGCGTTGCGGTTGGGATCCAGGGCCTCTCGCAAGATTCCAGGCGTACTGGTATGTACCGAGGATATCTATGGCTGGCGCAGAACCTTGATATATGCGAAGATGTACGAGGCGACCTGGCAGAATTTCTTTATACCGTATTTGGTGCGGTGCGCATAGATCCTCATGAACTAGTAGCAGGATGCCTGCAGCCTTGGTGCTGAAGCCGGAGTGCACAGCATTCCAGCCTTGCATGTGAAACTCACTGGTGTCTGACCAGTGGGTTTCAGTGATGCACACGATGCGGTATCGAGACGGGCTGTCTTCTGCGTTCAGCCACGCAAGTAATTCAGCCAACTTGGACTGAGAGAGCCCACTACTGTTCCAGGTGAGTACATCAACATGTGGCTTAGGATAGGGGGGAGGTGAGGTGCAGCTGGCGGACTTGGGGGCAGGCTTAGGGGAATGAGATCCTAGTTGCTTAGCAGTCAAGACCCGACCGTGATAGGTGGTTCTGCCAAAACGGTTTGCTCGCTTCTGTGCCCGCAACAAGGATTTTTTGACATGCGCTGCTCCGTTGGGCTCGGGTAATGTTGGGAAAGTGACGGGGGCAGTGGCACACAGTTGAAAGCACGCAAGGAGAGAGAGCAGTCGAAGCGCGGGTTTGGGAGTTAAGGGGGGAGCAGCTAAGGAGGAAGCGCGATGAGGTGTGAGGCAACTGGGTGTTCTGGAGTGGGCAGGTTTAGGGTGAGAGCGTGGGGAAGGGCAAGCGCGGGAGTGGGTGAAGTCGCGCCAATCAAATGAGGAGGCCGCGAGAACAACTCGTCGTAGAGGCAAGCGCAGTTTGATAGACCTGACAATCGAGAGGAAGGAGGGTATCATGCGCTGAGAGCACATACTTAGTTTGATGCGTCTGGGAGAGAGACGACGGGAGGGGCGACGAGATGGAGGATATTGAATCGCCATCTCCTTGCCAGGGAGTATCGGATTGTGCGCCAGCTGTAGAAGGAGGCAGCAACGGTGTTGGTGGAACAGTGCACTGTGAGAGGATGCAATCTATCAAACAGAGAGCCGAATACAGAGGTTGGCCTCCAAGGAAACCACCGCAGATGTGGGATACGGCCGATAAGCTTCGTTCCTGGGCGAAGCCGGAAGAGCACTGAGCGATTGTGAACTTCGGAAGGATGCTGGCCTGCAGAGCCTTCCACCCTCACCCCACGCGACCACACGACGTCTACCCCGACCTTCAGTGGAGGACTGCTGTACAGTGTGCGAGACTTGCAGTATCTTGGTCGCGCCCCGGACTTGGGACCGGGCAGGCTGAGCAAAGGAGGAATGTCGATGAAGAGAACGTGCAAGCAGAAGCCAGACTGCCTGTAAGGCTTGGCCTGGTAGGCAGATATGCAAGGATTCAGCGAATTCTTGGTTTGCGTATATGCGGAAGGGAAAAACTGGAGGCCAGGTGACTTGGCCGATGAAGAGCGATAAGTGCAGCTCATAAGCGACAGTGAGAGGCTTTGCTTTGGCAGGGGCCCCAGCTGGTAGAGCCCGTCCGGTCGGCTGACCGAAAACAAAACACACAACTTGCAGCGCTTCGAGTTTGTGCTGGGGGGTCGGCAATCATGGCGACTTATCTTTATTACGCTAAAGAGGCAGAGACAGGGTGCCTGCTGTGCACTTCTGGGCTGCGCTTGTGGGAACAGCCGTCGAAGAGCAATGCAAGGTGCTGAACGTGCAAAAAGCGCAGGCAGCTCAAAACCCGGAAGATTTTTAAACCCTATACCTGCAAGACTGCTGCTTAACGGCTGAAGACTTGAAGTCGGCGGCGATGTGGCTTGTCGCACTGCTGGACCTGGGGCGGGAATTACTAGTGATGTACCTACTGGGCTCAGGGTCTTAAGGCGGAGTGCAGCACAGCGTGATGGCAGCTTGAGCTGCGCGCGTTGCATCTGCCTATGTGCGAGGGCTAGAGGTGACAGACCTTGCGGGCCTGTCATTTGGTAGGACATGTGAAATGCACCCGAATGACTGCACACTAATGGCCTGCTGGACGGGGTGGATGGCGCCGAGTCGATATGTGGCACTGCTTCCACGCTGGTCCTTTGCAGACCTTGTCGAAGAAGGAGATGTGGCAGTCGCGCGCAGGCATCAAAGCAGCACCCCGCTTGTTGCAGAGCAGCTTCGTAGGCAAAAATGACCGAAGATTGACGGAAGCCCTCCTCAAAGTGAGCATGAAAAAGCCTGGCCAGTCTTGCTGAGTCGGTTCTCAACCAGCGTCCTGTAGCTGTGTATATCATGGAGCTGTACTCTCGAAGAATAACAGCGATGTCCGCGGTGAGCTGTCGAGCAACCTGGGCCGCGAGCGCACGGTCAGCCATCTGTCCGATCATGATGTCGGCTTCCCAGCTCCAAGCGACTGGTGGCTGAACAACTGCAGAGAACGGCAGAACCGTGGACACCAGAGTATCCTGCACTGCCCCGGTTGTTGCAGACACCTCCATTATAGGCGCCTTCGAAATTGAAGCAGCAGTCTCAACTGACTGCGTGACTCCGATCACGCCTGCAGCTGAGGCGCCAGAGGGATGTACTTGCAAGGGGCATGTGGTGAGATGCGACAGATTTGAGCCGATCTCCTCAGCACCTGTCGGCGGCATAATTGATGCCAGGGCTCGTGAGTCGTCGAAGGACCGACCATGTCCTTCCGGACATGCCAGGGTATATGTCGCTTCCCCCTTCAGTGCAGATTCATCCGCTGTTAGGGTTGCCAGATTGGCAGCAGCGTTATCTTCCGATGACTTGGTATCCATCGCAACTTCAGCTGCGATGTCAGTGCGGAGTGCATGTGAGATGCATGCGGTGAGCTGCATTGAGTCCAATGTTGGGCCTGGGCCAATCTCAACGGAACCAGTCAACTGTCTGCCGGTTGCTTGGGCTTGTAGATCAGCAGAGGTCAGGCCCTGTCCATCTTGATGTGTCCAGAGAGGGGCCTCGCCAGTAATGACGAGCATGGGATCCAAGGAATCCTCCAATGGCCGTTTTCTGGCCAAGCTCCCACATAAGAATGTCAGCAGCGTAAGGAAAGCAAGACGCCCTGCAATCATGGCTCTCACTGCGCAAGCAATCGAGTCAGCTCGAGTGCCTCTACGACCCTGAAGTCAGAGGGAGAGGAGGGAGGGACAAGGAAAGAGACCGCAGACCAACGCACAAACGCAAACCAAAAGGAAACCACACCGACACCCCCGCTACTGCATCTTGCTATGAGCCAGGGGGCTTATGACAAGGTGCAACGTCTAGGAGCAACACCGGCTGGTATTGCCACCGCCAAGAATCCACAGCCAGCGAAATCAGACGCAACATGGCCATGAGTAGTTGGCCAGTGTTCCAGGAAGACGCAGCCCGAATGACGTGAACATTCTCCGGGCGATGCCCAGCGACTGCACTCATGAACGCCAATGTGAAGAGCGATTTGTTCCCTATCACAAAATGCGGCAGCTGTTCCTGGAGCTCCTGGCAGCAGGACGTGATAACTGAGACATACGTTACACAAGCACGTACATCGTTCTTGGTCGTCGCTATATGTGGACCATCCACGTTGGACCCCCAATGTCGCCGCCGGACGAGCAAGCCGTGCGGAGGTCGCGGCGTCAAGGCCACAGCTGTTTCATCGAGGTTGAGCCAAAGCAAGCGTCGAGGCTTCGCTGCAGCACGGATGCATTGCACAGTGCGGAAAAAAACCGCCACCTGGACAGGACATCAACCAGCGTCAGACACACGAGTTAAGGGGCCTACTTTGGGCGCAAATTTCGGACCTACTTTATGGGTCCGTACCACTTCTGGCAGGTGTTTTGGGGTCTCTTTCGGGGCCCAGAAATCGATCCGCTGCTGCGCGACCCTCTCAAAGGTACTGACCAACCTTTTGCGGGAGCTGCACGGCTTCCACATCGATACGAAATGGCATAGCACCTCTGCGAACATCCCAGCGTCTGCCCCATCGCTGAAGCCACTTTCTTCCTCCACGAGCCTTGCCTGAGCGACACCCCACGATGTCGCCCAGAGACGCACGATACATGGCCAACGCTGCTGCTGTGGTGGGCGCGGAGTGGCACTCAAAGTTCTGCCGTCGAACCCAGCGAAACAGCTTGGCCTCTGCCAGGAAGAGACGTGACTGTACATGGAGTTGTTTTTCTGCAGAAGTCTGGGGCTCAAGACATCTGTGAAGGACAGCCTCCGACGCATCTCTGTATAACTGCCGCACGAAACCAAGAGTGGGCAAAGGCGAGGAAGATGGTTTGTTGCGAGCACGAAGAATTCGCCCATGCTGCAACGCCACGATGCCGTTGTTTCCACTAAGAACAAATGTGCAGAGCACCTGCCTTCTTTGGTTGTTCGTCAGGCCACACGGCACACCCTGTCGGCGTTGCCTCCCCCGCGCTTGCACCATAGCTCGGCTTGTGTCGCGCAGTTGCAGCCTCAGGTCTCTTTGCGCGCGCTTCAGAGAGCACAACTTACAACTTCTAGCTTCGCAACGGCACTCGGGTTTGTACCCGCTCAAAGCACGGCGCTGCATCGTCGCTTTGCGAGGCTGCAGGCTGCAAGTCATTAACTAAAATTGAGCCAAAATGCAGTCATGCGCCCAGCGCCAGTTCATGAGACAAATGATGTCGCGGAAGCGTTGCGCGTAAGCGTGGAAAGTAGTTGGAGCCTGCGCACACGTAAGCATTCCCAGCACAATCGCAGCCTCAAGTCCAGCTCCAGTTTCGAGGCTTGGGTCTTGACAAAAGACACGACAAATATTCTTCAGCAGCAAGAATTTGCAGCACACGCTGTACACCACTGGCGGGTCTTCCCGAATCGCGGCGTACAGCAGAGGGGACCTGCAAGAACACCACGCGCATGTCCGCTTTGCGGGCACACAAACGCGGTCAGACGGAGAGCTCACGGGCGTTCAATGCGATACCCGAGACCTGAGAATGTCTGGGTACCCCGCAACGTGCTGGAACACAGCGCACTTTTTTTGGAGCGTCGCCTCTTTACTAATTCAGTAGCGCAGTAGGCACGTCTGATCGACCTCTGCGTGTGCTGGAACACGGTGCACAGCTACGGCGCAACCAGCCTCACTCTTACTTCTGAGGGCACCGGCTGTAGACCATAGACTCGCAACCCTACTTCTAAGGGCGGCGCAAACCAAATGATGCAAAGCTTAGCCGGCATCGGGCTCGCTGCCCGATGGCAAGAGGCACAGGAAACTTGCACCTGGACGGTAGCCAGTGCCCGGTAGATACCGTTTAGGCGCTGCCGCTGCTGCTCTTGGCCGTCTGAATAATTCTGGAGTGGAGGGGTTCCCCCCGTCCCCCCTGCAGGCAATGTTGGCGGTTAACTTGGCGCACGAGCACGCAGGCAGGACTCGCCCAAGCTCGGGGCGCTCCATTGTCTTCTCTTTCAGCACTGCCTGCAGGGGGAAGGGGGGAATCTTGGCTCAGAAAAGCCCAGGAGGCCAACATGGTCGAAGACCAACATGATTACTGGCGGCGCCACCGATTTCAATCAGGAAGAAAGCACACATCGGTTGCATTCCAGCCAGCAAGAGCGACACAGGTTGGACACCTTGCGGCATCCTCAACCGCGCTCAACCCACGCCAGAGCCAAGGCGACTAAAACAAGGGGAGAACCTTGCACCACATCCACATTAGCACTCAGTCTCTCTCTGGAAGCCCAGAAAAGGCCGGAGCCAGACATGAGCCCAAGGGAGGCCACCAAGAGACCCTGGGAAGCCCACAAACGCGCAACTCATTCAGATGCACGCTGAGCTCTGCTACCAATGAGAGAGCATTAGTGAGCATCGAAAACAAGGGGGGTGGAGCAAAAAAGAGCATCACCCGAGCCACGGCGAGAAAAAACAGAGCAAAAAAAAGGGGAGGGTTTGAGCAATGGTGAGCATCAGAAGAAAAACCAAAAAAATTGACTCTCTGTCTCTCTTTCTCTTGCAGGCGGGGGTGAGATGTCCGGGGCTCGCGCTCCCCCACGCTGGGGTATGCAGCTCCCGATCGACTGGAGGCGGGGGTGAGATGTCCGGGGCTCGCGCTCCCCCACGCATGGGGTATGCCGCTCCCGCTCGACATCCCACCCCTCACTCCCACCCACCCCCCCACAGCAACAACTGAACAGCGCAAGCAACGCAGCGCAAGCCACGAGCAGACAGAGAGCTTCGGGAGGGCCAGTAGACCTTACGCCAGCCCGAAAGAGATTGGCATGCTCGGTGCTTCAAATTCACGGTACTTCGTAGCCCAGTTGTAACTGCAGTACTTTGGACTCAAATATGGCTAATAAGTGGGCTATGTGTACAACTACAACTGGGTTACCAAGTACCATGAAGATCTCCAGAGACAACTCGCAGGAACTCTCTGTCTGTCTGTCTGTCTGTCTGTCTGTCTGGGGAAAAGGCGAAGAGTGCCCTTGCACAAGCAAAGTCTCGCAGCAGTACTGCAGGGGCACTGTGACGCGTCCTGTCCTTTTTCATGGTTTTGGGGTTCTAAAACTGGCCTCGTGCGACGCCACGTTTCACGGCACCATTTTCCTTACTTCCACAGCACATGGAGTAGGCAATTCGTGGCAGGGCTTCAGATCTGTGACGGTAAAGAGTCTGGGCCCCTTTTTCCCGCTTTGCTTCTTGCCTTGTCGAAAAGAAAACGCATTTAGTGCCGGAAGACCCCAAACAATGCGCGAGGTAAAAGTGCAGCAGGTGACGGGACGATACAGACCGGCTACTTTGAGCTTTTTTTTGGAGTTTAAGGGAAAGGGCTGCATCCCAAACACCAGATTTGGCACTCTACCGCCAGTCTTTGCGCCCATGACAAGAAAACACCACAGACAGGCCACACACACACACACACACACACTTGGTGACAGCACGACACAGACCGGCTACTTTGAGTTTTTTTTTGGGGTTTAGGGGAAAGGGCTGCATCCCAAACACCAGATTTGGCACTCTACCGCCAGTCTTTTGCCCACACTGCGCCAATTAGAGACAGGCACTCACGCTTCTGTCAGATTCCCACGCAGATACACAAACCATGCGGCGCTCCTGCTTGGTTAGAGGGTTTGTGGGAAAGAGTCACCTGCACGGTACGTACCAATTAGAAGCAGGAACTCACGCTTGTGCCAGATAACCGCGCAGTTACGCAAACCATGTGGCGCTCATGAAAAGTACTGAGTTCTTTGGTGAGAGGCACTGAAGCTCCCACTGTCCAAGCCTGCGAAACGCTGCGCAGGAACGTGACAGGACCCAATGTCTACCTTCTCTCATTGCAGAAACCATTACCGCAGGACCGTGCAGGACAAGCCGCACGCGAGAACTGCAAGATGACACGCGTGGTCCTGCAAAACCGCTGTGGGACAGTCCAAAAAACGGATTTGCAGGACCACGGGTTTTCGAGGCCTGCTTTCCCGGAACGTTTCGCGGGGCCGCGCGCCCAGAGCGATATTCTAGTGGTGTCTCCAGGTGTTTGGCGACGAGACAGGAAGGAAACTAAGGAACGTCCACAATGGGACTGGGCCTGCCCGGGACTCCAAGGTAACGTCCCCAACAAGACTGAGGCTGTTCATGGGGGTGTGAGCAAAACGAGCATCGGGGATGCAGCATGAGCATGACCAAGGGGGGGCGTGTGAGCAAAACGAGCACCAGGGACGCAGCATGAGCATGACAAAGGGGGGCGTGTGAGCAAAACGAGCACCAGGGATATGAGCATGACAAAGGGGGCGTCTGAGCAAAACGAACAACAGGTAGCAGGGTAGCAGGTTTCATGTACCTGTTTCTGTACACGTCACGTGCAGAGACGCGCAAAGCACAAGCATTGCTGCGCCATTCTGTAATGGTTTTGCTTGTCGCTCTGAAATTGACCTGTAAAGCCTCAACCCAAGAAAACTAAGCCCACCAAAATCAAGTTTGACACGTCGGGCGTAGTGACGTTTAGGGTTTAGGATGGCTGCCCTGACCCCAAAAAAGAAAACACCTGCAAAAATATAGGCAAAACCCATACAAACACAAACAAAAAGGAAGGAGAAAAAAAAACACCAAAATCAAGTTTGACATGTCGGCTGTAGTGACGTTTGGGGTTTAGGATGGCTGCCCTGACCCCAAAAAACGAAAACACCTGCAAAAATATAGGCAAAACCCATACAAGCACAAACAGAAAGGGAAAAAAAAACACACCACCAAAATCAAGTTTGACATGTCGGGTGTAGTGACGTTTAGGGTTTAGGATGGCTGCCCTGACCCCAAAAAACGAAAACACCTTCCAAAATATAAGCAAAACCCATACAAACACAAGCAGAAAGCAAAAAAACACCAAAATCAAGTTTGACATGTCGGGTGTAATGACTTTTAGGGTTTAGAATGGCTGCCCTGACCCTAAAAAACGAAAACACCTTTAAAAATATAGGCACTTGCAGGCGGGGTGAGACTCAGGCTTCTGGAAGACCTGCTTCAGAACAAAGGAGCGTGCTGTCATTTACAACGCTTCACGAGGTCGACGCGCAACAAACTGCTGAGTTCGGTACTTTCCGCACTGGCAAGGTGACAGGAGCTTGCACTGCTTTTGCTGTTAATTGAGCTGTCACCACTATTGCAAACACTGTTGGAAAGTAGCGCTTACCTCCAGAAACAAACTGAGCCTCTGAGCCATTTGTTGTGGATATTCCAGGAACGCTCTATGTTGTTAAATATAATCACAAGTCCATCAACACAAGAAGCAACCCCAGCGAAATCGCCGACTCTGCCCATGTTACTGCAAAAGTTGGTGTGACTCGTCTTGGTTGCAAAAACTGGCTGTGCCAAACACAGCAAGAGATCCACGTTTTCCGCTGCACTTGCCCGTCGGGCTCGAACACACGCAGAACAAGTATGACCATGGGCCGACGCATGCGCTGCGAGCAAACAGGTAACAGCGAGCCAGGGCCAAAAAACTCAACTGCTGTGGCTGCTGCCGCGGTTCTTACCACCATCCGAAATGCCGGCTTGCTGTGCATTCTGCCCACTCCGGCCACTCTTGGCAAGCACCAAGCGCCTTCGACGTCTCGCTTGAAGCCAGTACAAGCTTCTGAAGCAGAAACAAGCCCGCGCACAAAAAAAAAACTAACACGCATGAGCCGAATTTTTCAGGTCCGGTTTTTTCTAAGTTGAGCGAAGTGCCAAGGAAAACCGAGCAGAAAGGCGCAGACCCTCAAACCCAAAACAGTAGAGGCAAGAGCCGGCGGGCAGAGATCTGCCGGAGGCTTCTAGTCCTGCTCTTCCACGGGGACAAGGGAGAGTTCCTGCTGGAACGCAGGACCCCGGCGCAGAGGACGTGGATGACTGCACCCTGCAAAGGCAAAGGAACAGGCGGGGGCAAGAGCTAGGGCTCACAGGCAACAGGCTGTTTCCGAGGCAGCCCAAAGGATCCCACCCAGGCCACCGCCAGCCAATCGTGCTGCGAACTCTGGCTGGAGGCACGAAGAATGGGAAAGAAGGCAGCAATCCTCCAGCTGGTAGGGGGCCTCCCAAGACTGGAACCAGGCCTAGAGCTCAGGAGGGGATACCTCCGAACCGCCAATGACGAGCCTGCCTTGGGCTTTTCCGGGCTGCCTGTTCGGAGGAAGAACCCCTCTCCCAAGCCTTATCCTCCGAAGGCTGCCCCTCCCCTGCCGGTGCTGTGGTTGGTGGTACCTGGTTTTTCCTCCTCGCCGAGGGGCCGCATTTTGAGAAGCACTGGCTTGGTAGGGTGAAGTGTCGGCGCCGGTGGGGTGGTTAGAGCCGCTTGCTCCGGGAAGGCCCCACCCTCCGGCTTTTCTCCTTCACTCTTCACAGGGGTCTGTTCTGGCTGAAAAAGTCTGCGGATGGGATTTGTTCTTACAGCACGCAGCCTGGCGCACGGACATAAGTCTTACTCTTACTGGGCACCTGCAGAACGCACTAGGACCGATCATGTCGCAAGCCAAATTACAGCACGGCATTTTCCCGCAACAAGCTTGGGCACGCGCCTGCCCCATGGCAAACAGCCGAGACCGAGGTGCGTGCCAGCATCAAGCTGCTCTGGCAGGCGCGAGACGCACTCCGCAAGTCTTGCCTCGCTCTTTACAATGTGGCGCCATGCTGCCAGCTTTGCCAAATTCAGTTGAGACCCAACGCGACAACGCCTGTTAGCGTGCGTGCAGAAGGCCAAGCAGGCCAAACAACGAAGCTATCTGAGGTTTGTAAGTTGTAAAACGACTGGCCAAAGCAGGCCTGCAGCCATCTAGAACTTACTTTTTGAAACTACAAGCAGCAAGTTTTGCGAAACCGTTTGGGTTTAAGGGACAGCTGGCCACCACAACCCTTACACACCCAAAGCTGCCTAGCTAGAAGTTTCAAAACATGCGTGACATGCCCTTCGATCGCAACCCTTCCTTGCTGTGCACATTGGTGCCGCCAGTGCCTCTAAGGTCTTGCGGTTTTTGGTGTGCAAAAGTTTTTAGCTGGCACTGGGCACACCGGAGGTTTTGACCTTCCGCTTCCAGGCATGCACGGATTTGGTCCGGACCAGCTTCTGGAACCATTCCTGCTGGGTAGTGGTGGTGGCCACGACCTATGTTGGATCCAACACGCTTTTTGCAGGGCCTAGCAGTGGCCTCAGGGTGCTTGCGGGCCTGCTTTTCCTGCAGGAAGACCTTGTACACTGGGTCTGATTTTCCCCAACGGCGGTGAGGATCTTTTCAGCCCTGCTCGCCAGGAACTCTTGGGCCTTTTTGCTGCAATGGTCCTGGTACTGACTGGCTGCCCGGGTATCAGGGGCCAGCTTGGCCGCTTTTTCCCCACACAGCTTATCCGCCAGGTCATTGACCTGCTGTCTCCCCGGTTTTGGGCTGCGGACTCGTTTCGGGACACCAAGGCAGTCAAGTGTCGTGTCAATAGGGCCTTCGGTATAACGGGCCAGCTGCAAAACTGCATACATTTCACCCCGAAAAACCGTCTGTGGTCCAGGGACTTGGCGGACGATAGCTCCGACCTGGACATAGTCTTGGCCCTGTTTCTTGCAGGCCACCACTGCGTAGGCTACCTTCCGGAGTCGCAGGTCCGCCGTGAAGGGGCCACCACTAGCATCTGTGCCATAAACAAGCTCTGGGTCACTGAGGGGCTCTTTGTCAGCCCATATGCCCAAAAAGATGGGATTGTCTGCCTGAGGAGGTGGTACCTGCCATTCAGGTTTGGGCGGGAGGCCCCTGGTCCACAGCGATCTCGGGTTCCCAGTTCTGGGCTTCCCAGCAAGCACAATCCAAGAGCACATGCTCCCAGTCCGCTTCCTGGTGGCACCGGGGGCACACTTTGACAGCAGAGTTCTGGCTGCACACCAGGGCACCCTGCCAAACACACCTCAGGGCAGCTGCTGTCGTGGTTCGCCCTTCTTTCTTAAAACCCCCCAACAGTTTTCTCCCCACTGTCCAGTCGATTCCCCCCTTTAGCTCAGGAGCAGCGAGGCCGGTGGCGATGCGGCGGTCTACTTCTTCCTGATAAGTTTGCTGGAGGAGGTCAAGGACACGACACTCCTGCTGTGGGGTGTGCATGGTGTGCCTGGTGCCCTGGGTGTCCAGCCACTCATCACTGTCTCTAGGCTGCCAACCCAGGTCAAGCAGGTATGCAACTGTAGCTGCAAGAGGGCGCTTAACCATTTGCCACCGGCTGCTGGCTTCTTCCAGCTTTTGGACTGTAAGGCCCCAGGTTCTTTCCAGCAGGTCTTCCTTGCCGGCCCACCTCTTCTTGAGCTGGAACCAGGCTTCAACTTGCTGGACCATCATTGTGCGACCCGGATCCTGGTACCTGTCGCTTACAGAGGACAGAGCCACCTCTAGGTTGCCCATTTTCTGTCTGCCACACTGCTCAGCCAAGGCAGTCCGGAGCTTCTGTCTCCGTGTGGGCGGCATTCCCTGGGCTTGGTGGCCCCAAGTAAGGACGGAGGCAACCCCGTATATATATATATATATATATATGAAGAGGCGAACCTTGGCCGGCACACCGGGACTCTCAGTTGTTTCAACTTCTTCTGCCGTTGGCCCGCTTTGTGCTTGCGGGCTCTTTGCACCTTGACCCTCCGGACCCGACCCAGGGCACAGTCCAGGCCTAAATCCTTCACGCTATCACAGATAGCCGGGTCCCCATCTTTGCGCAGCTTCTGTAGCTCCCTTCTGGCTTCTGCAGTGGTGCACAGGAAGCCTGTTTTCTTCAGGGACAAACGGAGGTCGCTACCTTCCAGAAGCCGGCGAAGGGTTTTGTAACCTTCATAGACCGCAAACGCTGCCTGCTCAGGATATCGTGCTTCGAAATCCGCTCCAATGTCATCCACCCAGGTGTCTAGGGCGGTGATACTGCGGAGCTGAGCGGCTTCTTGCATTATTGGCTGGAGGTAAACCACCCTGGCCATCATTGTTGCGAACGGGCACCCGGCTAGGATGCCCCTCGCAGGGAGGATCCCCTCCGAAAGGAGATCCTCTGCCACGAGATATCTCGTTCCCCGGTAGACTTGCATGACCAGGAGGGCTATAGCTGGCGGGAAGCCGGTCGCCACTATCCGCTCCTCCAATTTGGTCCAATTAACACTGTCATAGAAATAGAAAGTCTGCAGGTCCAACAGGACCGCACAGGCATGTTTGTTAGCAGCGCGGCTAACCTCTCCTCTCAGGAGTCTCTGCATGCCTGTTTCTAGACAAGTGTTACCCGGGGAGGCTTTATCCCATGGGAACCTCTCTGCAGTTTCTCGCATCCATTTCTTGACGACCTGTGCTCTGCAGAAGCACCAAAGCCGATAGGTGATGGATGTGAGGGTTATGGGCCTTTCTATGTCAGCATTTTTGGGCAGGAGTGCCACATGGTGCGCCTGCCAGTGCTGTGGCGCCACTCCTGTGGTTTCAGCCAAGTTCAGGACTTGGGTGAGCTGCTCATAGGCCGGTCCAGGGAGGTTTTTGAGGGCAGCATAGGTGAGCCCATCAAGACCTCCTGCCTTGTCGGTGACATTCTTGAGGATGGCCTCGAGCACCTCTGCTGTTATTTTGAACAGCGGGGAGGCTTTGGCTGCATCCAGCAGGGTCTGGCCAATCGGGGGGGAACATTCTACCTCTCCCCAAATGGCGACCCACTGCTTCCTCCTGGCCCCTGGGCGCTCTTCGCCTGGGAGGTTTTGGAAGGGCCGATCTAGGACTCTCTCACTCTTTTTGAGAGAACTATAGAGAGGTCTCATCCCTTTCGCTAATCCCGCTTGGAGCCAGTCCTTGTATTGGGCCTGCTGCTCCTTGGCTCTCTGCATTTGGAGGGCCGCCTCCTTGTGCCTGGCAACAACACTCAAAGACCGCCACTGTGGTGCTGTTGCTGAACATTGCTGGTACAGTTCTGTGAGGAAGGCAGTACCTTCAGCAATGTCTTGACAGGCTTGGAGGGTGCCTAGGTCCGGTAGGTGCTGCTGGGAGGCGGGCACTTCTTCCAGGATTCTGGCCATGCGTGCCCACCAGCCCACTTTGGGCAGTGGAAGGGCGCTGCAAGACTAAGGGCCTCTGCCAGTCCTCGGTGCTTCGTGGCAGTGCTCCAGGCTGGCCGCCCAGGTCGCCAGCTGCCAGGTGTGCTCTGGTCCTCTTGGGCACAGGTCCTGTCCATTATGGCGAAATGGGAGGGTTGGACCTCTCGCCATTCTTGGTTTTTGAGGTCTGCTGTGAGTTTCGGGAACTGGGGAAGTTTCCAGGACTTCCATTCGCTGGCACCGTCCTTGACTTTGAGGTGCAAGGCTGCATGTGGTTTCCACGGGACTGCCCAGGTTGCAGACAGATCCACCAGGGCTTCCAGGCTCCTACTCACCACCCCAAAGTCCATGGTTGCATGTAGCTTCTCCAGTGGCTACCATCCGCCCCCGCATCACCTGAATCAGCGCTGTGTCCTGAACTTCAGTCGGGTCCAGGTTCCAATCCCCCAAGATGATCCAGGGCTCCGGGAGGGTTCTTACGAAAGCCACCAGAGAGGATAGCACCTCTGCATTTGTGGGACCATTCAGGCCTTCCGTGTCCCTCAGGTAGAGGGACACAATCGTGTAGTCCCACCGTCTTTGTCTCAGACCCACGGCTGTGTAGCCCGCCCCTTTGAATTGGTAGGTGGCTTTTTGCCGCACTCCGCTATTTTTGGGAAAGGCACAAGCAGTGCCCCCCAACCTTGTGCCCTTGTCCGACAGGGAGGCCGGCTCAGCATAGAGATCTCATCCGAGGGATTGCAGTGTGGCTCGCCTGCCATGCAGTTCCGGTGTGAGGTGGGTTTCCTGCAGACACACCACCTTGGCTTTGGAGGAGGTCACCCACTCCAACGCCCCGTTGTTGAAACTGGTTGAGGTGTCAGGGGCTCCTCACTCTTTGGGAGCTCAGAGGCGATCACCTCCTTTGCCTGTTGGATGGCCTTCCCGGTGACATCCTCTCCTTGCCCTAGGGCATGCAGGACCATCCTGCACCAACCCCAGGCCAGGGAGTCCTCCGCCATCACCTCCTCTTGGGCTTCGATGAAGCTTAAAAGGGTGGCTTCCTTCGCCTGGAAGGGGCTCGCTTGGTCTTCCAGGAGGCTGACCACCTCCTGCCATGTCATCTCCGAACCCAAATCTTCTGGGCTGCAGAGGGAAGGTATCACCTTCTGGGCTTCATCATTACATTGTGGTGGGGGGGGGCCTTGGGTAACCAGAGGGTTCCCATCAGGGTTCACCTCCCACAGTGGCTTCATTTGTTCGCCGTTTGCTGGTGCCTCATCATCTGTAAGGTCCAGCTTGAAAAACTTTGGCCCTGTGATCGGAACGCTTTCTGGCGACTCCTTTCCAGGCCGACAAAAGTGGCTGGGCTTCTGCCAGCCTTGCTCACAACCACTGCTATCTGCAGTAAGTTGTTTCCCCAAGGCCTCTCTCAATCTTTTCCCATGTAGATTGATGTGAGCACCTCGCCTGTAATAGTCAGCACATGCAACTAGGAACTGCTGGGCAGTTCGCATGTGTTCCAGCCCTGGGCTGGGGTCGCACATTGGCTCTGTGGGGCCCTTGCTTTGGGGCTCCAGGCCCCACACGCCGAGTCCCTAGGCCACCGGGCCCAACCCCGGCGGGGCATTGGCATTGCCGGGAGGCATCCCCTCCTGGGTTTGCTCCTCAAGGCCCGGAGGGGTGGAGCCCTCCTGTGTGCGACGCCTCTTGGCTTCTCTCTCCGCCTTAATTTCATGGAGTTTCTTCTCTTGCTCCTCGTTGAGGCTTACCCCCAGTTCATGGAGGATGCTGTCGACCTCCATTCTGCAGGCCAATCTTTTGATCAGCAATGTGCTTGAGCTTGCCTCCACCTCTTCCTTGACCTGTGCCTTGGGTGGCTTGTACCCTGCCTCCTTGAGGTTCTTTTGCACCTCTTCAGGCACACTGTCCCACGCCACTCCAAGGCTTGCAGGACTTTGTTCGGCAGTGGTGCTTTCGGAGTCTTGGGCTTCTTTGGTGGCTGCCAGTAAGCGGCCTCAGCGACCGTAGGCCATTGTGGCTTCCGCTGGCTCCAGTTCTGTCTCGCCTTGCGAATGCTGTTTGCCCAGGGTGTTCTGCATTTCTTGCAGAGCATGTGCGGCTGAGCTTTGTCCGCCAAAATCCATCCTGTGCAGCTTTTGCCACTGCAACAGATGTACTCGCGGGGGGCCATGGCTAAGAGGAAGGCACCTCTGGGCAAACTGTCCTAGGCAGGCTACCAGCCCTCAGGCTACTCCTTGGGCCGAAAACTTGAGCCAATTTTTTTTTTCCGAGTTGAGCGAACAAATGCGATCCACCATCTTGGTGTTTGGGTTGTGAAAACCGTGCCTCTGTACTGGCACTATTGATGGCCCTCTTGGCCCTAAAGTACAGGGGAGGAAACCACCTCCTCCTAAGCTACCATCCTCTTTGGGATGCTACCAGAGGTTGTACCTCATGAGAGGAATGAACCTCCTCGCAAAAGCTCCTCAGGTTGCTGGTGCAGGGGGTTGCAAACCGTGAGAGGAGGGGCCAGGGGTGTTCTCTGGCAGCGAGGATGAACCTCAGCTTGCATCCTCTTCGGGATGCTACCAGAGGCTGGTACCTCAAGAGAGGTTAGGAACCTCCTGACAAAAGGTCCCTCAAGGCCTTTGGTGCACTTTGTGCAGGCTGTCAGAGGGAGGCGGTCAGGGTTCCGCTCTGGTAGCGAGGATGGTACCTCTGTGCAAACCTCGCTGGGAGGGTGCAACCTCCTAGGTTGCTTCAGCTGGTGGTTCCCTGAGTGGGACCAACTCCCAGCGAGGTTCTTCCATGATATTGCCGAGGGGTCGCGCTAGCCCATAGTCTGGCGACGGCAATTCATAAAGGACTTTCATGTCAATGAGAGCCTCGACAAAGACCATGTCCATGTTTTTTAATTCCCACAGCAACAAGCTTGCCAGCAAGGGGATGCTGGCATGGTGGAGGCTGACCCACCTCCTGACTTTGCTGCTTAAGGTGGGTGAGTCTTGGTCAAACCACCGGAAGAAAGAGACGAGCCGGGTCAGGCTGGGGAAACCGTAGTGCTCTCTGGTGCCCCAGTTGGCCACGTCCAAACTTGTTAACCGGTGGTACTTGGCCATTCCCAGGTACCCCCAATTATGCTCCCCTTGGTCTCGGGGATGGAGGTACCCCTCCGGTGGCTTGAGCCAACCCAGGTTCAATTTTTTTTTCGAGTTGAGCGAACAAATGCGATCCACCGTCTTGGTGTTTGGGTTGTGAAAACCGTGCCTCTGTACTGGCACCACTGATGGCCCTCTTGGCCCTAATGTACAGGGGAGGAAAAACCTCCTCCTAAGCTACCATCCTCTTTGGGATGCTACCAGAGGTTGTACCTCATGAGAGGAAAGAAACCTCCTGGCAAAAGCTCCTCAGGTTGCTGGTGCAGGGGTTGCAACCGTGAGAGAAGGGGCCAGGGGTGTGCTCTGGCAGTGAGGATGAACCTCAGCTTGCATCCTCTTCGGGATGCTACCAGAGGCTGGTACCTCATGAGAGGTTAGGAACCTCCTGACAAAAGGTCCCTCAAGGCCTTTGGTGCACTTTGTGCAGGCTGTCAGAGGGAGGCGGTCAGGGTTCCGCTCCGGTAGCGAGGATGGTACCTCTGTGCTATCCTCGCTGGGAGGATGCAACCTCCTAGGCTGCTTCAGCTGGTGGTTCCCTGAGTGGGACCAACTCCCAGCGAGGTTCCTCCATGATGTTGCCGAGGGGTCGCGCGAGCCCATAGTCTGGCGACGGCAACTCATAGAGGACTTTCATGTCGATGAGAGCCTCGACAAAGACCATGTCCATGGTTTTTAATTCCCACAGCAACAAGCTTGCCAGCATGGGGATGCTGGCATGGTGGAGGCTGACCCACCTCCTGACTTTGCTGCTCAGGGTGGGTGAGTCCTGGTCAAACCACCGGAAGAACGAGACGAGCCGGGTCAGGCTGGGGAAGCCGTAGTGCTCTCTGGTGCCCCAGTTGGCCACGTCCAAACTTGTTAACCGGTGGTATTTGGCCATTCCCAGGTACCCCCAATTATGCTCCCCTTGGTCGCGGGGATGGAGGTACCCCTCCAAAAAACGAAGTCCACACCACAACCAGATCAGAATGCACATCTGGAGGAACGACCCGTCCGGTGTCGGGCGGACTGGGGCCACCATCCGCTCGACGGTGTAGGCCCTCAGGTCCTGGGCTGGGAGCCCAGGGACCTCGACCTGGAGGGTGAACCTCCGGCAGACCTGGGGCCAGGAATCGAGGGACAGCGCAAACAGCTCCCACTCGAAGTGGTGGGCATCTTGGGGGCCCACCTTCAGGACCCAGCGGGGTTCCCGGTCAAGGGTATACACCACCCTTGACCCTCCCCGAGCAAGCATGGTCAGGTACCTGATCTTGCCCTGGACCTCATACGAGGCCTGGTCGGGCATCTGGTTGGCCAGGCCATTACCTCGACCGCGGCTGCTTGCTTGGAGGATAAGGTTACCTCCCTCGTTGTGGGGCCTGGTGCCCGTGTTAAGGTCTGCCGGGGGCTCCTGGTCCTCTTGGTCCTGCTCCTCCACTGGGGCAGGCTCCGGACTGGTTTCGGAGGCATCCCCTCCTGAGCTTTGGGCTTGGTCCCATTCTCGGGAGGCCTCCCACCAGCTGGATTGCTGCCATCCCTCCCATTCTTCGTGCCCCCATCCAGGGTGGGCGGCACGTCTGGCTGGCGGTGGCATGGGTGGGACCCTTTGGGCTGCCTCGGAGACAGCCTGCTGCCTCTGAGCCCTGGCTTTCTTACCCGGCCTGTTCCTCTGCCTCTGCAAGGTGTAGTCATCTACGAACCTTTGTGCCGGGGTCCTGCGTTCGAGCAGCAACTCTCCCTTGCCTTGGGCTTTGCCGGGCTGCCTGCTCGGAGGAGGAACCTCCCTCTTTCTATTCTCCCAAGCCCTTGCCTCCGGAGGCTGCCCCTCCCCTGCCGGTGTTGTGGGTGGCAGTTCCTGGTTGTTTCGGCAGGGGCTACATTGGACCCCTCCTGGGTGTCGTCGCCGGTGGGGTGGTGTGGAGCCTCTGGCTCCGGGGGGCCCCACCCTCCGGCTTTCCTTCTTCACTCTTCACTGGAGCCTCCTGGGCCTCCTGGCCCTGGGAGGGCAGGTCCTCCTGCTTCATTTCCGCCATTGCGCACGGGGGGGTTGGGCCCTTCTACTGGCTTGGCTGCCTGCGCTGGCTGAAAAAGGCTGCGGATGGGATTTGTCGTTTCTGGCTTGAACTGCGACTTACATCGGGGGTCCAACCCAGGTTCAACCTGGGTTCAACCCGGGTTCAGAACCCGGGTCAGAATCCAGGTTCAATTTTTTCCGAGTTGAGCGAACAAATGCGATCCACCATCTTGGTGTTTGGGTTGTGAAAACCGTGCCTCTGTACTGGCACTACTGATGGCCCTCTTGGCCCTAAAGTACAGGGGAGGAAACCACCTCCTCCTAAGCTACCATCCTCTTTGGGATGCTACCAGAGGTTGTACCTCATGAGAGGAATGAACCTCCTGGCAAAAGTTCCTCAGGTTTCTGGTGCAGAGGGTGCAAACCGTGAGAGGAGGGGCCAGGGGTGTTCTCTGGCAGCGAGGATGAACCTCAGCTTGCATCCTCTTCGGGATGCTACCAGAGGCTGGTACCTCAACAGAGGTTAGGAACCTCCTGACAAAAGGTCCCTCAAGGCCTTTGGTGCACTTTGTGCAGGCTGTCAGAGGGAGGCGGTCAGGGTTCCGCTCTGGTAGCGAGGATGGTACCTCTGTGTAATCCTCGCTGGGAGGGTGCAACCTCCTAGGTTGCTTCAGCTGGTGGTTCCCTGAGTGGGACCAACTCCCAGCGAGGTTCTTCCATGATATTGCCGAGGGGTCGCGCTAGCCCATAGTCTGGCGACGGCAATTCATAAAGGACTTTCATGTCGATGAGAGCCTCGACAAAGACCATGTCCATGTTTTTTCATTCCCACAGCAACAAGCTTGCCAGCAAGGGGATGCTGGCATGGTGGAGGCTGACCCACCTCCTGACTTTGCTGCTTAAGGTGGGTGAGTCTTGGTCAAACCACCGGAAGAAAGAGACGAGCCGGGTCAGGCTGGGGAAACCGTAGTGCTCTCTGGTGCCCCAGTTGGCCACGTCCAAACTTGTTAACCGGTGGTACTTGGCCATTCCCAGGTACCCCCAATTATGCTCCCCTTGGTCGCGGGGATGGAGGTACCCCTCCGGAAGGCGAAGTCCACACCAGAAGCACATCATAATGCACATCTGGAGGAATGAACCGTCCGGCGTCGGGCGGATGGGGGCCACCATCCGCTCGACGGCAAAGGGGGCATCTTGGAGGCCCACCTTCAGGACCCAGCGGGGTTCCCGGTCGAGGGTATACACTACCCTAGAATGGTCAGGTACCTGACCTCGCCTTGGAGGGCCGGTCAGGCATCTGATTGGCGAGGCCATTGCCTCGACCACGGCTGCTTGCTCGGAGGACAAGGCTACCTCCCTCTCGGCTGCTGGCCTGGTCCCCGTGTTAGGTCTGCCGGGGGATTCTGGGCCTGCTCTGCCACGGGGGCAGGCTCTGCGCTGGTTTCGGAGATATCCTCCTGACCTCTCATCCTGTTCCCAGTCTCCACCCTCCGGACCAACGCTCGTCCCCCCATTGCTGCCATCCTTCCCACAACCAGGGTTGGCAGTGGCGGTGGCCTGGGTGGGACCCTTTGGGCTGCCTCGGAAACAGCCTGTTACCTCTGGGCCCTGGCTTTCTTGCCCGGCCTGTTTCTTTGTCTCTGCAGGGTGCAGTCATCTACGTACCTCTGCGCCGGGGTCCTGCGTTCCAGCAGGAACTCTCCCTTGCCGTGGGCTTTTCCGGGCTGCCTGTTTGGAGGAGGAACCTCCCTCTTTCTGCTCTCCCAAGCCTTTGCCTCCGGAGGCTGCCCCTTCCCTGCCGGTGCTGTGGTTGGTGGTTCCTGGTTGCTTTCCTCCTTCGCCTCGGCAGGGGCTGCATTGGAGGAGGCACTGGCTTGGGAGGGTAGCCCCTCCTGAGTCGGCGCTGGTGGGGTGGTTCAGAGCCTCTTGCTCCGGGGAGGCCCCACCCTCCGGCTTTTCTCCTTCACTCTTCAGGGCCTCCTGGCCCTGGGAGGGAAGGTCCTCCTGTTTCACTTCCGCCATTGCGCACAGGGGGGGCCCCTTCTACTGGCTTGGCTGCCTGTGCTGGCTGAAAAAGGCTGCGGATGGGATTAGTTGTTTCAGGCTTGAATTGCGACTTACAGCGGGAATCCTTTTTAAAACTACAAGCAGCAGCAAGTTTTTGCGAAACCGTTTGGGTTTTAAGGGACAGCTGGCCGCCACAACCCTCACACACCCAAAGCTGCCTAGTTCCTAAAAGTTTCAAAACATGCGTGACATGCACCTCTTCGATCGCAACCCTCCCTTGATGCGCACATTGGTGTGCTGCCAGTGCCTCTAAGGTTTTGCGGTTTAGTCGTGTGCAAAAGTTTTAGCTGGCACTGGGCACACCGGAGGTTGTGACCTTCCCACTCCCAGGCATGTACGGATTTGGTCCGGACCAGCTCCTGGAACCATTCCTGCTGGGTAGTGGTGTGTCCACGACCTATGTTGGATCCAATCCGCTTTTTGCAGGGCCTGTCAGTGGCCTCGAGGTGCTTGCGGGCCTGCTTTTCCTGCAGGAAGACCTTGTAGACTGGGTGCTGATTTTCCCCTACAGCGGTGAGGATCTTTTCAGCCCTGCTCGCCAGGAACTCTTGGGCCTTTTTGCTGCAATGGTCCTGATACTGACTGGCTGCCCGGGCATCAGGGCGGGCCAGCTCGGCCGCTTTTTCCCCACACAGCTTATCTGCCAGGTCATTGACCTGCTGTCTCCACGAGTTTCCCGCACCAACCTTCCGGAGGAACTCCTCCTCTGAAACATGGGACGGAACCCATTTCATCTTGAGGCGGTTGACATCCGTGGCTTGCAGCTCCCACCAGATGTCACCGTGGGTTTTCCCCGACTTTGGGCTGCGGACTCGTTTCGGGACACCAAGGCAGTCTAGTGTCGTGTCAATAGGGCCTTCGGTATAACGGGCCAGCTGCAAAACTGCATACATCTCACCCCGAAATACCGTCTGTGGTCCCGGGACTTGGCCGACGATTGCCCCGACCTGGACATAGTCTTGGCCTTGCTTTTTGCAGGCCACCGCTGCATAGGCTACCTTCCGTAGTCTCGGGTCTGCTGTGAAAGGGCCACCGCTAGCATCTGTGCCATAAACAAGCTCCGGGTCTGGTAAGGCTCAAGCGACTGCTGTTCGAGGCTTTCCCCTTAGGTTTCGAACATAGGAGAGAAATGTCGGTGCGTCATGGTTCAGCCCTTGTGGCTGCGGCTGTGCGTGCCGCGTGCGATGCAAAGGCCCCGCGCCGCACCATCGCGGCGGTTGCCGCTGCTGCTGTGTCGGCCGCGTTGCGGCCGGCTGATGCTCCGGCTGCTGCGTCAGTGATGGTCCCGGGGAATGCTGCTTGCTCCCCGAGTGCTGGTGGTGACACTGGCGCTCCGGATGATGATGCCTTGGTCCGTCGTCTGCGTCAGCGCCGTGCTGAGCGCAGGCAAAGGAAGAGGCAGCAAAGGAGGGAAGCTAAGGCTGCGGTTTCTGCTCCTGGTGCATGTGACACGTCAGCTGACGTCGAGATGGTGCCTGGGATTGAGGGGACCCACAGTAGATATTCGACTGATGCTGAGTCCGGGCCGACTTCTGCGCCACCCACATCTTCTTTGCCCCATGAAGATCGTGCTGATGGCGGTGGTGCTGAGCGGTCTGCAAGTTCGTCGATTGCAACATTCAAGGCCCAGAGTTCCCGGACAGCTCCTGATTGGCTGCCTGCGGCGTGGCGCAACAACTTCATCGGGTACTGCAATGAGACGCCTCCTCATGGTGCTTCCTTCGACCGGCAAGGACGCCTGTGGAGTTCGAAGCCTTCGACGACCCCTTTACCAAGTGAGGCTATCAAGCCTGGAAGAGGGAGAGGAAATTAGTTTGTTGGGCTGCAGCCCCCTTTCCATATTCACGTGCCCTGAGGGCGCCCATTTTTGTGTGCAAGCTCTGACTTGCTCGACCTTACCTGCGCTCCTTGTAGCCTTCATTTTCGTGCAGGCCTGGCAAGCCTGTTTCACCTTACCGTTACAGACTACGGTCCGAACAGGCGGGAGGCCTCTGGTCCACAGCGATCGCGGGCCTTGGGCCCTGCCTTCTTGGAACCATGCTGGTAGCTCCCAGTTCTGGGCCTCCCACCAGGCACAATCCAAGAGCACATGCTCCCAGTCCGCTTCCTGGTGGCACCGGGGGCACACCTTGACGGCAGAGTTCTGGCTGCACACCAGGGCACCCTGCCAAACACACCTCAGGGCAGCTGCTTTCGTGGTTCGCCCTTCTTTCTTAATTTAAAACCCCCCAACAGTTTCCTCCCTACTGTCCAATCTATGCCCCCTTTTAGCTCAGGAGCAGCGAGGCCGGTGGCGATGCGGCGGTCTACTTCTTCCTGATAAGTTTGCTGGAGGAGGTCAAGGACACGACACTCCTGCTGTGGGGTGTACATGGTGCCTGGCGCCCGGGTGTCCAGCCACTCATCGCTGTCTCTAGGCTGCCAACCCAGGTCGAGCAGGTATGCAACGGTAGCTGCAAGAGGGCCCTTAACCATTTGCCACCGGCTGCTGGCTTCTTCCAGTTTTTGGACTGTAAGGCCCCAGGTTCTTTCCAGCAGGTCTTCTTTGCCGGCCCACCTTTTCTTGAGCTGGAACCAGGCTTCAACTTGCTGGACCATCAGCGTGCGACCCGGGTCCTGGTACCTGTCGCCTACAGAGGACAGAGCCACCTCTAGGTTGCCCATTTTTTGTCTGCCACACTGCTCAGCCAAGGCAGTCCGGAGCTTCTGTCTCCGGGTGGGCGGCATTCCCTGGGCTTGGTGGCCCCAAGTAAGGACGGAGGCAACCCCTCCCCTGAAGAGGCGGACCTTGGCCGGCACACCCGGGACTCTCAGTTGTTTTAACTTCTTCTGCCGTTGGTCCGCTTTGTGCCTGCGGGCTCTTTGAACCTTGACCCTCCGGACCCGACCCAGGGCACAGTCCAGGCCTAAATCCTTCATGCTGTCACAGATAGCCGGGTCCCCATCTTTGCGCAGCTTCTGTAGCTCCCTCCTGGCTTCTGCAGTGGTGCACAGGAAGCCTGTTTTCTTCAGGGACAAACGGAGGTCGCTACCTTCCAGAAGCCGGCGAAGGGTTTTGTAACCTTCATAGACCGCAAACGCTGCCTGCTCAGGATATCGTGCTTCGAAATCCGCTCCAATGTCATCCACCCAGGTGTCTAGGGCAGTGATACTGTGGAGCTGAGCGGCTTCTTGCATTATTGGCTGGAGGTAAACCCTGGCCATCATTGTTGCGAAAGGGCACCCTGCTAGGATGCCCCTCGCAGGGAGGATCCCCTCCGAAAGGAGATCCTCTGCCACGAGATATCTCGTTCCCCGGTAGACTTGCATGACCAGGAGGGCTATAGCTGGCGGAAAGCCGGTCGCCACTATCCGCTCCTCCAATTTGGTCCAGTTAACACTGTCATAGAAAGTCTGCAGGTCCAGGAGGACCGCACAGGCATGCTTGTTAGCTGCGCGGCTAACCTCTCCTCTCAGGAGTCTCTGCATGCCTGTTTCAAGACAAGTGTTACCCGGGGAGGCTTTATCCCATGGGAACTGCTCTGCAGTTTCTCGCATCCACTTCTTGACGACCTGTGCTCTGCTGCAGAAGCACCAAAGCCGATAGGTGATGGATGTGAGGGTTATGGGCCTTTCTATGTCAGCATTTTTGGGCAGGAGGGCCACATGGTGCGCCTGCCAATGCTGTGGCGCCACTCCTGTGGCCTCAGCCAAGTTCAGGGCTTGGGTGAGCTGCTCATAGGCCGGCCCAGGGAGGTTTTTGAGGGCAGCATAGGTGAGCCCATCAAGACCTCCTGCTTTGTCTGTGACATTCTTGAGGATGGCCTCAAGCACGTCTGCGGTTATTTTAAACAGCGGGGAGGACTTTGCAGCATCCAGTAGGGTCTGGCCGATCGGGGGGGAAATTTCTACCTCTCCCCAAATAGCGACCCATTGCTTCCTCCTGGCCCCTGGGCGCTCTTCGCCTGGGAGGTTTTGGAAGGGCCGATCCAGGACTCTCTCACTCTTCTTGAGAGAACTGTAAAGAGGTCTCATCCCCTTTGCTAATCCCGCTTGGAGCCAGTCCTTGTACTGGGCCTGCTGCTCCTTGGCTCTCTGCATTTGGAGGGCCGCCTCCTTGTGTCTGTCCACAACACTCAAGGACCGCCACTGTGGTGCTGTTTCTGAACATTGCCGGTACACTTCTGTGAGGAAGGCAGTACCTTCAGCAATGTCTTGGCAGGCTTGGAGAGTGCCTATGCGTGCCCACCAGCCCACTTCAGAGCCTTTGGGGGCAGTGGAAGGGCGCTGCAAGACTAAGGGTCCCCATTGGGCCTGCACACACCACCCTCTGCCAGTCCTCGGAGCTTCGTGGCAGTGCTCCAGGCTGGCCGCCCAGGTCGCCAGCTGCCAGGTGCTCTGGTCTTCGTGGGCACAGGTCCTGTCCATAATGGCGAAATGGGAGGGTTGGACCTCGTGCCATTCCTGGTTTTTGAGGTCTGCTGTGAGTTTCGGGAACTGGGGGAAGTTTGCAGGATTTCCATTCGCTGGCACCGTTCTTGACCTTGAGGTGCAAGGCTGCATGTGGTTTCCACGGGACTGCCCAGGTAGCAGACAGCTCCACCAGGGCTTCCAGGCTCCTACTCACTACCCCAAAATCCAGCTCCGCCCCATGGTTGCAAGTAGCTTCTCCAGTGGCTATCATTCTCCCCCTCATCACCTGAATCAGCGCTGTGTCCTGAACTTCAGTCGGGTCCAGGTTCCAGTCCCCCAAGATGATCCAGGGCTCTGGGAGGGTTCTTACGAACGCCACCAGAGAGGATAGCACCTCTGCATTTGTGGGACCATTCAGGCCTTCCGTGTCCCTCAGGTAGAGGGACACAATCGTGTAGTCCCACCGTCTTTGTCTCAGACCCACGGCTGTGTAGCCCGCCCCTTTGCATTGGTAGGTGGCTTTTTGCCACACGCCGCTATTTTTGGGAAAGGCACAAGCAGTGCCCCCCAACCTTGTGCCCTTGTCCGACAGGGAGGCCGGCTCAGCATAGAGATCCCATCCTAGGGATTGCAGTGTGGCTCGCCTTCCATGCAGCAGTTCCGGTGTGAGGTGGGTTTCCTGCAGACACACCACCTTGGCTTTGGAGGAGGTTACCCACTCCAACGCCCCGTTGTTGAAACTGGTGACATTGGCGCTCATGATGCTGAGATACTGGTCAGGCGAGGCGGAAGGTTTAACCTTCTCATGGCTGGGCGCTTCTGAGTCGGTGCCCTCGCCATGCGCAAGGTCTTCCTCTCGTTCCTGCTGGCCCAGCACCTGTTTCGGTGGCAGGGGCGTCTCATTCTTGGGGAGCTCAGAGGTTATCACCTCCTTGCCTTTCCCGGTGACATCCTCTCCTTGCTCTAGGGCTTGCAGGACCATCCTGCACCAACCCCAGGCCAGGGAGTCCTCCGCCATCACCTTGTCTTGGGCTTCGATGAAGCTTAGAAGGGTGGCTTCCTTCGCCTGGAAGGGGCTCGCTTGGTCTTCCAGGAGGCTAACCACCTCCTGCCATGTCAGCTCCGAACCCAATTCTTCTGGGCTGCAGGGGGAAGGTTTCACCTTCTGGGCTTCATCATGCCATTGTGGTGGGGGGGGGCCTGGGGTAACCAGAGGGTTTCCATCAGGGTTCACCTCCCACAGTGGCTTCATTTGCTCGTCGTCTGCTGGTGCCTCATCATCTGTAAGGTCCAGCTTGAAAAACTTTGGTCCTGTGATCGGAACGCTTTCTGGCGACTCCTTTCCGGGCCGACAAAAGTGGCTGGGCTTCTGCCAGCCTGGCTCACAACCTCTGCTATCTGCAGTAAGTTGTTTCTCCAAGGCCTCCCTCAATCTTTTCCCATGTAGATTGATGTGAGCACCTCGCTTGTAGTATTCAGCACATGCAACCAGGAACTGCTGGGCAGTTCGCAGCATGTGTTCCAGCCCTGGGCTGGGGTCGCACATTGGCTCTGTGGGGCCCTTGCTGTGGCACAGGCCCCACACGCCGAGTCCCTAGGCCACCGGGCCCAACCCCGGCGGGGCATTGGCATTGCCGGGAGGCATCCCCTCCTGTGCTCCTCAAGGCCCGGAGGGGTGGGGCCCTCCTGTGTGCGACGCCTCTTTGCTTCTCGCTCCGCTTTAATCTCATGGAGTTTCTTCTCTTGCTCCTCATTGAGGCTTACCCCCAGTTCATGGAGGATGCTGTCGACCTCCATGTCCGCAGCGGATTCGCAGAAGACTTTCTCTTTGAGTAGGCCTGAGCTTGCCTCGACTGCCTTCTGTGCCCTCTCAGCTTGCTCATTCAGCACAATCATTTCTTGTAGAAGCTGCCTTAATGACTCCTTCGCCATGTCGATGCGCTTCTGCAGGCCAATCTTTTGATCAGCAATGTGCTTGAGCTTGCCAGCTGCGCTTTGCCAGCTCTGGCTGGCCTGGCTTGCAGCTTGGGAGGGCGTCACCTCCTGGCTGGTTTCAGGTAGGCTTTGACCTCCTCCGGCAGGGCGGCTTCATGCTTCTGGCACAGGTCTGTGAGGTCGTCCACCTCTTCCTTGACCTGTGCCTTGGGTGGTCTGTACCCTGCCTCCTGGAGGTTCTTTTGCACCTCTTCAGGCACATTGTCCCATGCCACTCCAAGGGCTTGCAGGACCTTGTTCGGCAGTGGTGTCTTCGGAGGCTTGGGCTTCTTTGGCGGCTGCCAGTAAGCTGCCTCAGCCACTGTGGGCCATTGTGGCTTCCACTGGCTCCAGTTCTGTCTCGCCTTTCGAATGCTGTTTGCCCAGGGCGTTCTGCATTTCTTGCAGTGCATGTGCGGCTGAGCCTTGTCCGCCCAAATCCATCCTGTGCAGCTTTTGCCACTGCAACAGATGTACTCGCGGGGGGCCATGGCTAAGAGGAAGGCACCTCTGGGCAAACTGTCCTAGGCTGGCTACCAGGCTAGGAAGGCTGAGACCTCCGAAACTTTCCCTCAGGCTGCTCCTTGGGCCGAAAACTTGAGCCAAAACTTGAGCCAACCCAGGTTCAACCTGGGTTCAACCCAGGTTCAGAATCCGGGTCAGAATCCAGGTTCGACCTGGGTTCAATTTTTTTCCGAGTTGAGCGAACAAATGCGATCCACCTTCTTGGTGTTTGGGTTGTGAAAACCGTGCCTCTGTACCGGCACATCTGATGGCCCTCTTGGCCCTATAGTACAGGGGGAGGAAACCACCTCCTCCTAAGCTACCATCCTCTTTGGGATGCTACCAGAGGTTGTACCTCATGAGAGGAATGAACCCCCTGGCAAAAGTTCCTCAGGTTTCTGGTGCAGAGGGTGCAAACCGTGAGAGGAAGGCGGCCAGGGGTGTTCTCTGGCAGCGAGGATGAACCTCAGCTTCTCATCCTCTTTGGGATGCTACCAGAGGCTGGTACCTCATGAGAGGTTAGGAACCTCCTGACAAAAGGTCCCTCAAGGCCTTTGGTGCACTCTGTGCAGGCTGTTAGAGGGAGGCGGTCAGGGTTCCGCTCTGGTAGCGAGGATGATACCTCTTTGCTATCCTCGCTGGGAGGATGCAACCTCCGAGGCTGCATCAGCTGGTGGTGCCCTGAGTGGCACCAACTCCCAGCGAGGCTCTTCCATGATGTTGCCGAGGGGTCGCGCTAGCCCATAATCTGGCGACGGCAGTTCATAAAGGACTTTCATGTCGATGAGAGCCTCGACAAACACCATGTCCATATTTTTTAACTCCCACAGCAACAAGCTGGCCAGCAAGGGGATGCTGGCATGATGGAGGCTGACCCACCTCCTGACCTTGCTGCTCAAGGTGGGTGCGTCTTGGTCAAACCACCGGAAGAACGAGACGAGCCGGGTCAGGCTGGGAAAACCGTAGTGCTCTCTGGTGCCCCATCCAAACTTGTCAACCGGTGGTACTTGGCCCCAGTTATGCTCCCCTTGGTCGCGGGGATGGAGGTACCCCTCCGGAAGGCGAAGTCCACACCAGAAGCACATCATAATGCACATCTGGAGGAATGAACCGTCCGGTGTCGGGCGAATGGGGGCCACCCGCTCGACTGCAAAGCCAGCGCAAAAAGTTCCCACTCAAAGTGGTGGGAATCTTGGAGGCCTACCTTGAGGACCCAGCGGGGTTCCTGCTCGAGGGTATACACTACCCTCGAGCCACCTCGAGCAAGGATGGTCAGGTACCTGACCTGGCGGACCTCATAGGAGGCCCGGTCAGGCAGCTGATTGGCCAGGCCGTTGCCTCGACCCAGCAGCCGAGGGAGGTAACCTTATCCTCCGAGGCAATGGCCTGGCCAATCAGCTGCCTGACCGGGCCTCGTATGAGGTCCAGCAAGTCAGGCACCTGAGCATCCTTGCTCGAGGTGGGTGGAGGGTAGTGTATACCCTCGAGCAGGAACCCCGCTGGGTTTTAAAGGTAGGCCTCCCAAGTTCCCACCACTTTGAGTGGGAATTATTTGGGTTGGCCTACGATTCCTGGCCCCAAGTCTGCCGGAGGTTCACCCTCCAGGTCGAGGTTCCTGGGATCCCAGACCAGGACTTGCGAGCTTTCGCAGTCGAGAAGATGGTACCCCCAATTCGCCCGACACCGGACGGGTCATTCCTCCAGATGTGTCTGATGATCTGTTTCTGGTGCGGGCTTCGTCTTCCGGAGGGGTACCTCCATCCCCGCGACCAGGACGACCATAATTGGGGGTACCTTGGGATGCCCAAGTACCACCGGTTGACAAGCTTGGACGTGGCCAACTGGGGCACCAGGGAGCATTATGGTTTCCCCAGCCTGACCCGGCTCGTCTCCTTCTTCCGGTGGTTTGACCAAGACTCACCCACCTTGAGCAGCAAGGTCAGGAGGTGGGTGCCAGCATCCCTTTGCTGGCCAGCTTGTTGTTGTGGGAGTTGAAAAGTATGGACATGGTATTTGTCGAGGCTCTCATCGACAGCTTACTGTTCGCGAGCGAATTGTGTTTTATCGCTTGCTTCCAATAATGCCTTGCGAAAAAATACGGAATGCCGTTTGTTCGCTGTTTGAAGCCAAAAGTTATTTTGATGCTTTGAATTTCACATGTCCAACACTTGCCTGTCGCAGGGCCTGCATGTCTCTGTGGTCAGCGAATGCAAAGTGGTAGTGACTATCGGCAACTTGTTGCGATGTGCCTTGGTGAGCAACCTGCCATGATATTTGGATGCAACGTTATTGGGTAATGTGGCTGTTTTATGTGTGTCCCTTGAAGTGCAGCACTGGCTCATTGCACCGTGCGCAAAATTTGTGTGAAACCGGGGTCTGGGGCTCTAACAGGTCCTGCTTCAAACAGGCCCCGCTTCTAACCTTGGCCTTAGGCCCTGTGCAAGCTGCCTGCGTGAAGCAGGCAGTGGATGGGAGCTCGCCTCCGCGGGCAAGCGGCGATTGCATCGCCTGTGTGTTTGGGCGCCCCTGGGCCGGTAACTCCTGCCAATCGCCCCTGCGCGTGTTTTTGTTCCGGCTTCTGCCTGGGTGTGGCTTTCCTTCTGTTGGCCATCAGCCTCTGCTAGCCTTCCATGGGCTCCACGTGCGGACGCCGTGCGGCGCCAGAGCCGCTTGTCGAGCAGGATCCTGCCATCCCAGCCTGTCAGCAAATCTGTCAGCAGTGTGGCCGTAACGGTTGTATCAGGTACCGCATCAACCACAACCACCACTGGTGCGCACACTGTGTGATTGCTTGGTACCTGGCAGTCTACGACAGGTGATGGCGTCTCCCGAGCCCCCTGCAACCACTGCGCCCCCCGCCACCCCAACACCCCCCGGTGTCGCCCCGGGGTGTGTGGTCAA
>CAJNDS010000717.1:5000-82225 GCA_905221605.1 Symbiodinium natans | reverse complement strand
ACCAGCTGGACGCCACCCTCCACTTCCGACATCCGCACCAAACTCACCATCGACCACCTCCACAGCGACACACTGCCCACCATGGTATGGACACCGAGATTCGCCTTACCCCTCACCTCACAACAGATCCACGCAGTTCAAGTCTCCACCCAAGCAGCACATGTACTACATCGACTTTGGGACCCACTCATCTTCACCTTTACGGACCCTTGCCACACCATAGACGGTTTCGACACCAAGCGGACAAGCCGGCCTGATTTGATCGGCAAATTTCACCGACTCAGTCCAGGAGGACAAATGCCAATGTTAGCCATCCCGGTCAGCAGCGTGATGGAGACACAGTTGGACTGGGCCTGGTTCCAAACCACTACAGCATCCAGTTCTTCGTTCAGATGGCTGTCCCTACCCCTTGCAGTCATCGGACACCCCAGAACACACTCGGTCTTTTGGACCCACCCGAAGATGTCAGGCCAAATCCAACGTCACCAAGCTCTACATGTACATCAAACCACGTGGTTGGCGGTATCGGGAACACCTACAGGCTTCCAAGAGGATCCAGACATCAAGCAGAATCAAGCGCAAGCCACGCCAACTCAGGAGGAATGGACGGACTTCATCAACCAACGACAAGCTCTACTAGAACTTCAACGACGCACCACCGTTGACCAAGAAGCAGGCCAACATCAATGGAAGTATGTGAAGTGATGAAGTCCCAGCAATGACAGTTTCACGATGGAACGAACTCAGCCACATGGACCCGTTGAGAGAAGTTGCAGCCATATGCACCTCACATCCTGCATGCAATTTTTGGAACACGCTGTTTCTGCAAGTGTAGTGTTTTTTGCGCCTGACACAGCCGTTGCGTGCCTCACGTAGGCTTTTTCATTAACAGCTGAACATATCAGAATCCCCAGACCCCCGCGCCATGGCAGACAGACGTGATCGCCACGATCAACGGCATGCTCAATGGCATGCAGACCCACACAGACGAGGTAACCGTTCCAGACGATCCAGATCACCCAGAAGATTCAGCACGCCAAGACCATCTAGGAGGCATCGCACCAGGTCAGCATCACCGAGATCCACGCGCACATTCCACTCCAACCCACGTCCTAGTTCGGGACCAACTTTGACCCCCAGATCCACATTTACAACGTCCCACACGCCTCTTCATCACGGACAAGATTCGGCGCACAACCCACGACGAGATCGCCACCGTCATGATCAGCGACTCCCGATATACGGGAACTCTCCCATCCAATCTACTCAATCTTCAGCCCCTACCCCAGCCCGCCCTAACCCCAAAGAACGCGCCAAGGAAGTGCTCCAGGACATCTTTCACCAGCCCAACAACGACCTCCCAGACCATTGGGATTCCACCGAGCTGCTCTACGACAAAAACCAGTATGGAGGAGTCCAGATGCCCAGAATCGTACCTGCCACGTCATCGGCCAAGAAAAATGGCACGGCAGGTATGGATCCTTTCGACATAAAACTTTGGCAAGTGGCCTTCGAGGGCAAGCACAATTATATGTTGCGACAACTCGCCAACGGAAGATGGACTCAGTTCCAAGGCCACAAGTCACTACCCGATGCCGTGTTTCACATGAAACTCTCCACCTTCATCCGCAACCGCAACATTCGCATCGAGACCATCGCAGTCAACTATTGGAAGTGGAAAAACGGTACTGAAATGCTGCCCTCTGAAGCCCAACGGAAGGAAGCTATGGAGATGCTCGTCGCCAACATTGGAGACCTCCTCATGCGCTACAACAATCCCCCCGCTGTACAACCCCAAGTACGTGCCCAACTAGCACAGAAAGAAGCGGAGATAGCAGGATTACGCGCACAGCTGGCAAGTCAGAGCCGCAAGACACCCTTCCCGCAGGGCATCATCCCGCCTACCCAAACCCAGATGCCCAACTTCTTCGAAACAGGCACCAGCAAGACTTCACCATCATCCGGTAAACAACCACATCCACACCGAGATCTGTGCGCTCAGGACAACACCCACGACCTTGTGCAGGTTATCGACGCCGACGACACCCAAGTATCGCAACCGATAGCATCCGAAGTGGCCGAACAAGCACCTCAACCCCCTCCCCCTCTCCACCCCCACCCGCCTACCGTGGAAGACGAGCTGGATCCCAACCTCATTGGAGGCATCACCACACCCTCCTACCAGCCCAGCCCGAGATCTCCGGTTACAGGTGAACCAGCATCCAGCCGCCCGTTCGAATCACCAGGCGGCAGACAAAACAAAGTCCTCCTCGACATCGTCAACGCATTCGACGACGAAGAACTCATCCAGTATCTTAGCGGCATAGCTCCGCAGCGAGAACCAGGTGACAAGGCCAAAATGGACAAGATCCGACAAGTACATGAACTCACCAGCTCGCTATCAAGATACGCGGCCCCGTCAGCAACAACCTGGATCTCCACCCTCAAGATGTCTGGGCCTAAACTACAGGCCCAGAAAGAAATTGCCAAGAGACTCACGGTGTATGCGGAGGCGCATCCAAAAGATCAGGCATACCAGGACATGGTGAAGGCCTGGTCACTTCCCAAGCTCACCAACACAGCAGGGACGGCAGCAGTCGCTATCGTGGTAGCAGGCCTCGCTTCATACCTACATTGACTAGGTACCCTACTCACAACTCAGCAACCCTCCAGACGACTCAACCGCATACACTCCTCCATGGTGAAGTGCATGGACATCGCGAAGAGCGTGGTCCAATACACATTTCACCGCATACCTTTCTTACACAGATACTCCACTTGGCTCTACGGCAAGTTTTGGCTCACCGCTCTTTGCCATTTTCCTCGACGCCAAGTAGATCGACGCAGGCTGGTACGCCTCAAGCAGTTTCACCGTATCACCCCGGAGCTCTACACATTCGAATTTTTCAATCAGCCGAACGCAGTGTACTGGAGAGTCGACCACGGACGCATGTTTGAGCACCTCTATATTGGCAGCACCTCCACGAAAGTCACAGTCAGAGAAGACAACCGACGTAGAAAACACAACGCGCTCGCCGCTCAAAAACTGGTCAACGCAGAACCAGCCATACACTACTGCCACACCACCAACACATATTGGGAGTTCGTTCCGATCAAAGTCCGCAGCGTTGACGATGTGGCAGAGTTGCACATGATTGAGCAGGCAGACATCGCGGACCTCCAACCCTCCCTCAACGCCCCCTTCATCTACAAACACTTCAAGGAAGACACAGGCCACACCTTCCAACCCAAGACCATCTGCGACGTCAACGTGCTGGCAACCAAACTACGCGCCCGACTACATCGACACCTAGGCAGGAAAACCAGACCTTGGCGAGCCGTCAAGGTACAGGTTGACACCAAAACGCGCATGTGGGGCCTCCTCACCGCCCTGTGCTCCACCACAGCTCTGCGATGGAAAACCACCAGAACGTTGATGAGTAGCAACTTCCCGGCCGAGAACATATACACACTACTACGAATGACCAACATCCTTGAATCCCCGTACAAGGAGTTCTGCAAGGCAGCATTGGTCAAGGCACTGGACAAGAGACATATGGAGATCCCTAACATAAGGCCCCTCGTCACCAGTTTGCTCCCACCTATGGAAGAATGCCAACGCCATCTACGAGAAGTTCTACGCGCCATCATCGCAAGCCACTACCACGAACTATGTCCACTACATGTTCCGAAGACCACGGTGGTAGCCAAACCAGGATCCAGTATCGAGGCCCAGTGCCACAACTGGCAGCGAATGTGTTTTGGTCCAAAACTTGCGAGAAGATGCACTTGCCCCAACCCTACACAGGAACTCAGTGAACATCAGGTCATTGACCTTCAGACCGCACACGCATCACCAGAAGACCCTCTACACCACATCGTCACTTACTCATCCAAGACGGGTACCTTCCCGGAACCAGATACTTGGATTTCGCAGACGACGGAAGATGTTCGAAAATGGTGCAGACGCAATGGACTTTCCATCCCATCCAGGGAGGCCGTACAGCTCGCCCTTGCCCCGGCGGCACGGCTCAGCCACAACGTGAAGGAGCAACACGTGAACCACCACATGGTCAAAAGCCTCAAAACTCAGTACAGCGACTACATCATCGCGTGCGAGGACCACCATCCCCACAAGATGCTAGCGTACTGCCCCCTCCACTTCCAACAGCTTATGGACAAGATGTACGGCGACCCTGAAGTCTTCACCAAGATCAACATCACCCCGACCACAGCAGCGCACAACGCGTGGCACCAACTTCCCCAACACATCAAGACAAGATACGCTTGGGGCATCAACCCAAACCGCAAAGACAAAGTCCCGGTGTCCTACATCTTCCCCAAGCGCAAGAAGGGCTTCATCAAGTCCCGGCCCATTGTCTCGTTCGCCCAGCACTTCGCCAAGAAGCTCTTCTCCACGGTCGCCAAGATCATCACCAACATCATGTACATCTCGTTCCCCCAAGCGCTGCAACAGGACAACTCCTACAAGATCTTTAAGGAACTTCACACCTTCATGAACTCCAACAACGCGGACATGCACATGCAGATCGCGGACCTAGCGGGCTTCTTCACCAGTGTCCCACAGGAACGTATCCTCCAAGCCCTCATGATCACCATGAACAAGTACTTCGCCAACTCCCAGCACGGCTTTGACACATGGCAGGACGTCTCCATCACCTACGACCCCAAAAAGATGCTTAGAACGGCCAGAACGTTCAATGGGAAGTACAAGCAGATCAACCATGGTCGACGCACCATCTACATGCACGACATCTGGGAGATCACTCAGTACGTCTTGAAGTGCAGCTATTTCACCTCCCAGCAACAAGTATACAAGCAGACCAGAGGTAGCCCAATGGGACACCCAATGTCACCGGTGTTATGCCACATGGTCTGTTGTGTCGAAGAACACCAATGGCATGAGACATATCGGATAGCCTTGGCATCGTGCGCAATTCTCGACCGCTTCACCAAGAGATATGTTGACGACCGCATTTGCATCCTACCACAAAGTTGGGCCTACACGAGCCCTTGGGGCGAGTTTCTCCAAACAGAGTTCTACGGCCCGCCCATATTGTTGGAAGAACAAGAAGAAGCCAACTACCTCGGATGCAACATCGACCTACACCGCAAAGAAGTTCGCCTCATTCTCCCCTCACAGACACACCAGCTTCTTTCCCCAAGGGGATCCACACCTATAGTCCACCGTGCCAGTGCATATCGAACGAGACGCCACATGATCTCAAAGATAGCGTATCCCGAGCCGGTTCGTCTACAACAACTCCGAGAACTTCGCGCCCTCTACCAAGCCCACGACCCAGACATGCTGACGTTTGTGCATAGATGACTCGAAGTACCACAGCAAAATCAATATCAAAGACCGCCAGCAAGTGCCCATGATGCGCAGTGACGGATTGCAGTCGTTGAGGTCCCCAAACCTTTCCTCCCCAAACCCCGCGTCCCGCAGCGAAGTGTGATTTTGATCATGTACATCATACAATCATGTGAAGTCCGCCCTTACCCTTCCCCGCACCCACCCAGAGCGCTTCTCTTCAGTGGCTGACGCAGTGACAGACGTAGCATAGAACAAGTTGCCCAGCTGATAGAACAGCAAGTCGATTATCCAATTCTTCACCATGCCGACCAACAAGATGCACGAGGAGCAGACCATTCCGGATCCTCAGCCAGCAGGCCAGCAACATCCCAACAACCAGCCGGATAGAATGCAGACAGCCTCCGAGATCCCAGATGAGATCGCCAACCCCAACGATCCGATCCATCAGACCACGGACGAAGCGGTGAAGCTCCTCATGGACACAGTATCCTCGCAAGCAGAGAAGATCCGAACCCTCGACCAGACTGTCTACCAGCTCGAACAAGAGCTCGCTTTCGTCTACGAGCGAACCTGCAGCCAACCAGTATTACAAGAACTCCTGGACGTCAAACGAGCGGCGTACAGGGCGGACTCATCAAGAGCCTGCGCCTCCAACGACATCAGCCGACACACAAGTTCCATCCGCGATCTTCACCTACAACTCAACGATATCAAACGTGATCAAACCCTCCAAGCCCGACGACTACAGGAACTAGGAGTACGACTAGATGCTCTCGGACATCAAACTCGCCACCAACTACAAGAACTACGAGACAGACTCCGCCTCCATGCCACCATTCCGCAGGACCCTCATCCATCATCCCACACCACCATCTACGCAAGCTTGGACGAGACAAGAACTCGCTTGGACACCATCGACCAACTCCTTTCTCGACACGACCAAAGCATCAAGTACCTGTGCAGGTGCCTTCGATCCCCAACCGGCTCAGCGACATCCTCCAGGCAGGCACCCATTGGACAGTACAGATCAAACTCCAGGGCCCCGCTCGAAAGAGATGATCCTCTACAGCATCTTCATGATCCATGACCTCAAGAATCGGAACCAGGAACAGGCGCGGTTCATCTGTCCACTCAACGACGTCGTGCAGAACGCAAAGTTGGATGATAACTGGCCTCAACAGCACCGCCACAGCATCCAGTAACATTGTTACGCTTTGGTCAATTTTGTTTTCACCAAAAACGATTCCCGTTCTATCTCACCTACATCCGACGCTTGGCTTGGAGTGAGCAAAAGAACCGAGACCAAGCGCGAGTCCCGCACCTTCATGTTTCATGATAAACTTCATCCCACCCCCATCCCTTTGTGACGGAACCCCTTGACGTTGATTGCATACGGAAATTCACGCACTGTACAGCTGACTATCATGAAACATGACAGATTGTTTGGATCGAGTAACGTTCCCATCGCTCATCCACCTCAGTCATGGTGAAGCACGACCACCACGGAGATGAACGTCCCCGACGAAACAGATCGCGGTCCTGCAGACGAAGTCCCCGCACTACCAGAGCCACAAGACCGGCCATGGACTCAAGAGACCCACCTCGACGACATCGAACTGAGAATCCGTCTCAACCAGAGCCTCTCAGCCAGCAAAAACTGGCGCTACAAAGTGCAGTCTCCACGGCAAAGACCCAGGTCATCCAACTTATGGAGGACATCAGCGTCGGGGACCTCTCCAACCTCCTCTTTGACAATTCCATCACTATGAACGCGATACAGAAGATCTTCGACATCAACTCTACCGCACTCAAACTACGTGAACACGTGCACCAAGCTGACCTGTTCAGAACCCTCCTCAAGAGCTTTCAGGATGCCAAGGGTGACACCGTGATACGAAGTTCCGAAGCGCTTAACTGGTTCACACCCAGTTCGCTGGCAGTTCCAACAAAGCGCCCGGGTTGCACCGTATACGAGTTCATCGACATGATGGACAGACAGCAGATCACTGAAAACGGCATGTACAAGATCCTGGAAGACGACACCGTGGACAGCATCAAGAACTACCGCCGCACCTTTGAGGACCTCCAGCAAGCAGAAAACCAACTAGTCGTCACCAAGACCATCGCAGTCAAAGCTAAACCCAAGTCCCCAAGAACATCGCGCGCCTCGTCATCGACGGCACCGGGACCGGCACGACATGATTCTCAGTCGACCAGACATCCGGCATCATCGCACCGAGGAGACAATGACCCCAGACCCGCACCACCAGCGCCCACGGACCCTACTCCCAGACCCAGCCCCAAACCCATGCCCCGTGTCCACAGTCATCCCACCTGGCAGCACTACGGATGCCGACTGTGCTGCGCGTGCGGGGGATGGTGTGCCAAAGAAGGCACGCACACAGTCCACCTATGCCGGAGATGCATGAATCGAGCCATCGGAAGTTGACGATGATGATAGTGAGATCAGCGGAGTTCTCTGACATAGGGTGGTAGATGCAATTCCTTAAGACGAAGTGTGTCTTGAGATGGCGCTGCCGGACGGAGATTCGGCAAGCGCAACATGTCTGCCGGCATCATAAGTACAAAACCTGTTCCGCGGAGAGGTCTGAAGTGCACGCACCATGTCAATCCGCACACTGAGTTTTTGACTCGATTGAAAGTGGACAGGACCTGTAGGAACAGTAGGCACTAGCATGAGTGAGATTGCGTGACACTGCGGAAGCCAAACCATTTTCAGATCAACCACACTCGCACCATCACCCATTCACCTTTCCCCGATCGCCCCACCTCATGAGTTGGTTGACCCAGACGGCGTTCAACAAGGCAGTGCAGGCCGCGTACGACCAGGATTACTTGGAACTCCCCGACATCCACATCCCCATCCGCTGGTACACCGCCCAACTTCTACTTGAACAACTCACCAAAATCGGCAACTCACCCCATCCCTTCACGCCCATCATGATCCCCACCAGCGAGGCGCTCTCAATCTGGGGACACCTGCAAGATTGGCACAAGAACTTCGGCTACCACCTCGACAAGATCTCCATGCCCACACCACAACCCGCACACCTACCTCATCAAGACGAACCACCACAAGCAACCAAGAAGAGACGACAACAGTACCAACCGGATGACCCGCGCTTGCACCTCGAGTTCGACGGCATCACCTCGGACCTTCTCCAGGACATCTCCCTCGCACACCTCGATCCACACACACATGTGGCCGCGGATTGGCTCGCGGACCAACCCGTTTTGACGACATGGGAGGCCATCCAAGACCCGGAAAAGTACAAAGAGTGGAAGGCCCACACCCAGTGGAATGACACAACATATCACATTTTCGCCCAAGCCCTTCATTCCCATCCCTTTGCCGTTCGCCTCACTGCGATACGCAAAAAAGCCAAAGAAGCTTCACACCAGCACCAGCTGCTCTGGAAACACCCATGGCACCAGAACAGCTGGCAGTATCACACGCACTACGACAAGGAGACCAAGAGAAGCTTCATGTACAAGGGCGACCACACGATCCACAGACGCGAGGAGGATAGCCCAATGCCAGATCCAACTGCACAACCCTCAGAACCCAAGAAGGACACCCCACACAACTCACCAATGCCCTACCATCCACCACCTGAAGAAGAAGATGATCGACGATCCCAAATCTCTGAAGACGAGATGTACCCGGCGGTGAAGTAGAAACATGCCGTGGAAATCGACGATATGATTGCCGAGAACATTGTGATCTTCCTGATCGCCACTGCATACAGCATCACACACCTGCGCCATACAAGCCCTCTTGCGAATCCAAAAGAGGCCATTAACTGACAAGATGCGAGTTGAAGCCATGCCGACCTAAGCACCTCCCCCGTCCCCTTTCTCCCCTTCCCCCTGCCCATGGCAGACCTCATCTCTTCACTATCACGCATGAGAACATTACCACAGTTTTTTGGCACGAACCCGACCCCGTCCCTTTCCCCAGCCCAACATGTGGAGCCACATACTGGACTTCCTGACCGGTCCCCTCCACGTGATCTTCATGGACGAGCACGAACTCGAAATGGAGCATCTGCGCAGAGATCCACACTACAGCATGGAACCCTTCTACCAACGGTACAACTACCTCGACGACACGTACCACACGGCCCCAGCGTACTACACGGAGAAGGCACCCCTACACAAAGTCATCGACCCGTCGTACTTCAAAGCATACGAAGGCTGGCGCATCAATATCAGGAATGCCATCACCTACCAAGCGCTCAAGAACATGATGATGACATTCCATGGCTTTCAGGACCTCTACATCTCCTCCAGCACATCTACGACGGCCACATTTGTATGCCTACTACCAACTCAAAATCAGATGCTCACCCCGGTTTCAAAATTTCTCGGCCAAGAGGTACGTGACAAAACCAAGCATGAGCTCAACATTCAGCGAATCATCCGCCGCATCCCCACTCACATCAAAGGTCACTACGTTGAAAAACCTCTTCGAGATGACCACCCACATCCCGGTGCGGCACTGTGCCTACCCCACATCGCCCAGATCGTCTTCTCCAAGTATGAATCGGCTAACACAGCTCTGATTGCCTCGCAGTGGTACGAGACCACGGTCCGCATAGCCACAATGGCCAGAAGAGGTTTCCAGATTGGTGACAAGTTGTTCCTAGAAGACCTGCCAGCTCCCACCACGAAATCGCTACATGATGGACGCGTCATCTTCATCCAGAAAGTCAACCCACGCCCCTCGCACCTAGAACGCCAACTTCAAGATGACATGGAGTGGAATGCGATCTTGGCGATCACCCGACAGCACACGGTTGAGGAGTTCCAGCAGTACCTCCCTCCTGAAATCCTCGGGGTGCACAAGCTCATCCTCTACGTCAACACCAAATTACAGGAATGGCAAACCAGGAACAACGAGTCCTGTTTGCAGAACAATATCTTCTCACGCGCCGACATCCACATGATGATACACGTCCTCAAGTTTTTCAGCCCCAGACACGCAGAATGGCGCTTCACAAGAGAAATCTTCGGCCCGGACTACACCATCCTAGACTTCAACGGCTCCACCTGCGCTATCCCCATGCAACCTCTACGTGACAATCTGACAGAGTGGCTACGTCAACACAAACGACTAGTCTCATCTCTACTGCACGCAGAGCACGACCACCGGCAGCCCAACCATCCGCTCTCCAGCCACACGCTCTTCGAAGACGTAGGCACCATTTCAGACGAAGAAGAGCTCTGGCAAAGACGCCAAGAATGGAATGCGGTTCAACGGTTCCCGACGACCACCTACAACAGCTACACCGAGCCGGACCTGTCCGTGGACTGATCTCTTCGAAGACACAAGACCCAATTCCACCCACCCCTGGATGGAAGACCCGTAGACCAATGCGGACAAGATCCGTTTGCAGTGCGTTGTGAAGTCTGAAAACTTAGAAGTTCGCAGTTCAGCCTTTCGGAGTATGCATTCCACTGAGCAGAGACATGATTTGCCTGTGATGCATCCTTTCCACGATCAGCATACCGGTACAAGGGCAGAAGTAATGCTGTAACAGCATGCCGTTGAGTAGTTGAAAAGCACATTCCCATGTTGAGCTGCAAATAGCATGTGACATGCGGTGAGAGACCTTCAAGCAGTTACTGTACATAGCAGAGCAAGATGGATCAAATCATCCCTCTGATACTCCCGGAGCTCGGCAAGAAATACAGAGTCATCTTCATGGACCAGGGCATCTCCAGGGACCTCAGGCACATGACAGACGAGGAAGTGAAGTTTCACCTTCAAGCACTACGAGCAAAAAGGAACAACACGATGTTGCACTTGGACCCTACCCTTTCCCCCCATCCTCATCTACAGCATTCCCTCGCACAACAAGACGACCCAGAGTCTTTGATACATCGATGCGTCACGCAGGATCTACCCGCGGAAGCTGACTCCCTGGCCGCAGGCCAACAGCGACTACACAAAGGAGCCGTTTTCGCCCATCAGATTTTGCGAGCCCAACTACGCCATCGATATGGTCTGCCTCTTCCATTTCAGTTTGCGGACCATGCAAGATCCCGACCAGTCGTACAGTACGCGAACCTGAACGCCACGATCATTCACGGCTTCTACATGGAGATGTACCAAAGCCAAATCCTGAAATGCGTTAGCAAACAAGTCAACAATGCGATCCAAACCATCAAACAAGGAGAACCTGACTTCGTTACGTTCAAGTTCCTCGTACGCAATGAAGAGCTCCCCAGGGACTTCTACCGCCATCTGGTGGATATGCGCATACTACCGGAAACACAAAAACATATCTATCCCATGCACGACCACAGATGTACGTGGCCAGCCGTGTTGGCATTTCAGTGGCGCAACAAACGGATGACAAAGGGTAGCACGGAACTCGTCTTTGAGCCGCAACCCGTCAGTCAAATCCCATATAGACACGTGGACCGCAGCGACCTCTTTATCGAGGAGTGCTACTTCGCACATCGCGGCATGCTGGGATTATATGTCCAACACACGCCCCAAGTCACAGAGGAGTACCAGACTGGTCACATACAATGCCTGATGATGCTCAACTACATCCAGGCCATATCGCATGAACAAGCCTGGCCAGAGTTATCCTCCATCGAGTACCTCGCCGCCCAACTATGTGAAAATGATCCCACCAGACATTTTCGTATTATCCGTATGTTCAACATCCACAACACCATACGCACCTGGAACTACTTGTTCATCCAAGGGGACACACAGTTCATGACCTACGACGAGGTATCCACCATTCTCAAACGTCTGGAACAACACGGCATATGCCCTCATAGAACCAGAGAGATGACCGACAATGGATCCCGCGTTGATTTCGACTTGCAACAACTCGCACAAGACATGCAGGAGGAGTTCGCGGACACAGAGGGAGGCCCACCATTCAGTGAGCTCTGGATTGACACGCACTGCCACTTCATCGTCAAGTTCTGGCACTACCAGTTTCCGCCCAACGCGTACTACAGGACCACCCCGATGCGCATGAATACCAATGGACAGACCTTTCCCATTTACTCCCACCCAATTATTTAAACCAATGCACCAGTTTCGTCCGATGAAAAAGATGCTTGCTAGTTGTGCGAGATCAATCCGCAGTGCATGAGTAAGCCCAAGCCACCTCACCCGTCCCCGGTGCTCAGAGCTCGGTACCACCACTCATTTATCTAGCCAGAGCAATATGATCCCGGACACGTCCATCACAACGATCCTGGAGTACATGTACTGGCACTACGAAATCAACATCGGCTTGAAAAGACACGAGTTTGAGTCCCACTTCAGTGACGCCCAGCTAACTCGCATGAGAGAGCAACTTGCCAGGCTTCGGCACCAACATCCACAACCTCTACAACTTCTACGGTGGAGTCCAGCTAGAGCACTGACAGTTCCGGCTTCTACCACAGTGGCCTGGCTTCCTCAACATGTACCACCAGCTGGACCATACGGACCCTTCGTGCAGATCAACAGCGAAGACCACATTCAAATCACAGGACTGGTCCTCCCGCTCCATGAAATCAACGCGTTGAGATGGACGTGCAAAGCATTTGAAGGTCAGTGCCACAAACTATACAATGCAGGACCCGACCTTCGATACATGCACCATTGTCTACGGTGCACCCCAGAACCACAATGGACAATCCACGAGGATGAGCACAGAATCCAGCTGGACATGGCACACCTTGCTCGATGCATGCTCCGCTTCCGTCAACCGGACCAACCATATCCTCACATAGGCGAATCGGCCGAGCATCTGTTCCACGTGGACCCGCAAGTTTTGGACGACATCATTCAGACTCAACTCAACTACTTCTACCTGTTCGCATTCCATTTAGCGATTGATCGACAACAGGAACGTGCGATGCTTCACACGTACACGGACCCCGGCGACATCGAACCTCCGATATACCACGAATCTCATGTTGAGTTTCCCGACACATATCCGCAATGGACGGATGGCACAGACATATCCGAGATATACGGCGTGCTCCTTACGACCCTCCCTCTACAACCGTGGAAGATCATCAGCGCCGCTCATCGATTTCTACATCATCGACATCTCCAGCACTTCATCAAGTACACCACCATCACCAACCAGATTTGGACGTGGCAAGTACACCAAGAAGTCGATTTCAACATCAGAATGTCACCCAGCGAAGTGTACACCCTCCTCAAGAACATTGCGTCGTACTGCCAACAGAGCTACAACTTCACCAACTCAGATGAACACAGGGACATAGTGGAACAACAAGCCCAATGTGATCGCACCTTCGCCACGACCTTGATGATCAACTACTACAAGGATGCGGTGGCCATCCTGATGCGACCCAAGCCCATTGCTACAGCTACGATACATTGGATGCGGCAGCACAACCAAACTATCCAGAACATCATGCACCACGCGCTCAACGACAACAGAGAATACCTGCTCAACTACCACCACATGCGGCTAACGGACTTCGGACACAGTGGAGCACCAGTCACAACCCATCCCGATCATTAAGACAATGACCACGTCCTCCGACCTGAGACCCACTGCTGACCACACAGCTAAAAGAAGCGTCGGAGAAGCTCATGCTGCCTCTTGTGTTGTACAGTGTGCTTGATATGTTCCCCTTCCCTTGCCCCCACCACTGCTTTCCCATCTGAAGTAGACAGCTCAGTGACCACGCAGACCTCATCACAGCGCAATGGCGTCCAATGAAGTGATGGCGGCATGGCTCATCATGGCCGCATCGGACCCCAACGACATCACCACATGCTACCTCCGGCTACCGGACCATGACAAAGCTCTAGCCGCACAGCACATCACCAACGCCATCATGTGCAACGACGTTCAAAGGCTCCAACACGGCCACAGACCCCTCGGAGAACCTGAAGAGCAACGTGATTCCCCTGCGTCCAAGAAGGTCAAAACAGAAGGCAATCCAGACTCCACACGCGCCACTACCCCAAGCTCGGCATCGGCATCTAACACCCGCTTCCTCAACTACAAGGGTTTCGCTCCTCTTTGCCATGGTGACAAACCCATCGACCTCGACCCGAAACCCGGGATGTCCACTCGCACTCACCCAAACCTCAACAACGAAGTGGACCCCAACGTAGTGTTCGTCACCAAGAAGAGCACCATCTATCACCGCAAAGGATGCGGTAAGATAATTAATTCAGCCGAGCAAGACGTCAAGTCCTACCAGAAGGCAGAGGTTGAGATGTTGTTCAAACCATGCTCGACGTGCAGACCGTAATATCCTCAACCCCATCCCCCATTGACATCAGACCTTATGGGCGCTGAGTAGGAACATGCGGCTTAGATGCACCACCGACGCGGACTTTAACGCATGCAGAGCATCTTTCAGTTTTGAGAGAGTGTGCAATTGCGCCAAAACGTCTGACAATCAGTGTTCGACGCAGTTTCACACAGGGTTATTCCACGACCAGATGAACCACAGAACAAGCGTCAAACAGCTACCCTCGATGCTGAGCGTCAAGTGTCTGTGTAATGTCATCCTAGTGTGTGCGAATCATTTGTTGAGCGAAAGAGACTGGAGCCGTAAGTCGATGTAACATTTTCTTTGATTTGCTGCCTTGTGATCGTCATGTGCAGCTGCTTTGCATAAAGAGTAGCTGTTCCCATCACCTTGCTACACGCGCCTCCTTAACATCGGCAACACGATCCCATGACCAGCCACGAGATCATGTACCACTCCCGCTACATCCAGACCAGGGCGGACTTCGAGTATGTGATGAGTCACGAGGAGAGCACCAAGCGGGTGCAGGACATGCTCCTGAAGTACCAAAAACGGGATGATTACCATACACCCAGAAGCCGATCGTGTCCAAATCCCAATCGACATCGGAAGCATCACAAGTACGGGAAGGTCAAGAAGATGAAATGCCACCCAACGGAGGACAGATATCTCGCCTGTCCAATTTGCAGGATTGCTTCCAGAACAGTGCGACAATGGGAAATCCACCTGCTAACGGCACCGCACAAACAAGCCAAACAAAGAGCTGAAAAGTTCGTGGACTTGGACTACCTCTACGTGTGAATTCCATGCTCTCAATCCATTTGTCGCCCCGAAAGGGGTGTGTGTGACACACCGCTGTACATGCGGGAACGTCAACAAGCACTGCATACGAGAGCGAAAAGAAGCACGAATTTGCGATCTAACAAGTTTTCTGCACATGATGTTCAGCAGGGGGCAGGAGCACCTTGGTCAGTCTCCTGCCAACGAAGACACTGACCAATGGTGGTGAAATCAACTCCGGACGCGGAGTTGACGTACCTGCAGTGATGGTTATAGACGTCCTGTAACACAAGCTGTGTATGGTGCATCATTGCTGTTGCTTCAACCAGTCCTTCAAGAACGAGATTTTCATTTTGGGCATTTGGTATTTGAGCATGGGTGAATTCTTGATGCCGTGAGCATGACATACCCCAAACCCCAGAAAACCTCGAGCCCATCAAGCTTGAGTGGAATGTGATGCATGAGCATGTCTTCTGAGCATGTTGTTGGAGCATGTCCAGCGAGCGAGCATGAACATGGACGAGAGCATGGAGAAGGTTCGGAACATGAGTGTTAGAGCATATGAGCATGCACTGTGAAGCATCGGAGCGCGATGAGCAGAGTTGCGCGAGCATGAAGTTTGTATCATGGAGCATCTGAATGTGCTGAGCAGAGTTGTGAGAGCATGACTTGTGGAGCATCAGAGCATGAATTGTAGAGCTTCTGAGCGTGGTGAGCAAGCTTCTGAGCGTGGTGAGCAAGCTTGGTTGAGCATGAGTGGTGGAGCATCAGAGCATGACTTGCAGAGCATCTGAGCGTGACGAGCACAGTTGAAGGAACATTTCAAGTACCTCATAGTATATTTCATATAAACCTTCATTCGCGACCCTTCTACCTCATCACTTTCGGGCCCCTCTACTACCTCTTGCTTGAGCATCTCTACCTTCGGAGCATCTCCATCTACCAGTTTATGTGGAAGCACTAAAACAAAAAGTGTGTGTGTGTGTGTGTGTGTGTGTCTGTGTGTGTCTGTGTGTGTTTGTGTGTGTGTGTGTGTGTGTGTGTGTGTGTGTGTGTGTGTGTGTGTGTGTGTGTGTGTGTGTCTCTGTGTCTCTGTGTCTCTGTGTGTGTGTGTGTGTGTGTGTGTGTGGTCTGTGTGTGTGTGTGTGTGTGTGTGTGTGTGTGTGTGTGTGTGTGTGTGTGTGTGTGTGTGTGTGTGTGTGTGTGTGTGTGTGTGTGTGTGTGTGTGTTCTGTGTTGTTGTCCTGTTTGTGTCTCTGTTTTGTCTGTGTGTGTGTCTGTGTGTGTTCTGGGTGGGTGTGTCTCTGTGTGTTGTCTCTGTGTGTGTCTGTGGTGTGTCTGTGTGGTGTGTCTCTGTGTGTGCTCTGTGTGGTCTCTCTATGTGTCTCTCTGTGTGTCTCTGTGTGTTTCTCTGTGTTTCCTCTCTGTGGGTCTCTCTGTGTGTCCTCTCTGTGTGTCTCTCTGTGTGTTCTCGTGTGTCTCTCTGTGTGTCTCTCATGTGTGTCTCTCTTGTGTCTCTCTGTGTGTCTCCTCTCTGTGTTCTCCTGTGTGTCTCTCGTGTGTCTCTCTGTGTGTCTCTCTGTGTGTCTCCTGTGTGTCTCTCTGTGTGTCTCTCGGTGTTCTCTCTGTGTGTCTCCTGTGGTGGTCTCTCTTTGTGTCTTCTCTGTGTGTCGCCTCTGTGTGTCTCTCTGTGTGTTCTCTCTGTGTGTATCTCTGTGTGTCTCTTCTGTGTGTCTCTCTGTGTGTCTCTCTGTGTTGTCTCTCTTGGTGTCTCTCTGTTGTCTCTCCTGTGTGTCTCCTCTGTGTGTCTCTCTGTGGTGGTCTCTGTGTGTTCTGTGTGGTCTCTGTGTGTGTGTCTGTGGGTGTCTGTGTGTGTGTGGTGTGTGTGTGTGGTCTGTGTGTGGTGTGTGTGTGTGTTGTCCTGTGTGTGTGTGTGTGTGTCGTGGTGTGTGCTGTGTTTGTTTCTGTGTGTGTGTGTTGTCTGTGTGTGTGTGTGTGTCTTGTGTGTGTGTGTTTGTGGTGTGGTGTTCTGTGTGTGTGTGTGTGTGTGTTGGTGTCTGGTGTGTGTGTGGTGGGTGGGTGGGTGGGTGGTGGTGTGTGTGTGTGTGTGTGTGTGTGGTGTGTGTGGTGTGTGTGGTGTGTGCGATGTGTGGTGTGTGTGTGTGTGGTGTGTGTGTGTGTGTGTGGCGTGTGTGGTGTGTGTGTGGTGTGTGTGGTGTGTGTTGTGTGTGTGGTGTGTGTGGTGTGTGCGATGTGTGGTGGGTGTGTGTGTCTGTGTGTGTGTGTGTGTGTGTGTGTGTGTGTGTGTGTGTGTGTGTGTGTGTGTGTGTGTGTGTGTGTGTGTGTGTGTGTGTGTGGTGTGTGTGTGTGTGTGTGTGTGTGTGTGTGTGTGTGTGTGTGTGTGTGTGTGTGTGTGTGTGTGTGTGTGTGTGTGTGTGTGTGTGTGTGTGTGTGTGTGTGTGTGTGTGTGTTTGTGTGGGTGTGTGGGTGTGTGGGTGTGTGGTGTGTGTGTGTGTGGGTGTGTGTGTGTGTGTGTGTGGTGTGTGGTGTGTGGTGTGTGGTGTGTGGTGTGTTGGTGTGTGGTGTGTGTGTGTGTGTGTGGTGTGTGTGTGGTGTGTTGTGTGTTGTGTGTTGTGTGTTGTGTGTTGTGTGTTGTGTGTTGTGTGTGTTTGTTGTGTGTTGTGTGTTGTGTGTGTGTGTGTGTTGTGTGTTGTGTGTTGTGTGTTGTGTGTTGTGTGTTGTGTGTTGTGTGTTGTGTGTTGTGTGTTGTGTGTTGTGTGTTGTGTGTTGTGTGTTGTGTGTTGTGTGTTGTGTTGTGTGTTGTGTGTTGTGTGTTGTGTGTTGTGTGTTGTGTGTTGTGTGTTGTGTGTGTGTGTGTTGTGTGTTTGTGTGTTGTGTGTTGTGTGTTGTGTGTTGTGTGTTGTGTGTTGTGTGGTGTGTTGTGTGTTGTGTGTTGTGTGTTGTGTGTTGTGTGTTGTGTGTTGTGTGTTGTGTGTTGTGTGTTGTGTGTTGTGTGTTGTGTGTTGTGTGTTGTGTGTTGTGTGTTGTGTGTTGTGTGTTGTGTGTTGTGTGTTGTGTGTGTGTGGCACACCGCTGTACATGCGGGATCGTCCACAAGCACTGCATACGAGATCGAAAAGGAGCACAGAGTTATAGATCAACCAGAAGCTTACATGTGATTTTCAGCAGGGGGCAGGAGCACGGCCATGGGTCTCCTGCTAACAAAGACGCCCATGGTTCGTGGTGAAGCAGTTGGAGACGTCCAACTGTGTACCTGCGTGATTGTCTTAGACGTCCTGTAACGCAAGCTGTGTATGGTGCATCATCGCTGTTGCTTCAACTACTTCTACAAGAACGTGATTTTCGTTTTGAACATCTGGTATTCGAGCATGGGGTGCATTCTTTGATGCCTGATCATGACACGAAGATCTTGAGCCCATCAAGCCTGAGTACATTGTGACACTGTCCGTGTGCGCGCCGTGTGTAGCCAAGTAGCTGAGCAGAACTGCGTGAGCATGTTGTTTGAGCATATTGATGGAGCATACATGGACATGAACGATGACGACGGGAAGGTTCGGAACATATCATGAGAGACCGAGCAGTGGAGTCTGATATGCAGAGCATGAATCGTGGAGCAGGAATGCATGATATGAATGCCAGCATGTGTGGAGCAGATCAGTTTGCAGTGAAGCGTCTGAGCGTGTTGAGCAGAGTTGTGTGAGCATGTCCAGCGAGCAGAGGGCATTTGCATGGTGGGAACGACTGATGTCATGTGTTGAGCATGTTTGAGTGTGTAGCATCTAAGCACGAATTGTGGAGCATCTGAGCGTGATGAGCAGAGTTGTGTGAGCATGAAGCGGGGAATATCAGAGCATGAACTGTGGAGCATCTGAGCGTGATGAGCAGAGTCGTGTGAGCATGAAGTGTGGAGCATCAGAGCATGAATTGTAGAGCATCTGAGCGTGATGAGCAGCCTTGTGTAAGCATGAGTTGTGGAACATCACAGCATGAATTGCAGAGCATCTGAGCGTGATGAGCAGAGTTGTGTGAGCATGAATTGTGGAGCATCAGAGTATGAATTGCGGAGCATCGGAGCGTGATGAGCACAGTTTGCACAAGACCCTAAACCCTATATGATATGTCATATAAACCTTCATTCGCGACCCTTCTACCTCATCACTTGCGGGCTCATCCACTACCTCTTGCTTGAGCATGTCCTTCTCCAGCAGATCTTCAACTACATGAATATGTGGAGCACTAAAACAAAAAGTGTGTTATACAGCCAGCCCGCCCTCGCCTTGGGCCGCGGGTGTAGGTGGAGCCTCGCTCCTATGCGTTCATGCTGCCTATGTTAGTCTTCACTTCGGTGCGGACGCATAGGATAATCCAAAAATGTGAGCTCACCTGGCGAGTGAGAATGAAAAGTCCTATCGTTTTCGATGCACTAGTAACATGCCGGACCCATTAATGTGGGTGCCAACGATGCTCAGCAAGACGGCCGGCGTGCCGTATGTTCCTCGATTGTTAGTCATGATCCAGCATCCGGAGAGGTTAGCAACTTTCTCTTTTTGCTACGTCTGTGCCGTAATGGTTTAATAGGTCAGAGTAGTGTGTAGCACGTACCCCGGCTACATCGGACTCGCACCATGGACGGCTACCAATGGTACCAACAAAGTTGGCAGCGGCAGCCACCTCCTCCTCCTCCTCCTCCACCAGAATATCAAGCACATCCTCCTCCTCCTCCTCCCGACACGCCACACCCGACGGCACACTACCCAGGAGACGGTCAAGGATGGCAAGCTCGATGGAATCAACATCCAACAGCTGGAGGAGCACGTCCCCAATACCAGTGGCCACCCCACCAGGATGCAGCCGCCCCGCAGCCACAATGGCTAGCACCAGGCGCATTTTTGGATCAAACGCAGTTCGGTCCTCCAACGTATCGTCGTGACGATGCGGCAAGATACGCACCTTCGAGTCAAACGACAGGCCAACACCAGCCCACGACCAATCAGGACATCCATCCTCACCATCAACATGCCAGTCCTCACCAACATGGTCGCAACGATCACCCGGAAGTACGCCAAGCTCCAGCACACCCACAACATTACGCCCACCCTCATGCTCCATGTCATTGGCAGAATCCAGATCCACCCCCGTATCTTCAGCATGGTCAGCAATATCATCAAGGCCAAGATCTACGACGAGACCAACATGCTCGAGATCCCGCACACCATCATCAACAACAAAACACTCCGCAGGGCCGATCAGAATGGAATCAAACCACACCTCGGCCAGTGCACCATCTTCAGCAACAAACGAGTGTTCAACAAGGAGCAGACCCCACCGTGTTCGCGCACACAGAGCGCCATCCTCCAGTTCGAGCGGGACTTCACCCCACCTCCCTACTCAATGCCCCTGGCACCTATGTACCTCCAGATCCAGTCCAACACGGCCAACCACGCCAACAAGATCGTCCGGCTGATACATTACATCCAGACCAAGGACACCGACCTCAGCAAGACACCACCCAGGTATACGCTCACCGAGATCCACAACGAGAAGCAGCATGGCAGGAACCTTCGTCACAGTCCAGACCGTTTCCAGCACATCACCAACTCGCATCCGCCCAGACATCGGACGCACACCGAGATGATTATCAACGAGACCAACCTGTCCATCATGGAGAACATCAACAACCTCGTCAAGCCCCAGAACCACCCTCTCAATCCACGCCAGTGGCGACACCATCACAGATGACGGAGATGTTCACGTGCATCACAGGCATGATTGAGAAAGTCGTGGCACCACTACTTCAGAATCATGCCAGAGTCGCCCCAACGCAATCCCAACATCCTGGTGACCAACACAGAGCTGAGTCCTTCACCACATATCACACCAGAAGTCGCAGCAGAACCACCTATGAGCCCAGTCCAGCCCATCCCAGGCGCACCGACTCCACGCGACACACACACATTCCCCAGTCACCCCACCGCCCCGCGCCTGACGACCCCAACCAGACGAGCACAACCCGCCGACCATGCAGTCGAAGCAGATCGAGATCTACACGTGGACGTTCCGAAAAAGCCAGATTCCGAACATCGAGAAGGCGCTCTTCTCCGAATCGTCATCACCGTGCATCCGAACCAAGCCCATCCCAACACAGCCCCTCCCCAAGCAACACCCGGCGCAGAAGCACAACCGTTATTCTTACCCCTGCGCTCGATCGATCCGATTCACATACGGCGACCCACAGAGACACACCTGGTTCTTCATCCAGACCGCCCCAGGCACCCTCGGAAGCGTCCAGGGCCACGTCACACACTGCAAGGCCAGAAACCGAATCAGGTTTCAAGCCCGAAGAACGGCGACGCATGAAGCAGCTCTACCAGGACACCATGGCAGACCCACACAGGCTCGCGTGTGTGTCCGAGATGTACCACCAACAGGACCCACCACCGCCCATGGACCCTTCCAGCATGGGCAACCGGTACATGAACGACATTATGCACGACATCGCCGACCTCACCCGCGGACAACCATTATGGCTTTCCAACCCAGCGCAGATGGCCATCCGCCAAGTGGCAAGATCCTTCGCTTGCTCTCACCACAGCATCACACCCTTCCTCGGCCAGTTCAGAACTCACCCCAACACGGACACGGTGATCCACCCTCAGCTCATCAACGTTGACCCCTACAGCAACAAGCAGGACACGACTGGTTATCCACTGGTGCAGGTCCTCGTCATACCACTACGCACCACCAAGCTACCACCTCACGCGCACGATGCAAACAGTCCATCACCTCCCACACACAAGGTCGCCTACAAGGCATACTGGTCACATGCCACCGACGAAGCAGGCCTATGGCACATTTTGCGCGAGGGCTTCGTCAGACCTACGAATTGGGAGCCCACCAACTGGGATGACGACAACCTACCCTACAACAAAGCATACCTACCCCATCGTGGGTTCAACGGATTCCACCAAGACAACGCACCAGACAACCTTCAACTTGGATTTTGTCACACCAACCTCCGCAAAGCCCTCCGCCTCCCAAAAGCCAGAGCAGGTCCTGCCGAAGGAGAACTGTCCACGGGCTTCACCATATATGGACGCGTCACGTCATCCACCTCACAGCACAACCACATGCGGCAGAAAGGAGGAGGATGGACCACTCAGAAGGCGCTCATAGAGGCACACCTCAACGACACCAGTCGAGACAGTCGTAACTTCACCACCGTCTTCTCCCACACCGAGAAGAGCATCATCGATGCACAATACGCCGAGATCACCGGGATCACCGTCAACCTCTTCCACCCCAGACCCTCACCCACCACACCACCTCCAGTCTCCAACAGATCCCGAGACCATGACCGCAGACGACGGCGTTGACAACTACCCGCGCTGGCAGCTCCTTCTTCCTCATCGTGAAGATCAAAGTGACGATCCCTTTTTCACCTTCACGAAGCCTCGCTCGTGCAGCACCAGCACGCTAATCACAGCATGTCAAAATGGAAGGCACCAAGCGGAGCAAGTCGTAGATTGGATGCAGCACACCCCAACCCCGCCAAACACGATTCTGCAGCTCCGGAGTGTCTGAAATCTCTGCGGCGAGCGCTTTGCATCTAGCCCAGTGTGTTTGTCATTTACAGATTGCAATCGGATGCATGTAGTGCTGCGTTACTGCTGAGTGAGTCTTCCTTTTCTTTTGCCTGCACCGTATTGATCTGCGTACTGAGTTCTGCCTGAATCGAAAGCCAACACGTGCATTAGGAACAGTAGGTACCGGCATGCATGAGATTGCGTAGGAATGCGGCCCCACCTCATGAGCTGGCTGACACAGACGGCGTTCAACAAGGCAGTGCAGGCTGCGTACGACCAGGACTACCTAGAACTCCCCGACATCCACATCCCCATCCGCTGGTACACCGCCCAACTTCTACTTGAACAACTTACCAAAATCGGCAACTCACCTCACCCCTTCACGCCCATCATGATCCCCACCAGCGAGGCGCTCTCAATCTGGGGACACCTACAAGACTGGCACAGGAACTTCGGCTACCACCTGGACAAGATTTCCATGCCCACACCACAACCCGCACATCTACCTGGTCAAGACGCACCCCTACAAGCAATCAAGAAAAGACGACAACAGTATCAACCGGACGACCCGCGCCTTCACCCAGAGTTCGACGGCATCACCTCGGACCTTCTTCAAGACATCTCCCTCGCGCACCTAGATCCGCACACCTATGTAGCCGTGGACTACTCCGTGGAGCAACCCCTCATGACGACGTGGGAGGCCATCGAGGACCCGGAGAAGCACAAAGAGTGGAAGGCCCACACCCAGTGGAACGACACGACGTACAGCACTTTTTCCCAAGCTCTTCACTCCCATCCTTTCGCCGTTCATCTCGCTGCGGTACGCAGCAAAGCCAGAAAGGATTCACACCAGCATCAGATGAATTGGAAGCACCCGTGGAACAAGAACGGATGGCAGTATCACACGCACTATGACAAGGAGACCAACAGAAGCCTGCTCAACCAGGACAACTACACGCCCCACCGACTCGAGGAGGACAGCGCAATGCCGGACCAAACCACACAACCCTCAAGGGCCAAGAAGGACACCCCGCCCAACTCCCCAATGCCCTATCATCCGCTGCCACAAGAAGAAGACGATCAACAGTCCCAAATCTCAGAAGACGAGATGTACCCGGCGGTGAAGTAGAAGCAAGCCTTCAAAAGCAGATGTTACGGCCGAGAACATCATGATCTACCTGATCCTCATTGCACATAGCTTCACACACCTGCGCCATACAGGCCTTCTAGAAACCGCAAAAGAAGCCGTCGATTGGCAAGATGCGAGTTGAAGCCCTGCTGACTTGATCACCTTCCCCGGACCCTTCCCCTCACACCCTCCCGTGCCAATTGAACACCTCATCATTTCAGTATCACATGTGCGAACATAACCACAGATTTCGGCGCAAACCCGGCCCCTGTCCTTTCCCTAACCCAACATGTGGAGCCACATACTGGACTTCATGACCGGTCCCTTCTACGTGATCTTCATGGATGAGCATGAACTGGACATGGAGCATCTACGCAGAGATCCACGCAACAGCATGGAGCCCTTCTACCAAAGGCACAACTACCTTGACGACACGTACCACACAGCCCCAGCGTACTACACGGAGAAGGCACCCCTACACAAAGTCATCGATCCGTCATACTTCAAAGAGTATGAAGGCTGGCACATCAGCACCAGGAACGCCATCACCTACCAGACACTCAGGGACATGATGATCTCCCACGGTTTCAAAGACCTCTACATTTCTTCCAGCACGTCCACGACGGCCACCTTTATGTGCCTACCGCCAGCTGACAACCAAACGCTGGCCCCGGTTTCAAAACTCATCGGTCAAGAGATCCGTGAAAAGACCAAGTACCAGCTCAACATTCAGCGCATCATCCGCCGCATCCCCACTCACATCAAAGCTCACTATGTCGAAAAACCTCTCCGAGATGACTACCCACACCCTGCCGCGGCATTGTGCCTACCCCACATCGCCCAGATTGTCTTCTCCCGGCATGAATCGGCCAACACAGCTTTGATTACCTCGCCTTGGTACGAGACCACGGTGTGCATAGCGAGAATGGCAAGAAAGGGCTTCCAGGTCGGCGACAAGTTGTTCCTGGAAGATTTACCAACCCCCACCATGAAACCGCTACCTGATGGACGCGTCATCTTCATCCAGAAGGCCAACCCACGACCCTCTCACCTAGAAAGACAACTTCAGGATGACATGGAGTGGAATGCGATCTTAGCGATCACCCGACAGAACACGGTCGAGGAATTCCAGCAGCACCTCCCACCCGAAATCCTTGGAGTGCACAAGCTCGTCCTCTACGTGAACAACAAATTACAAGGATGGAAAGTCAGGAACAGCGCATCTTGCTTGCAGAACAATATCTTCTCGCGTGCCGACATCCACATGATCATACATGTTCTCAAGTTCTTCAGCCCCAGACACGCAGAATGGTGCTTCACAAGAGAAATCTTCGGCCCGGACTACACCATCCTCGACTTCAACTGCTCCACCTGCGCTATCCCCATGCAGCCGTTACGCGACAATATGACAGAGTGGCTCCGTCAACACAAAAGACTGGTCTCCTCCCTACTACATGCAGAGCACGACCACAGGCAGCCTAACCACCCGCTCTCCAGCCACACGCTCTTCGAAGACGCAGGCACCCTCTCAGAAGAAGAGGATCTTTGGCAAAGACGCCAAGGATGGAGTCCGGCTCAACGATTCCCCACCACGACCTACAACCACTACGCCGAGCCGGACCTGTCCGTGGACTGAAGTCATCGACGACGACAGATCCCACTCAATCACATTTACCCGTAGATGGCAGGTTCGCATGATAATGCGAACAAGACTCGTTTGCGTTGTGATGTGAAATTCGAAAACATAGAGATTCGCAGTGCAGATTTTCGGAGTGCGCATTCCATCGGACAGAGACATGATTTGTTTGCGGCACATTTCTCGTACGGTCAAAGCATCGGGATAAGCGCATTTGAGAGTGAAGCCACGGCACGCTGAAGAACACTTGAACAGTGCAGTCCCACGTTAGGTAGCAAAAGCATGTGGCATGCTGTGAGAGACTTTGAAGCAACCGTTGTATATAGTCGAGCAAGATGGACCAAATCCTTCCCCTACTACTCCCGGAGCTCGGCAAGAAATACAGATTCATCTTCATGGACGAGGGCATCTCCAAAGACCTCAGACACATGACCGACGAGGAAGTTCAGCTCTACCTTCAAGCACTACGACACAAACGGAACAACACGGTGTTGAGCTTGGACCCTACCCCTTCTCCCCATCCTCATCTAGAGCATTCGCTTGCACAACAAGAAGACCCGGAATCCCTGATACATCGATGCGTCATGGAGGACCTGCCCATGGAAGCTGACTCCCTGGCCGCAGGCCAACAGCGACTACATAAAGGAGCAGTATTTGCCCATCAGATTTTGCGGGCTCAACTACGTCATCGATATCGCTCACCAACTCAAATCCGATTTGTGGACCACACACGATCCCGACCAGTCGTGCAGTACATGAACCTGAACGTCGCGGCCATCCACGGCTTCTATATGGAGATGCACCAATGCCAAACCCTAAAGGGCGTTAGCAAAACAGTCAACAAGGTGCTCCATGCCATCAAACAAGGAGAACCCGACTTCGTCACGTTCAAGTTCCTTGTCCGCAACGAGGAGTTCTCCAGGGACTTCTACGACTATCTAGTGGACAGGCGCATACTACCACAAACACAGATTCACATCTATCCCATGCACGACCATAGATCCACGTGGCCGACCGTGCTGGCATTTCAGTGGCGCAACAAACGGATGACGAAAGGTGGCACTGAACTCATCTTTGCACCTCAACCCGTCAGCCAAATACCATACAGACACGTGGACTACCACGACCTCTTCATCGAGGAGTGCTACTTCGCGCATCGCAGCATCCTGGGATTGTATGTTCAACACACACCCCAAGTCACGACGGAATACCAGACTGGCCACATACAATGCCTGATGATGCTCAACTACGTCCAAGCCCCGTCGCATCAACAAGCTTGGCCGGAGCTCTCATCCATCGTGCACCTCGCCACCAAACTATGCGAAAACGATCCCACCAGACATTTTCGCATCATCCGCATGTTCAACCTCCACGACACCATACGCACATGGTACTACTTGTTCATTCAAGGGGACACCCAGTTCATGACCTACGAGGAGGTATCCTGCATCCTCAAGCGCCTGGAGCAACACGGCATATGCCGCAGCAACACCAGGGAGATCACGGACAATGGCTCCCACATTGATCTCGACTTGCAACAATTCACGCAGGACATGCAGGAGGAGTTCACAGACACGGAGGGAGGCCCACCACTCAGCGAGCTCTGGGTCGACACGCACTGCCACCTCATTGTGAAGTTCTGGCACTACCAGTTCCAGCCCAATGCGTACTACAGAACCACCCCAATGCGCATGAACACCAACGGACAGACCTTCCCCATTTCCTCCCACCCAATTATTTAAACCAATGCGTCAGCTTCTTCCGATGAAAAAAGACGTTTGCCAGCGGTCAATCATTAGTGCATGTGCAAGTGAAAGCCACCTCTCCCACCCCAGTGCTCAGAGATCAGTATCACCACCCATTGGTCGCGCCCAGAGCAATATGATCCCGGACACGTCCATCACAACGATCCTGGAGTACTTGTTCTGGCGCTACGAAATCAACATCGGCCTGAAGCGACACGAGTTCGAGTCCCACTTCAATGACGCTCAGCTGGCTCGTATGAGAGAACAACTTGCCAGTTTTCGACACCACCATCCGCAGCCCATACAACTTCTACGGTGGAGTCCAGCTCGAGCACTGACTGTTCCGGCTTCTACCACACTGGCTTGGCTTCCTCAACACGTACCACCAGCCGGACCATACGGGCCCTTCGTGCAGATCAACAGTGAAGACCACGTTCAAATCACAGGACTAGTCCTTCCGCTCCATGAAATCAACGCGTTGAGATGGACGTGCAAATCATTTGACGGTCAATGCCGCAAACTACACAATGCAGGACCCGACCTTCGATACATGCACCATTGCCTACGGTGCACCCCGGAGCCACAATGGACGATCCACGAAGATGAGCACAAAATCCAGCTGGACATGGCACACCTTGCTCGATGCATGCTCCGTTTCCGTCGGCCAGACCAGCCATATCCTCACACAGGAGAATCAGCTGAACACCTATTCCACGTGGACCCGCAAGTGTTGAACGACATCGTTCAAACTCAACTCAACTACTTCTACCTGTTCGCATTCCACCTAGCGATTGATCGACAACAGGAACGTGCAATGCTCCATACGTACTCGGACCCCGGTGACATCGAACCTCCGGTGTACCATGAATCCCACGTTGAGTTCCCTGACACGCACCCACAATGGACGGATGGAACAGACATATCAGAGATATACGGCGTACTCCTCACGACCATCCCTCTGCAACCGTGGAAGATCATCAGTGCCGCCCATCGTTTCCTGCATCACCGACATCTCCAACACTTCATCAAGTACACCACCATCGCAAGCCAGATTTGGAAGTGGCAAGTTCATCAAGAAGTCGACTTCAACATTAGAATGTCACCCACCGAAGTGTACATCATCCTCAAGACCATTGCGTCATACTGCCAACAGAGCTACAACTTCACCAATTCAGATGACCACCGAGACATAGTGGAACAACAAGCCAAGTGTGACCGCACCCTAGCCACGACCTTGATGATCAACTACTACAAGGATGCGGTGGCCCTTGTGATGCGGCCCAAGACCCTTGCAACGGCCACGTTGCATTGGATGAGACAACACAACCAAATAATCCAGATGATCATGCACCGTGCGCTCAACGACCCCAGAGAGTACCTGCTCAACTACCACTACATGCGGCTGACGGATTTCGGACATAGTGGAGCACCATTCACAGCCCATCCTGACCATTAAGACAATGGCTATGACTTCCGACCCCAGACCCACTGCTGTCCCCACAGCCAAAAGAAGTGTCGATGAAGCTCATGCTTGGTCTTGTGTTGTACAGTGTGCTTGACATGTGTCCCTAACCACACCCTCCCCACCACTGCCTTTCATTTGACATAGACGGCCCAACGATTACGCAGACCTCACAGCAGAGCAATGGCATCCAATGAAGTGATGGCGGCATGGCTCATCATGGCCGCATCGGACCCCAACGACATCACCACGTGCTACCTCCGGCTACCGGACCATGACAAAGCTCTCGCCGCACAACACATCACCAACGCCATCATGTGCAACGACGTTCAAAGGCTCCAACAAGGCCACAGACCACTTGGAGAACCAGAAGAGCAATGTGATCCCCCCGCGCCCAAGAAGATCAAATCAGAGGGTACGCCACACTTCACTCGCGCTACTACCCCAAGCTCGGCATCGGCACCCAACACCTGCCTCCACGACTACAAGGGTTTCGCTCCTCTTCGCCGTGAAGACAAACCTATCGACCTCGATCCGAAGCCCAAGACGAACACCCGCCCCCGCCCCAACCTCAACAACGACGTGGATCCCAACGTAGTGTTTGTCACCAAGAAAAGCACCATCTATCACCGAAAAGGATGCGGCAAGATACTCAATTCGACCGAGCAAGACGTCAAATCCTACCAGAAAGCAGAGGTCGAGATGCTGTTCAAACCATGCTCGACATGCAGACCATAACATCCTCAACCCTACCCCCACTGACATCAGGCCATTTTAGTGTTGACTGGAAGCGTGCGATTTAGATGCATCACCGGCACAGTCTGTAGCGCATGCAGAGCTTCTTTCAGTTTTGAGCGTTTGTGCAACTGTGCCAAAACTTGTCACAATCAGTGTTTGGCGCAGTGTCACATGGGACTGTTCCACAGCCCGATGAGAAAAAGAACATGTGCCAATAGCGAGCATAGGATATCAATGCACTGTCATCCTTGTGCGTCGGAACCATTCACTGAGTGAAAGTCACTAGAGCCCGAAGCCGACGCAGCATTCTCTCCGATGAGCTGATTTGTGATCGTGACGTGCAGCTGCTTCACATAAAGAGTAGCCATTTCCATTGCCTTGCTACCAACGCACCCCAGCGGCGGAAGCACAACACCATGACCAGCCACGAGATCATGTACCACGCCCGCTACATCAAGAACAGAGCCGACTTCAACGTGGTGATGAGTCAGGAAGAGAGTACCAAGCGGGTGGAAGACATGCTCCTGAAGTACCAAGCCAGAGATGACTACCACACGCCCAGAAGCAGATCTTGTCCAAACCCCAATCGACATCGGAAACATCACAAATACGGGAAAGTCAAGAAGATGAGATGCCACCCGACGGAGGACAAGTACCTGGCATGTCCAATTTGCAGGATCGCTTCCAGAACAGTACGACAATGGGAGATCCACCTCATCACGGCGCCGCACAAACAAGCCAAACAGCGAGCTGAAAAGTTCGTAGACTTGGACTACCTCTACGTGTGAATTACATGCTTTCCATCCATTTGTCGCCCCGAAAGGGGTGTGTGTGGCACACCGCTGTACATGCGGGATCGTCCACAAGCACTGCATACGAGATCGAAAAGGAGCACAGAGTTATAGATCAACCAGAAGCTTACATGTGATTTTCAGCAGGGGGCAGGAGCACGGCCATGGGTCTCCTGCTAACAAAGACGCCCATGGTTCGTGGTGAAGCAGTTGGAGACGTCCAACTGTGTACCTGCGTGATTGTCTTAGACGTTCTGTAACGCAAGCTGTGTATGGTGCATCATCGCTGTTGCTTCAACTACTTCTACAAGAACGTGATTTTCGTTTTGAACATCTGGTATTCGAGCATGGGGTGCATTCTTTGATGCCTGATCATGACACGAAGATCTTGAGCCCATCAAGCCTGAGTACATTGTGACACTGTCCGTGTGCGCGCCGTGTGTAGCCAAGTAGCTGAGCAGAACTGCGTGAGCATGTTGTTTGAGCATATTGATGGAGCATACATGGACATGAACGATGACGACGGGAAGGTTCGGAACATATCATGAGAGACCGAGCAGTGGAGTCTGATATGCAGAGCATGAATCGTGGAGCAGGAATGCATGATATGAATGCCAGCATGTGTGGAGCAGATCAGTTTGCAGTGAAGCATCTGAGCGTGTTGAGCAGAGTTGTGTGAGCATGTCCAGCGAGCAGAGGGCATTTGCATGGTGGGAACGACTGATGTCATGTGTTGAGCATGTTTGAGTGTGTAGCATCTAAGCACGAATTGTGGAGCATCTGAGCGTGATGAGCAGAGTTGTGTGAGCATGAAGCGGGGAATATCAGAGCATGAACTGTGGAGCATCTGAGCGTGATGAGCAGAGTCGTGTGAGCATGAAGTGTGGAGCATCAGAGCATGAATTGTAGTTGTAGAGCATCTGAGCGTGATGAGCAGCCTTGTGTAAGCATGAGTTGTGGAACATCACAGCATGAATTGCAGAGCATCTGAGCGTGATGAGCAGAGTTGTGTGAGCATGAATTGTGGAGCATCAGAGTATGAATTGTGGAGCATCGGAGCGTGATGAGCACAGTTTGCACAAGACCCTAAACCCTATATGATATGTCATATAAACCTTCATTCGCGACCCTTCTACCTCATCACTTACGGGCTCATCCACTACCTCTTGCTTGAGCATGTCCTTCTCCAGCAGATCTTCAACTACATGAATATGTGGAGCACTAAAACAAAAAGTGTGTGTGTGTGTGTGTGTGTGTGTGTGAAAATTTGTAGTTGCAAAGTGGGTTGGTTTGCGGGGTGCTGTGCTTCATTTTTGGTGCTCGCGTGTTTTTTGCGTTTTTTTCTGTGTCTTTATTTTTGGTCGCTGTGTGGTACCTTTTTGCACCTTCATTTTAGTCGCTGTGTCTATGCTGTCCATTGTAATGTTGCAAGTTCTAATTGTTCAGTTAATGCAACAAAGAAGCGGTTTCTGGAAAAACGAGCTTTGGCTTTGTTGCTGATGCATGCAAGAATCGTGCTCAACCGGCCGGAAGTTCGGGTTGAACCCAGGTTCAACGCCCCCAACCTTGCTCCTTTGCCCCGCGCCACGTTACTGCCATGCGCAGCCCCTCCCACAAAAAGAACCTTGCATGTTGCGGAACCTGTGGTAGGGGGGGAGCGGGGCAGGTTCCCCCCCCCTCTTCGGCCCCCCCTGTTTTTAGCCAGTATTTTGATTGATGTTGACAACGGTTGCTTTTGCACATGTGCTCGCGGCTGCTCGCATATAACATAGTTGGGTCGATGCATATGTGCGGTTAAGTTGCGTGTGTACAATATAGTTCGTGTGCGGGATACACTTTGTGCAGACATCGCGTCAACATTGTTCAGTTAAATAACTCAGTCGGTAGTTGAACCAGTTTTTTGTGGCGGGTGCGGCATTTAACATGGACATGATGGCTAGACTTTAGGGTTTAGGGTTTAGGGTGTAGGGTTTTAGGGTTTTTAGGGTTTAGAGTTTTAGGGTTTAGGGTTTAGTTTAGGGTTTTAGGGTTTTAGGGTTTAGGGTTTAGGGTTTTGGAGTTTTAGGGTTTAGGGTTTAGGGTGTTTAAGGTTTAGGGGTTTAGGGTTTTTAGAGTAACCATGTTAAACGCTACGTCTGGCTTTTTTGTTTGCTGTTGAAATCGTACAAGGCAAGCTCACCGAGGATACTATTTGCTGTTCACATGTTCTGTTTTGATGCGTGCAACGCAAGCTCACATATGATAGGGTCGGTTCGATGAAAAACGCCGACGCCGTTTTATCTGCTTTGCTCTGCTCTCAAGTTGCAAGTTTTGCTGGAGTGCTTTTTGAGGGGTCCCCCTGCCGGGTTACCTTCTTCAGATCCAGGGCGTTAAAGGCACCGGACTCAAACCCTTTCACGCTGTCCGGGTTGACCCATCTGTCAGGACCCTGCACTTTGGCTCAGCCCCCGAGGTTCTTCTCCCCATCTTTCGTCGTGTTCTTGCTCACATGCGTTCGCCGGCGCGCAGCAGTACGGGCGGCAAAAACATGCCCCAGCGTCAACATTGCAACAGGCAACGGCAGAAAAAAGGTGGGGCTTTGTCGGTGTCGGCCGTTTTGGCTTCACAGACAAAACATGATGCCCCGCAAAGTGCCTCTTGCGCACGCAAAATGCGCAGAGGGCGTGGTATAAGGCTGGAGATCATGAAGCAGGGATTTGGGCAAAAGGTACACGGCAGCCTGAACCCAAATAAAGGCGCCGTCACATGGCTTGCACTTCCCTTTTCAACAAAAAAGTCAAAAAAATCGACGTCCAGCATTGGGTAAGTGATCCGTGCACTCTTTGCACGTCTACATGGTTGACTGCACTCGGCGTAGGTCAGGCTCAGCGATTGGAAATTTTTTCAGTGTGCAGTGTGCCATGTCCTTGTGAGCATGTTGAAAGCCTTTGAGGGTTCTCTGCACGGCACGGCGTTGCCGTTGACACCAAGCCCGCCTGGTGGGGTGTATGGGTGAACATGGGCGAGCCAAGCGAACTAACATCAACCATGCACTAGCCATGGCCTTCCAACCCGTGTTGCAATACATCAAACTGGGCCTTCGTGGCAGAATATGGCAGACATGGCAGATATGCCAAGGATGCTACAGCTATGCTTCTTCAAAAACAAGCTCTTTCAATCTTATCCAAAAGTGTCCTTCATTTTGTTCACGTGTTGTTCGTTTTTTCTTTCAGGAAACGTAACTGACCTTGAGCATGCACCCACTAGCCTCAAGACAAGAGCTTCAAATATTCATTTTTTGCAGTTGACACTGGCATACTTCTGATTGAGTCTTGCTTTGAAACATGTTAATGTTTAATTCAAGCATTTGGGCTTGACAACGGCGGCCGTCTATGCAAGAGGGTTGGCCTGGCCACCTTACCGTTTTGACTGCTTTGACCGCTTTGATTTTTTTGACCGTGCTGACCGCATTGACCCTCTGTCCTACGGACAAAAAGCATCAAGAAGGTCAGAATGCTCAAAAACCTAAAGAACGTCAAGAGCGCCAAGAAGCTCATCACAGCGATTCACCAGCCCGCGTGGCCGGCTCATTCCCACTCATACATTTGGCATGTTGATCCTTACCTTGTGTTTCGAATCGCGTTTGTTTCCGCACTTGGGTTCACATAGAACTAGGAGTTAGTTTTGACTTGCCAGAGATTGCGAAGAACACAGACTGGCAACTTTGTGCTTGCCCTTCACTTTGCAGAGTTTACAATAATGCTGCCATGTATTGAGCAGCATAGCGAAACTTCAGGGCGAAGTAGATTTCCTGAGCAGGACTTGTTTCCACCGCTACATACCGACGAAGTGTGTGACTGTACATCGAACCGAGGTGTATTTTGAGAGATCTGCCTTGCACTGAGCAGACTTAGCTACAGCGACAAGCGCCGTTGAGCTGCCCTCAAGGTGCAGACATCGCCCCTAAAGCAGCGCTGCAAAGATTTGTCGATGAGAACAATTGAACAGTTGCGTTAGGCGTAGAAGCATTTTGCAGTGGAGTACAAACCGTCGAAGTTGATCAAGTTGCCGATACATCGGCCATGCACCACTCGTCAACCGTTTGTATCACCAGTGGATCCTAGAAAAAAAATGGCAGCAAACGATGAGGAACGTGCAAGTGACTTCAGGGGCTTCTTGCGTTTAGCGGTATCTTGTTCTACTGCCAACTTGAGGCATGACTTCTCACGCTGTTGACAAGCAAGTCGTTGCAGTTTGTGGGGTGCAAGGCGTGGGAGCGGGAGGTGTAGTGTGTGCAAGCAGGAGTGCAACGTACGCATTTGCCACTCCGCCACTCCGCCACTCCGCTAGTCCGCTCTACGATGCTACGAATCTAGGGGATAGGATTAGGGGGACCCTTGGGGATATAGACCCTCTGAATAAGGTCCCTGTTTAAGAGACCCTCTTATAAGAGGGGTTCCCCTTTAAGGGTCCCTCTTACCCTAAACCTTAACGAAGTGCTTGAAGTCGAAAGTTTCAAGAGAGCTGTCATGCACGATATCATCTCGGCTTGCAGTGCATTCTGTAGCATACTACATTCTGTTGGGTTTTCCGCTCTTTGAGAAATGATGAGTTCGCACCATACCAGGCGCCACCTGCAGCATCTTGGATCAAGGGGCTCTAGTGCTCCTCCCAATGCGGTCGCATCAAGTTGCGGTTGGAGTCTGAGAACTAAGGAAACACGTGCCTCCCATGCCAAAAGAGCAGCTGCCATCCTGTTTTATGTTGCCTAGAGTGCCCTATGCAGGTAACCGTCCATGGTGCAGCAAGCTCAGAGGGGGCTCAGAGAACGAGTGAGACCAAGGGCAACGGGAGGTATATTGGAGGTGCTCATCAACGGTATTCCTTGCCGAGGTACCTAAACTGCTGCCCGTGCAGCAGGTGAGACTGGTGTCTTCTGCATGCGAAAGCCTGTCCTGCTTATGGCACAAAGCTTCAAAGTTCGTGTGCAGGATGCTGAGAGTGGCTTTCCGCGATTGCTTCGTGGAGCCCGTAGCACGGAAAGGGCGGTGCTAAGCTAAGCCAACAACATAATAGCAATGTCGAAGAGACAAAGCTTAGTAAAATCATCCTGTGCAAAGGCGACTGCGCCCGAGGGCTCCTCCACACGCTCGCGGAGCCTTGAGGATGAGGCGCGACGGCGTCGAGTGTGCGTATGTGTGCGTCGTACATCATCGTACATCCCCACGAGTTCTCTCACACAGAATCCTTAAGCTTGTTGGCGCGGTGTCAGGAATTGATTTGCGAACCTGTGACCGTGAGCCACCTGAGAGTCTTGGCTGAAGCTCCGCCTTCCTCGTGTGTCAAGTTGTGGAAGTTGCACGTGTAATGCACGTACTCCCATGTCAGCGAGCTCCATGGAGCTTTCGCGATCGTTCTTACTTGCAAGATTTTTCAGATTTTGGCTCAACTGTTGTGTTTTTCCCGAGCTTTCGCTGGGGGTTCCTAATTTTCCGCAAACAGCTTACAGCTTTAGCTGTGGGGACTGTTGTCCACCAGTCGTTTCCCAACGGGCGATGGATGCTGTGACTGTCTAGTGGTGCTGTTGTCTCCCATCCGTTTCCTGCCTCTCTGGTTCACAGCAAAGCCATGTCAGCACCTTGTTCAGGGTACACTGCAGGGGGTCAGTAACTTAGGGGATACATAGAGTACGTAGACTCGGGTTCGGCCTGGTTCGTCGAACCTTCCAAATGCCCAAATGCGGGTTTGGCCAGCAAATCAGCCCCTTTTCCCCAGATTCCAAGCCTCCCCATAAAGTGGCCAATGGCCTGCTTAGTGAGGCAACATTTCGTTGTGGTCCACCTGAGCCTCCCTCCTGACATGTTAGTAATGCAAGATTTCGGTTCAGTTCCCCAAAAAAGGCCCTTTGGCCTGCACACCGGGCTTAGTGATGCACCGTTTCGGTACAGTTGCCCGCCTGCTGTCCTGAATGTTGTACTGCCTGAGAGCTGTCCCTGCTGTCCCTGAGCATGTCGCGTCGCATGATGAATCTCACTTTGGTCCCTGTTCGGTGGGGAATGACAGAAACACACCAGAGCGTGCGTGAAGGCGGTTGGGGATGTCACAGTTTGTTTGCTGGCCTTAGTCGATGCTATGCAGCAGGCTGGGCTTCCACAGCCTGGTTCCTTGGACTGCCATGTTCGACCCGCCAGTCCGTACCCGCATGAACATGACATGTCTATCTTTTGCTTGAATGCTAGCCTTACCCCTGTGGGTCAAGCTTCCGAATGAAACATGTGGTCACATCCAGCATTCCGCATGCATTCGCTGTCCCGGTTTTATCTCCGCCGTCTGTTTTCCGCCGGCACGTAGCGCATCGTAGCGCTTCTCAAGCATCCGACTGCACCTGGATCCTTGGCCAGCGTTTCAAAATGACTCATGCCGCGTTGCGTAGTCCTTAACCGCAGTTATGTTTAGCAGGGCGTAGCGGACTAGTGTTAGGCTGTGCACCCTGCAGTCTCTAGTGTAGGGCTTGGGCCCTTGCAGTTTCTAGTTCAGGGCTCGGGCTCCTGCAGTCTCCAGCCTGTTTGGACCCCCCCACGCAGGGTAAGCAATCGTTCCAGTTTTAACTTCCCTAGGCCCTAAGCGGGGCTTTTTCATTGAGTCAGGAACTGCGTGGTCTGAACTGCGAGGAGTTATAGATCTGAAGTCAACAAGAGATTAGATGGCTTTAAAGGTTGCAGGGGTTGGGGTTGGGCTTTGGGGACGGGGTGAGTGCGCGGTTGCCGTAGTGTGCCCTGATCTGGCCGTGGCTACTAGTCAAGGGGACACCCGCAACCTGAAACATTGTCTGGGCTTGGATGTCCTATAAGATGTTCGCTGCTGTCTCTCTTTGTGTTTAGTTCAAGGTTTTTAGGGTTCAGGAGTTTTTGAGGTTCAGGGTTCTTAGGGTTAAGGGTTTTTAGTTTTACAGGCTTCTGTACTTCGGGTTTGTGTGTTTTTTGGGTTTGTCGGTTTTTTCGGGTTTGGGCCGTTTATGGGTTAGGGGTTTTTGGGGTTTTGAGTTTTTTTTTGGGTTTAGGGTTTTAGGGTCTCCGTTCTTAAGGGATAGGGTGGGTTTCTGGGTCATTTTATGTATTTATTTATTGTTTGTTTTTATTGGGGGGGTTTGGGCTTATCATCAGTTTCCTTAGTCCGCAGTTTTCAGTGTCCCGAATCTGCAGTTTCCGAATCGCAGTTTCCATCCAGTTTCCTGAATCCGCGAATTTGCGTTGCCAGTTTCCGAATTGGGTGTTTGTAGTTTCTCGAATAGATGCTTTTGGTTTCCCGAATCTCCGTTTTCCATCGTCTTCATTTCAGTTTCCGCACGTTTCTAATCTGTTTCCGACGAGGTTCCTGAAGACGGTTTACTGGGGTCTCGGGGTTCAGCTACAAGAAGTTGAGAACATCCCCGCACATCGAAGCATCCTCACGTTCACAAGTAAATCACGGTTATGCTTTTTACCTTTGTAACAGTTCTTCTTATGCATGAACAATCATGAACACTTGTTGTTGCTTAAGAGTGGTTCTGAGTTGTCCTTTGTTGTTCTTATTACATCTTACAAGACGTTATTGTGCTGTCAATTTCTGGTCTTTTGTGATATTGCTTCTGCGAGTCTGCGACCAGCTCTGCAACTATGATTGGAGCGGGAAGAGCGCATCGGAATGAGAGTTGGGGTCGGAATGCGAACAGACGACGGCGTAGGAGAGCCAACGGTTGTGGTCATAGCCATCATCGTAGAATATTTGTTGTTGTGATGGTGCTGGCCGCTTCACAAGAACTACATCTGTTTTGTTTGCCAAGGCTCTGACTGCGGGGTTCATTCGGAACCACTGGAAGGACCAAATTCCTGGAGCAAGCTTGTCCTATTGACGGCTTATGGGGCGCAGGACTGCGACCAGAAACTTCTTCCCGCCCAAGCCAAATGCCGCTTTCCCCTTTGATACGGAGAAAAGGCCTCGTGACCAAGCAGGCCTGATATTCTGCGATCTTGGTGCGGATGCTTTCCTATGCTTTGCTTCGGAACAGGAGTTAGCCGCTGCGTCGCCACTGCTTCGGCCTCCTCGACTGCCAGTATCACGGAGTAGTTCCGCTATGGGCTCAGTTGTGGGGGACTTGGAACACGATCAGTGCCTGATAGTCCACTCAGGTTGAAACCGACAAGTCTTTCGACAGTCGACCGAAAGCTTCTCCGCGATCACCTTAGCACTCACGTTCATATGATCAATACTGCAGCATGTGCGCACCTTCAGAGATCTGTTTCCCCTTTGTTTCCTTGACTCATTTGCTCTCTCCTCCCTTCTTTTCCCTTTCTTGCTCCAGCCTTCTCGCTTTTACTTCCTTCACTCTTGGTCCAAAGGAGGCAATAGCAGTGTGAATCATTCGAAGCACAAAGCCAGTAGACCTCGTCTGGTGTTTAAAGCTCCAAGGTCTGCAAACAAAGAAGCCGTGCGTAAGAATGCGTAAGGATCGCGCCAACGTGCATTTCCTGTCGTTATCCGGGTGTATCTAATGCTGGAGAGTTTGGAAATGCTCACATTCGCCCCGTAAACCGTGACATCATCTGGCACATACACTGAGCCCGAAATAGCCATGCTGGAGGACCGAAAGCCAGCTGCGATTGAGGGCGGCACCAAAAATGAGACAATGTCAGCAATGCAACATCAGCATGCCAACATCCACTTCGATCACCCACTCCAACCGTCCCACCCGATGAACAGACTGCACCTGTGTTTTCTTGGGCCTACTCGATGCAAGAGTGGTGCAGGTGAGATCCCAAATTTCCAATGAACTAGCCTTCCCAACGGCACCCTGCTGTTGCTTTCTACGCTCCGAATCATTACTCTCTGCGACCGCATCATTTTCGCCCAGGTCTGTATCTCCGCGATCGCCAGGTGGCGATGCCCAGACTGGCAGTCATCGTCGCGGAAAACGCGTTAGTCATGGCATCCATGCTTGCAGTTGCAATGCCACAATTTGTAAACTGTCCATGGGAAGGTACTCAGCCGAATTCAGCAAGTGGTGTGGGGCTCAGAGCTGCTATTCAGTGTGTTGGATTTGGCCGGGTTCGTTCTTCTACTCCAGAATGTCTCAAACTTTTCAAGTCGTCAAGAGTGATTCACATGCAAAGCCGGGCTGTTGTGTAACTAGCTTGTCGTGGCTCAGATGGAAGCCAGGCCTGTAGCCGGAGGGCAAGACCAGGGACTTTAGTGGCGCTCTCCTTTAAACGAATCTGGGACCTTGTTTACAGAGATTTACCGCGGGACCCCCAAACAGAGCCTCACTTGAGCTACTTACGAGACTGTCAAAGCAACATGAACTAAGGCACACATCACAAGCAGGCAGCCAGCGCAACCCTTCTTTTTCGTTGCAAAGGACTCCTGCGAGAGTAAAACAATTCAGGACAAGTAAAACAGAAGAATCCCGTTACAGATTCAACTCGGTTTTTGTATTTTACGTTGCCACGGCGTCTTTTTTACCCGCGCATTGCTGAGGCACGGATGATGAAAAATCTCCCTGCCCGAGCATCTCTGCTAGCAGTGTCGACACCACGAGAACCCATCCACGTGTTCAGCTCAGGGGTGTGCGCCTTTTTTGTCATTTTTTTGGACGTGGTGACTTGGCGAGTGCGTGCTTGGAAGGTGCAGTTGACCTGATCGTCGAGGAAGCGGACGAAGACATTAATCGGCCATGGGGCACCGTGGAGCGGACGTTCAAAGCCTTCTGCGGAACCAAGCCAGGCACAATCGTCCGCCTTGCCGCAAGTTATCGCAAGTTTCGCAGTCAGGAGGTAGACGAGGTTATGAGAGTCGCGTGTGGTTTGCCATGAGTGTATCTGCTGGAAGTTGGCTGGTTTGTGCGTGCAGGCATGGATGGCAAATCATTTGCGAAGCTTTGCAAGGACCTGGGCAACGCAAACAGTCGTTGCTAAGATGCCCGCTGAAGGTGCGTTTCGAATCATTGGATAGTTCGGGCTGTGAAGCAGGATTCCTCCTTGCTGGACAAGAACCTCACCAAGACAGATGTTGACATTATCTTTGCAAAAGCATGCAAGACTCTTGGTTGGCAGAAGCGTGTGCTGCCGGGTCAGCCTTACCAGACAATTGTGAATTTGAACCCCCCACGAAAGTCATGGGAACGAATCAGGAGTCGTGGCACGGTGTGACGGTTTAGAGTGATTCAGAGTGCAGGGGTTTAGTATGTTTTGGTCCTTTGCTTTCCAGATTCGTACCATGGTCTGGATACCGCAATTCGGTGCGTGGCTCTGGCTTTCCGACTCACTGAGTAGGTTCTCTTTGTAGCTTGCAGAAGCGCCGGAGGCTTGGAGGCTTGGAGTTGGCAGGGCGTTTTGTCTTCAAGGGTTCGGGGGTGACGGTGGCAGGCATGCCAGTACATCGCTGTTTGGGCTTGGACACGAACCGAACAACCACTATCCAGTTCGCATTTTTTGCAGCAGAGAAAAGCAGGAAAGGGCATCGTCGGATCGGGCTGGAGCAGTTCGATGCTGCCCTGGAGATGATCGCAGAGAAGAAGACTTTGACGCTCGAAGAGGTGTGGCGCGCAGTCAGGCACGCCGGAAGTGTTACGTCGTGCTTCCCACTTTTTTTGGTGATGCCAAGTCGTACTGAAGGTGTTGTGGTGGGCCCGTCCTCAACAGCACGAAAGCAGAAACAGTGCGGTTCTATGATGACAAGAGCCTCTACACTGGCACCCATGCGCAGGGAGGGCCTGATCCCGGTCGAAAGGGCAAGGGCACACTGACTCGTCCTCAGTCTGCTCTGAATTGCGCATAGGTGACATGTGACATTGTGTGTGTGTGACATTGTATGTGACATTGTGTGTGTGTGTGTGAGATTGTGTGTGACATTGTGTGTGTGAGATTGTGTGTGAGATTGTGTGTGAGATTGTGTGACATGTGGCGCTGTTGATTGCTGTTGTGATATGTCGTGATTCTGCGGATGCCAACCAGGACATGGACTACAGCTCTACGTGACGAGCCGACGCAAGCGAACTCCACGCCGGTGCATCTGCCAAACTCTCCAAGGGATCCTGAGTACTTCCCGCCGTTGGAGCTGGAAAAACCTGAGAAACGACCTCGATCCGTCAGCTTAAGCGAGAAAAAGATTTCCCAGCAGCTGAGAGGCAAGGATGGCACGGTGGAGGTGTTGGATTGCCAATATTGCCACGTTGTATGCACATGTGCAGCACACTAGACACTGCCGACTGCTTCCACCCTGGCAGGACACGTTCAAGGCATACTGTGCCAACAAGCCTGACATGGATGGGAAGGGCTTCGTGAAGTTATGCAAAGACTGTGAGCTGGTGGACGACAGCTTGACCTTGATTGACGCCGATCTGATCTTTGCCAAGGTAGTGTCCAGAGGACACCGGCGGATCATCCTGCGTCAGTTTAAAGAAGCTCTCCGGCTGATTGCTGAGAGAAAGGGCATGGATGAAGATGAAATTTGTCAGCGCGTCGCCGAGTCAGAAGGGGTGGTCCATGAGGGAACCACTGCAAACTACGTGCGCTTCTTCGATGACAAGAGCACATACACGGGCACTCATGTCTATGGAGGCCGCATTCGCCACATGTGCTACAGCGCCACAGTAGTACCGAGATGTTGCTTTGCATGCTCTAGGGCATTAGTGGGTTGTGCGTTTGGTCAGGATTGAAGAGGTACTAGGAGCTCAATTGCAAATCCACAGTCGCTTCTGAAATCTTCTGTGTTCTTCTGAGTTCTTCTGACTTCTTCTGAATTCTGAGAACCTGAGAGGTCCGGACAGCAGTGCCAGAACTAGCACCGACCAGTTCTGGAGCTCGATGCTGCGTCCTGATGAGGAGGACAGGCTCCCAGCACCTCGGCATCCTTAGAGTTCTCGTTTTTAGTTTGAGTCATGTTTGAGTCATTTGAATATTGCAAAGGTTGAGCTAAGTTTCCGATTTTGTTTGCAACAGATCTGCTGGAGCATCTTTTCCTTCAGGACATGGTGGTGACCAAGATATGTGAGACTAGTCCGCAAGGCCACGCGGACTGCTGGGGTTTCTCTGCATGCCTGGTTCAGATTAGCTTTGGACCTTGATTCTTGAAATCTAAATTACCGTACATTACAGTCATGGTGCCTTGTTGTTCTCATCATGTCGGCTAAGGCGTCTAACTCTAGCGTATACCATGTCTGCGGGAATATGAAGTCCTTCGAAGTCAGAGTGCGTCAGGAAGCAAAGCTAAAGCGACTCCGGCGCAGCCCAAGGCCTGGTCTCAGCACACAACTTTATGCATCTTTCTTACCCATCTTCTTTCTTCTTTATTCATTCTTCATTGCATTTTCCTTCACCTTCATTCTTCTCAAATCTGAGTCTGAGCATTGTCGAGTCCCCGTTTGAGTCCGTTTTAGGCAAAGCCGCGTGCGCGGCTGGCGATCACTGCCAAGAGCAAACCGCCGACTGGGGACAGCAACGACTTTACCATGGTCTTCACCGATGTGCAAGGCTTTCTGGGTTTGGACCTTTTGCAACAAGTAGCACACAAGTAGCACAGGAGCAGTGGGCCGTGGCTTGCTTTGAGACTTTGCATCCTCACGATGTGTTCGTCTATGTTGGAACGACAAGTCGGACTAGTGCGGCTACAGTTCCCCTCCGTGTCCTCAATCTCAAACTCGCAGGAATTCTAAAACAGTAAGAGCACGCGAAATGGAAAATATGTCATCGGGGAACCTTAACGTGGTTTATGAACAAATGAAATTGCTGAAGCGAATTGAATCCGCAGTGCATGGCCATGCGCACGTTAGCTTAGAGCTGGGTGGGAGGCTCTTTCAGTGTGTTTGATTCGGTTTTTTTTAGCTCATTTTAGCTCATTCAACCCTAGCCATCTTTACATCCGCCCTTTTGATCTCGGGCTGGACGCATCCTGCGTGGCCAGGTCTCGTAGACACGGTGGTTTTTAGCCGTGCCGGGGTTTGTTCGGGCATTTTCACAAGTAACATCGTCCACGTTTGTGTGCAGCCAGTCCGCATACATGGAGCTATCGTACCAACATTGAAGACAAAGCTGATGCTTCGATGGATACAGCGAAAGGGGAGCTGAAAGGAGGAGGGGGCGGGGTGGGGAGGGGCGGGTGCTGGGTGGAGGGGGGGGTTGGGGGGGGTGTATTGGGGAGCGGCAAACGATGCCAAAACGCTGGTTTTCCGCAACTACAGCTGGACGCGCGCCACTCGCGGACGCTTTCGAACGCTTTCGAACGCTTTCGAACGCTTTCGAAGACAAAACGCACGATGTGTATCTCCACATGGGGAACCCTATCTCTACCCTTTTGCTACGCAATCGGATCAAATCTGGCTTGGATTCCGGTTTTCGGTTCTTCTTCGGTGCGCGGTTGTTGCTGTTCATGTGTGCAAGCCGGTTTTGGGCTCAGGACGTTCTGAACCCAAGCCACATCCGGGCTTTTTCGATCCACAGCGCGTTTGTTTCTCATACGGAGAACAGGGGGTTGCTTGCCATGCCTGTCTGTGACCGTTGTCCCGATAGTGGCTCAAGAACCAACGTGGTACCTGCTCGAATAGAATCCCGCTTGTGTAATGCGAGCCAATTGCCATAGCCATACCTGGATTGCTGATCAAACTACTGGAAGAAAAGATGGAAAAGGATTGGGTGGTGTGCTGACGCGCGAGTTCAACTGAGGGAGCTTAACATATCCGGTAGCATTTGAACCTCACGCAGGTGATTAGCCGTATCCCCTTGCCGGGCTTCATGTTTGCTGGCCGGTTGTTGCAGTTCGGTTCCTGGCAATTCCAGGCATCATCAGAGAGTTTTGCGTTGTGAGGCTCCACGTCACTGTGGGAAGCCAACCCTCGTGCGATGGAATGTGCCTTGCGGCTTCATGATGCAACCATCAGACAAGTTCTCTTCAAGCATAGCGGATACGAGGCTGGCGCTTTGCAAGTTAGCGTTTCCGCTTTGCCGGTGATGTGTAGAATCGTGTAGAAGACCGTGGCATGCAGGTGACCACTGAGGGCGATGCGTTTCAGATAGCTTTCCATGACACCGAAGACGCAGTGGCCTTCTGCTTGGACACACAGAGGGAACTCTTGCAATGCGATTGGCCGAGTGCTACGCTTTCGCATCCCGATGCGGCTGCCCCTGACCCAGTTGGCCGCATTTCGATGTGCCCGAAAGTGTCGGTGTCAACGTACGTTGTTCGTTGGGACTCCAAGACAGTCCAAGGTCAGCAGTGACGGAGCTTGGCGCGGATTGCGCGTGCGCATGGGTCTGCACTCCGGCCGTCCAACCTCCGTGACGAAGCACGAGGAAGGATGCTGTTTGAAGTCACCGCTGCTTCATGAGCTGTGTAGACTTGAAGAAGATGTCCCAGAATGTCGGGTAGTTTGGTTTTGGATGTCCGCTTACGCAAAATTAAGAAAGTCTTCAGCAGGCCATGTCCCCCTTCAGGTCACTGGACGATGGAGATATGCAGGGCCATCGGTTGCAATGGCCAAGGCGATAGAGGCACGACGACGGTGAGCAAATTCGGAAGTATCGTAAGTTCAACTTGTGGGGTTCCGGACTTGTGAGATTTGCATGTGTGATATGCAATGATCTACATATACATTCATACTTATGTATTGTCTTGTGATATTCCTGTCGGTTGACTTGTGATATTCTCGGTTTCTGCTTTTTGCCTGCCAGGGTGTTTGTCATGGTGGGCAGATCATTTTGTCCGCCAGCAGCTTCTACCTCATTGATGGTTTGCTGACTTCGCTTGGAAGTCCGCAGGCCGGCTTGGAAGAGTCTGTTGGGATAAGGCCGATGGGACTGGACTTTTCAAGCTTCGCAGATGTGTTGGAAGCACCTGCTTGGTGCATATTGCGCACACGATCCCCCAGAGAACACCACAGAGAATGCCGCCGAGTGTCCCTGGAGTGCTCGAGACCCACCGAGTATCCCAACCCCGCAGAACGCCATACAGGCCCTCAGTAAACCAGTACTTGGACATGCATCAACTTACATAGATTGTCGCTAAGCAAGGACCCGAGACCGGAAGCAAAACAGCTTTTTGACCTCTACAGTTGCCGACACGACTGATACCGTCCAAGATACGCACCTGGCCCCACTCCTCATAGTCGTGACCCCCGTAGTTCCAGTGCAGCACCTGCACTAAGAACCGGGGACCTTAAGAACTGCTGGCGTGTCAGTATACCTCTTGCCATCTGAGATCCCACAAGAAGTTACCTGATGTTCCCTGTTACATCCCTGGTGCTTTGTTTCGGGATCCTGTTGAGCTGGTGGTCTCCAATACACTGAACTGAAGCGACAGTTTGTGCAGTTTGTGAAGGCTTTCTCAGCGAGAGTTCAGTTGTCAAAACGAAACACGCAAATTCTGCGAGGTTGTTGACTTGGGAGATCACATATTGGAAGGGCATGGTCTCACGGAAGACTCTTCCCGAACTGGATGTTCTGGCCGTGCCAGAATGCAGCTAATTCAACTTGTGCCCAACAGACTTGCCCACGACTGGTCTGGCAACCTGACAGCAGACTAAGATAGGTGCGGTGTTTTCATGATTGTAGTGTGTGGAGTTGTAGAGAACCCGTTCGAGTGAAGGTGAGGAGCCAGATGAGGGCCGCAAGTTTCCTCCAGTGATCAGCGAGCAGCGTGTATCCCCGGGATTTGAGGAATCTCCTGCTGGGCTTCTTGGCTTCAACTGTTGGACATGGTTCCAAGATGTTCCAATATGTCCCGATCGCAAATCATTGATGGCCTTGCTTACTCATCTTACTCTTCAGCTTCCAACGCGTCTTTCCCAGGACTTCTATCACGCTTTGCTTCGTTTTCACCCAGGGTGCCCGCGAGTTGGTTGCGACTGCCCCAGGGCTGGCCGTGCAGTCGCTTGGGCTGCTGTGCGAACCTAAGATCCGCTGCGACAGCATTTTCATGTCGCTCGGGAGCTGCTCATCTGACACGGGATGCTTAAGCATCTTGTTGCTGTTCATTGCTGCCAAGGCGTGGATATTTGCGCGAAGTTCTGCGTCATGCCGGAGATGGTAGTGGCTATGAATGCCAGGAGGATGAGGGCGCTTTCATGTCCCTTGACTGACGATCGGAAGTCTTCCTGATTGTTGATTTGATTTATACCGCCGCCATTTTGTTGAAAGATCTTGAACCTTCCGTCTTCATTCCTCTGCTGCTTCTGTCTGCGAATGCGGGCCCGGCAGTCCGTCCTGTCCAACTCAGAATGCTCAAAAGAAGCAAGAACCCTTCAAGAAATTGTTTGGCGAAAACTGCGAATTCCTTCTGGAACATGCAACATTGGCACTGCACCCCCCGGGCATCACCGGGACCCAGGCACCACCTCTCCCTGACCAGGGGGCCCACCACGGACCGGCGCCGCGCCGAGCACGGGCCGGGCACCACCCGGGCGCAGCAGATCCCTTGTTAAAAATGTTTCATCTGTGCAGAGCTTTGAAATGTAAGCGCGGTCTTGTTTCAGAATTCCGGTTTAAGCTCTCAGCGCCGAGCCTTTGGATTCCTCTTCACCGGACCCCGTGTATCCTTGGCTCCCTGGTTTAGAACATGCGCCGGGCCCTAAATACCTATTCGATTTGCATACTTATATGCCACGACTCGCCGGACTTGCCGACACGCATCTGGTTTTTCCAGTACCATGAAACCTGCAGCAACCAGCTCGGGAAAACTTGTCGTCCAGACCGGATGAAAACAAGCAGTTCCTGCAAAAAAGACACATCCCACTGCTTTGTCGGACAATGGGACATTGAGGAGTAGTTTGGGTGTTCTTGTTTTGGGTCGAATCTTCGGACTCCGCTACCCTTGTGCCTGCTCCGTTGTCAGGAATTTGGGAGTCACTGTGTTTTGAGGCCTGCTTTTCCGAATTTTTTCACAGGCTTCGCCTGACGTCAATGTTTGCCGTTGTCTTCCAAATCCGAAGGTTGGCTTTCAGTAGCATGCTGGATGCTGCGGTCTTCTCAGTACTTCTGCAGCGGAAGTTGCCACTGCTGCCGTGGCCTGATGAGTTGCGACAGCGAGGACGGCTTGGACGCATTTTTCTCAGATCAAGAGCATGCAAGAGCTTTGGAGTTTTAGCCAGTGACCTGCGGGACGCTCTTATGCGAACTCTTGCATTCCGATTGAACATCCTCATAAAGAATCTAAAGGCCTTGCACGAACAGAAGGCTCCAATACTCAGTGCCATGCTCAACAGTTAGAGTCTTTAAGCGGTTTGTACATGTCCTGCATAAAGGCAGCATGGGAAACCTCAGGCTTCGAAGCAAAAGCAGCCCGACAAGTCAACAGTTCGAACCCGTCAAACACGACACTTCGGCCAAGACGTCGCGGATCTGACAGGGCTCTGAAGTTCTTCATATCGCGGTCTTGACGTTGCGCCGCACACGTGACGCTTGCTCTGGTACTCAAAGCATGGCTTCCACTGGGAACTTTTGAGCATCTTTGAGCCTCCCAGAATGACAGGAACTAAGTACATGCCTCTCGATGACTCACCACCGCGAGACAACGTCAAGACATCAGTCAATTGGTCCAGATTTTGGCAGGGTGTGCCGTGCAAATTCGCTGGTGCTGCTTTGCTTTGTAGAGTGGATCAGAGCGGCTACTGTCCAGGACCAAATCATGCTCATGGTCTACGAGTGTCAATAGGAGAAGCTTGACATCATCCTCAGCAGTGTTGCAGGTCTTGCGTGAGCAAATGTGAGCATTGCTGTTTGCCGAGGCCCTAAGTGGTGCTTACACATCTAGGAGACCGCATGCCTCGACAGGGCGGGCCACTTTGTAGCATTTGCAGTTCCTGCAGGGTTCGCTCACGGTTCTTACAACCTCGGATTTGGCATGTTTATCAGTTGCCTCCATCATATAAGTAGGGTCGGCTGTCTAGAGTTATCTAGGTCCTGCAGTATTTTTGAGCCTCGTGAGTGTTTTTTTTTCTTCTGTCGTTTGAAAGGTTTGCAAATGTTTGCCACCATTAGCTCAGGCAGACTATTTTGGCACTATCGTGAATCGTACTGCTCGCATAGCAGCTGCCGCACATCCAGGGCAGGCGGCCAGTGCGACGGGTCGTCATGACAGCGGTGGGAATGTGAAGTGTCAGGAAATTGTTGGAGAATCACTCTACGAGCAGGTTCTGCTGGGCGGGGAGATGCCGCTCGATGCTGCTGCATTGAAGCGATTGCCTGGGGTTCAGTGGCAGCAACCGCCGGCCCTGCCAGGCCAGGCCTAAATGTTTTAGCGCAAAGCTAAGCAAGTACACAAAGTTTGGGTTTCGACGAGATCGCGTCATAAAGCAGAATGCGCTGGTTCTCTAAAAGACATGCGGGCGGCATTCGGGCTGCCACCGAACACACGGGCAATTCGGGAGCATTTGCCTGCCTTGACAATTGTGCGGCAGTGCGTGACAGCTCTTCCCTGAAAGGTTATCCTCAGATGATTCCGCAGCCAATCCCTCAAGTCGTTCCAGGGCCGCTGCCGACATACATGCCAGGAACTTAGATGAGGTTTCTCCTTTTCTCCTTGAATATTTCATTATTTCGTAGAAGGCCTGGCGGGGGTAGACTATTGTATTGTATGGCCCATTACTTGCATGCTCGGCACACTGTGGCGCAGTGCGCGACTTAGGTCTGCCGGCCAGCCAGTCGCCATGCCCTGTATCCCAGGGCAGCTTTACCAGCCGATGCCGCAAGTGTCAGGTGAAGGTGCGAACCTGTGCGTGCAGTTGAACATGTCAACTCTTGGTCCTGCTTTCCTTTGCGTTCAGCATTGCCCTCCCTGAGGATGGTCGCTTCCACGATTGGGTGCCTTCGCGCTGAAGGCACCAAGCGACCGAGCGCGATCAAAGCTTGAGAGCTTTCTCGTCTTGTCTTAAGTTTAGCATGGAGTTGACTTCTGTGGATGATAAGTTGTGACTTTGACAGCTTTGGCACAGCTCCATCAGGGCATTGACAGCCCCATTGTCTTGAACGAGCTGCGCCTGTTTGACGATAGAGGCCGGGTGCTGGGCAACCGCGTTTTTGCTGCTCTTGATAGTCTGCATTAGTCTGCCCAGGATTCAGCGAGACATTCCCCGAACCGAAGACTAAAGGACGCGTGTCGAACTGAGGATGAATTTTCTGCAAGCTGGTTCTAGCACAGAAGCTCTTACATAATAGCTTCTGAAGTGCTTCTGACCTCCAGTGTTCCTTGTTTGATAAATGCTGATGCTAGAGCTCTTCAGTGTTACTGTGGCCACAAATTCATGGCTAGCACTGATGCGCAGCAGCTTGCCATCTGGCAGCGTGTACAGACGTAGCTTGACTCGGTTGCGTGGATTCTGCGGCAAGCCCGGCAAGCTGGTAGCTTCTGTAAGCTGAGTGCTGCATGTAGTAAAACTGCGGTACATTCCCATGGCCTTTGACAAGTAGACTTGTTGCAGGTCTTGCGCAGAAGGTCCCATATGCTTGCGTGAATGTGCTTCACAATTCATTTTAGCTTTCACGGGCAATGGATGTCTCCCGAAACCGGGATTTTGATGTCCACCTGCCGGGACACATCTTTTCACGTGTAACAAACCCACCACGCAGCTTCAAGGGCAAGTGCGGTGAGAGATCACAAGGGTCCCTGGCCGTGTCTCAAGAGCCTAATATAAAGCAAGCTCTCGCAAAGTTCATCAGCCGAGCAAATCCGAGCAATGTTAAGCGAAGCCAGTGCTTGCTTGCCTGGGCATGCACCACAATGGAGGTCGCGGCCTGATCGCCACAAGGTCAAGAGACTTGGAGCTTCTTTTTCCGTGCCGCACGAGACGGCATATGAGAACTTGTGCCTTGAAAGGCATCTCCTTCGGATGCGGTGGCTGGAGTAATGATTCATGATAGAAACGTGATGCATTTTGTGCATTCATGGCCCTGCTTCGCTCTAACTTGGAGAATGTATCGGTTCAGACCGGACAGCCACCTGCTACAGGATAGGCAGTGCTTCAGCTGCGGCAGATATGGGGTTATGGGGGGTGCCTAGCCACGTGATAGTTATAGCACTGTGTGGTGGTTTGCTGGCCAGGCACGTCTTTAGCTCCATGGCACGATTGTCCGAGTGCTGCAGTCGTGGCTAGGGCAAGGATTGCCTTGTCACTTGCAAAGCGTGGCGCTGTGCAGGCACGTGGAGATTCGGACCTGCCTAGTTGCCGATGCAAGACAGCTGCAGCGGCAGTAGCAAATGCCCGGTGTGTTGCAGCATACGCGGGGATAGTGCGCACACTCAAGGTGAAGCGCAATTGTGGCTGCCACAGCGACCGGAGACCAGCGATGGAAACAAAAAGCATGTGAATGGATGTCGTTGGGGGTTGCGGGTCAGGAGCTGTGCTTCATTGTGCTGCATATAAGCTTCAAGCTATTTCGAACTTTAAATAGGATCAGGCAGAGACACGATCAGGCAGAGACACGATCTGCATGCTACTGTACATTCTTGGCGGGACATAGAAATCTTTTGAAATCTCTTCTGCCAGTTTCAAAAACGTGTTGAGTGTTTTTCCCGAAGGCGTGGCGAGGGCTTTTCAACGGATGTGGTCTTCGGGAATTTATCGTTGATGCATGGATGGATGTCGAGAGGTCGTGCTTTAAAGCGCGGGGTACTGCAGGTTTTGCCGGACCCGCCGCACCTCCTCAACATTGCGCTGGCGTGGGGCATCCGCGAAATTCTGGCGCGAACGACAACCCTCTCGGTGCTCGCGGGGTGTCGTGGCGCTGACGTGTGGGGTGTCATCGAATTCTGGGCGCGAACGACACCCTCTCGGTGGCAGCAGGGTGTCGCAGTGCTGGCATGTGGTCCTCGAAATTCGGGCACGGGGTAGGGTTTGCGGGACCCATGTGCAATTTGGATTTACTCAGTTGTCGCGCGGGTGATTAATAGAATTACGTTGCCATACTCGTAAGTGTCGTCACTTTTGCACGTTTTGGTTAGCGAAATGCAAAAATGTCGACTTGGACTTGGTCGACTACGCGAAGGGGTGTAGGTGTGTGCAAGGTGGCATCGTTCCGCTCTTCTCTACGCAAGCTCAGCGACCCAGCTCGTTCCTATACAGTCTTTTGTGACAGCGAGGCCGCCGTCAATATCTGTAAGATGGAGGGGTTGAGGAAGCTGAGGCACGTAGGCGTGCTTTGTCGAGCACGAGCGTCATAGTCAAACCAAGCCGAGGGAAGGACAACGGCAGATATTTTCACCAAGAATCTTGACGGCCCAACAACATCAACAACATTGCGTCACATGACCAGGCTAGGACTCCAGGAAGTTCTGCTCGCCAGTGAAAAGGGTTTTGCTGTGGGTCTTTTGTGGGTGTTGTGTCGAAGGGCGAATGGGTGTCTTTGACGGAGAGGGCCCAAATCGACGTTGCAAGGTCGCGAGGGAGGGGTTTCCGAGGGTCGACGGTCTTTCTTTGGGCATCAGGCCTTGCGCCGGGGGCTGTCCTTACCACAGCTGCATCCCCAACGGTAGGAAGTCAATGCCAGAAGCATCTCAACCGTCGGAAGCTCTGGAAAGGGTTGACCGAGCTGACGTGCTATGTCCATGGATGGAACGTCGAGTGGCCACAACGGTGCGCGTGCTGGAGCTGGAAACAGCTGACGTGCTTCCTAGGGAGGCAAGCCGCCGAGCTCCCTGCTCTGGGGAGCGACGGGGAGCTTGTGCCAAAACGTTGGAAGGTTGTGACCACGCCGGACTTGCAGAGGGTTTAATGCGCTCTGGAGTATGTGGAAAAGATTGCAGCAGTACTCGAAAGTCGACTTTGGGAGAACGTAGTACGCGGAGAATGTTTGGAGTTCCAGGTCCAGACCAAGAAGCTCTTCATGCATGTGGTTGGCAGAACTTAGAAGAAACTCAACAGTCAGCAATTGAAAATTGATAAAATGCAATGTAATCATGATTCAGCAATGATTTTCCGGTATGATTTGGATGAAGAAAAGACAACAAGGGGTGCGCGGGGAAAATGTGTCATGGGACGACTTCGCGCTTAGCACCTGATGACTTGCAAAGCGTCGATGCGTCGCTGCGTCAGTTTTCAACCCTTTTGTCCACGAGCCAGGCAAGTTAGGGCAATTTGACTGCCTGGAGGCCACACGAGTCGTTCACGGGCCCAGCTCACTGGCCCCGGTGCCATGCCTTGGACTTGCGCTTGTGCCTCCCCTGCTGCCACTGCCGCCGCTGCATAATGTTGCGGCCGTCCATGGGAGCTGGGTGGCGCCCCGCGCTCCACGTCCTGCAGTCAGGGCTGGCTCCCGAAGTTCAAGCTCGAGCAGCCGAGCCCCGCCCTATCCTTCGCCGATGCACCGCCAGTCGACGGCCATGAGGCGCGCCACCCTTTCGGTACAGGGAGCCGACAGCTCCGGCACGCCTTCGCCAGTCTTGATGACGCTTCTGCCGTGCCGCGCCCGCCTTGCCACGTTTTCCGGACGCCGCCGCCCTTTGTCAAGGGGCTGTTCCGGCAAGCGTCAGGGCAAACGTCCGGGGCGGAACGCACTGCCACGGAGCACCGCGGAGCTGCCCGCATGCCGCGCGGACGCCGTGCGTACACACGGCATCATACGGCGGACACGCGCACGGACGCAGCGACGCGCAGACGCAATGGATTGCTCGGATCCGCGGAAGTGCGAACGTGCGGACGTGTGGACGTGCGGACGCATGGACACGCAGACGCGCGGACACGTGGACCGGCCAGCGGATGCATGGACCTGCGGACGTTTAGTAGAGCTCTACACCGTTACCTAGTTGGGATGTTGGCCTGGCTGGTCCTGAGTCCTGAGTAGGGGGACGGGGCGGTGGATGGGCTCACCCGCGTCTTCCGCCTGCGGTTCCCTGGGCGTCAATGCTACCATGCTGGTGGTGAGCCAATTTTGATTTTGAGAGCCCTTTCCTGCTTTCAGAACGGCACTATACTTGGGGTGTTTCCTACCCGTGAATGCATTGGTGTTGCTATGCAGCCATGTCTGGCCTAGACATGTTTGTTTGTTCTCCACATGTTTGTGTGGGGTTCTTACTTTTGGGGCTGTCCCGCCACCTCCTCCTCCGCGTCCTCCACCGCCTCCTCCTCCTCCTCCTCCTCCCGCCGCCTCCTCCTCCTCCTCCTCCTCCTCCTTCCGCCGCCTCCTCCATCTCCTCCCTCCCCCGCCTACTCTACACACTTCCTCCTACTCAGTCCTACTCCACACACCATGCACACACTCTGACATCATTCACGAACTCAATGCACACCATGCTCCTCACCACACAGCACCATGACAGCATTCCTCCCTCCATCATTCTTTCACGAACTCACCACACACCATGCTCTGACTCCACACGCCATGCACACACTCTGACATCGTTCACCGTCTATCTCACCACACACATCCACACACCATGACATCCACCATGACATTCCCCCCTTTTCCGACATTTCCTCCTACTCCACACACCATGCACACATTCTGACATCATTCACTAACTCACCACACCAGGACAGCACCACACAGGTGTCGTTTGTGCTGGCAGGCGCATCGAACCCTTTACTTTTGTGAACGCACGCTGCTGCCTTCCCTGTCGCCATCCGCTCGCGCCCTCCTCCTGTGACCACGCCCTCGCCTGCACTCACACGGGTTTGATAGCTCAGGCCGTCGGTCCGGATGGGCAGGTGGTCCCTCAGCAGTGGTTGGCGCATGCTGGCGCACACAACAGCGCCCAACGTCCACTCCGATGACCGGCGCCGCCTGGACCTCGTAGTCTACGGAGCGACGCCTTTCGGCGGGCCGTTTGCTGCGACGCCACGCTCGTGTCGCCACTGACGCGCACAGGCTTGCCTCAGCGCTGCGCTGCCGCACAAGACGGAGCCGCCTTGCTGCATGGCGGCTCCGAGATCTTCTCCGAGTCCGTGCCCAGAGAGCTCCGCCAGCTGTGCGACGCGCCGCTTCGCTGGCATGGGCAAGAAGCTGGTCGTCGTGAGCGTCGCTTCCTGCCAGAAAATAAACATACAAGACAAAACAACATCCGCGGCGCAAGTCTAGCAACAATTGTGTTCATGCCTGTCTTTTATTCTGTGCAATTTCCACGGCAATTGACGGCAGCAAATGTTTCGAACTAGCACGCACGTCCAAATTACACACTCCTCTCGAAGCTTGTCATGCTTGTCAATCTCAGCCTGTTGCATCCGGTGCTTCTCTTCAAGTTGCGACAATCGTTGCCGTGGCACCTCCAGTTCAGCGTATTTCGCATGCAGCGACCTGTGTGATGCCGGATGTTGTTTTTTTATTCGCCCCCCGCGCCTTTATTCCAGCCCAGTTCCAGCCCCAGCGCAGTCTGAGCTCGACACGGCCCAGGGCCGTGGTGCCCACGGCCTGTTGAACCGCGACCGAAATATCCGAAATGATGCTCCACCAACGTCTTGCCCAGCCGGATGGATGCGGCCGCGCGGCGGACTGTTGACGGCGGACTGTTGGCGGCGCACGGCATGCTCGGATGCGGACCATGTCGCGCATGCCGCCATTCCAGCGACCCCCGACCTCCGGGCCGGAGCACGACGAGCCGCTGCCTGTGAGCTCCGGGGTAGGCCGCCTGTTTGCGTCATTCAGCCACGCGGAGCGCGGCCCCATCCGTGCTGGCGGCGCATGGTCGCGGCTGCCGCGTGCGCGTCAAGGGTGACACGAGGGTAGCATCGCAGCACAGCGCGATGCCCGTGCGTGTCTCCCCGTAAACCAGCATGTCCAGCCGCCTGTGGAGCCGAGGTGTGTCTCAACCATTGTTGGGGCACCACTTGTCCTTCGGGTCCGACTGCTTCCCGGGCGACCCGGACCCAGGTCCTTTCGACCACCTTGGCCCGGCGAGCCAGCAACCCGGAGCGCGGGCATGCCAGCGCGTGGTCGCCAAGCGCGTCCATGTGCCCCCACATCCCAACAAGGCACCGGACCAGCAGCAAGCTGTAACGGCAGCCGCAACCTGCGGCGGAGGGCTACCTGCATAGTCTGCGGCGGCAATGTCGTCATTGGAATCGCGGACAGCGAAGCGCCGGCATGGGGACCAGATCGGGACCGCAACAGTGCTCGACGAGCAGGCGGCAATGACAGCAGCAGATGGCAGCCCTGGCCCCCATGACTGGCAAGGCGTCTATAGTCCCCGCTCTCGGTCGGTTCGGCTTTGTCACGAGAACACCCGCTCGAAGACGGGGACCGGACGCCACCCAACCCGGCTAGCGATGACGATGAATGCAGCTGCGTTTGTTTGGAGCGCCTGCAGTCGGCAGCTCCGGCGGACCAGCTTCCCGTCCTGTTCCCCACCTGCCGCCGGCACCGCGTGCATCTATATGCATCTGGGCTGCCTGGCGCAGGATCCGACGACCTTTTGTGTCCACTGTGCCACCATAGCCGCTGCCCCGACTGCACTGTCACAAGTTGGTCAGTGACGGACGACACCACGTTGCGCACGCTTTGCCATGCTTTGCCTACGCCATGGCGTGCACATCTCTGAGCGCATTGCCGGCGAGCCTACGGTGCGCGAGGCTGTATAGGCTGTCCCTGACTACGCGCTCCGCACGTTCACCTCCAACGATGCACCTGAACCCCGACCGCCGCCGGGTGTGTCCCTTCTGTGTTGCCACCGGGTCGCCGCAGTTGGCGGCACGGCCGGTGTCGACTTCGTGCACCTCCCGGACCGCGAGATGCAGTGGGCGCACGTCCCCATCCGGCACGGCGCAGGCATAGCTGTGTGGCGCCCCGGCTGGCTTTGCCCAGGCTGCGCGCAAGAAGTTGGTTTGGAGTGTTTTTCTATCCCGGCCGAGGCCGAGCTCTTCGGCGGCCGCGCTTTCGCCGCACGCCTTGACCGCGCCTCTGACGCTTTCCGTCGGGCACCCCCACCTGAGCCCCCCGCATGCCGCGCCTCCACACCCTCCACCCGCAGAGCGCTCGGAAAGCCACGACTCCCACACCCACGGTGGGGATGTCCCGAACCACCTGCGGGCCCCGACGGCCGCTAGCGACGACGAGCTTCTTGCGGCCGTTGCGCAGCGAGCGCGCGCTGTCGGGCCGGCCGAGGCACTGGACGGGGCAGGCGCGGGCGCGGCGCGGACGCCATACTTCCGCTGCTCCGCCCGATCCTGACGTTGACCCTGGCCGCCCTGCGACCGCGTCAAGCCATCCTGCGGCCTCGAGCGGCTCACGTCGTGCGCAAGCCACCGCAGCTGCCGAAGCCGGTCCGGGGCTTGGTCTCGCAACCTTTAATGCGGTTGACCTGCAGCCCACTTGCCGTCATCGCGTCCTCACGCTGCGGACTGCACCCGCGCGCGTCCGCGGGAGCTTACGCACTGCTTTGCGCACGGGGCTCCGGCTCACTGTGCATCCGCCTGCCCTGATGATGAGGTGCGCGGCCGGGAGCTTGTCTGCCTCGCACCCCGGATGCTGCTCCACCGCTCGCCGGGCGAAACCCGAGTTCCTATTGCAAAGTTGGAAAGGCACTGCGACCTCTTCCGAGCTGGTCGGCGGGCCGACCTGCTGCAGGAGGCCTGGCGAGGCCGCGCGGGCGCGCCGCGCCACAGCCCTTTCCCACCTGGGCGAACAGTCCGCCGCCGCACGCGCCTTGACAGCAGAACCGCTCGCCACAGGAGGTCCTGACACTTTCGCTGAGCTTCGCGACCCGCAGCGGCGACCGCAGGAACCTTACGCACCCGTGCCGCCAGCCGCGCTCCGGCACGCGCCTGATCAAGCATGCCCCCTCCCCCAGGAAGCTTTCCTCGACAATCTGCGTCGTGATCGGCGTGCTCGTCGGGGCTCTGCGGCCGGCCCATCCGGTGCCACCGCGGAACACATCCGCGTTCTCCTTGATGATGAAAAGACGCCCGCTTGCTGCATGGCGCCGCCCTCCGGCTAGCCAATGCGGAAGTCCCCCCAGCTGTGCTCGACGGCATCCGTGTTGCGCGGCTCGTTGCACTTCCAAACCGAACGGCCGGGTCCGTGCAGGCGTCTCGTCGGCCGCGTGCTCGCGCAGCAGTTCCCTCCTCACTTGCAGCAGGCCGGAGTTGCAGCGCGGCAATTCTATGCCAGTACGATGATGATGGCTGCGCGCACGACGTTTCTCAAGCCGAGGGCGGCAGCAGGACGATCCGTTGATGCCTGCGTTCCATTCCTCGGCACAGCATCCTGCGCTCGCCGACCTTCAGAGCCAGCTCCTCGACGGCCGAGGCCATCTTCGCGTTCCTTGATGACGTCTACATAGTTGCGGCGCCCGAGCGCGTCCGCACGCTGTACGACGCCCTTGCAGCCGCCCTGTGGCACCATGCGCGGATCCGACTCCAGGGCAAAAACGCGTATCTGGAACTCCGCTGGTGAGGAGCCCGCCGGCATCGCAGACCTCAGCGGCGACGACGCGGCGCCCGTTTGGGTTGGAGACCAATCTCTCCTGCGCTGGAACGCCAAGAGCTTACCGTGCTCGGTTCCCCCCTCGGGCACGACGCCTTTCTCGTGTGGCACCTCGCGCAGAAACGCGAGGACCACGACCGGCTCCTCCAGCACCTTCCCAGCCTCGATGACTTGCAGGCAGATCAGGCAGCCTAGCTTTTGCTCCAGTCCTGCGCCGCACCGCGCGCTAACTACCTGCTGCGCATCTTGCCCCCCCACCTCACAGCCGCGTATGCGGAAGCGCATGATGCAGCAGTCGCCCGCTGCTGGCAATTCTTCTTGAGCACGGGGACGCCCCCCTGCCACCTCACAGCCTGCGCACTGCGCAGCTCGCGCAGCGGTTCGGGGTCTTGGCCTCCGCTCTGCCACCTTCGACCACTTCGCCGCACATTGGGCCTCGTGGTGCGACACCTTGCCCGTCATCCATACCCGGGCCCTTGCTGCGTCTGCCCGACTGCCGGACCCTCGGCTGTAAGACCCCGGACTGGGCAGCCATTTGCACCGGCACCCTCTTCCCCAAGGCGGCGGAAACACCTCCCAGCCCTTCAAAGGATGGCAGCGATTTCCTGCCTGTGCCTGCGACTCGCGCGCCTGCGAGACGCACCTTCCTGACCGTACACCTGCGTCTCGAGCGCTGCTGCTATCGCAGGCCGGGCCCTTTGCCGCCCGTGCCTTGAATGTCCTTCCCACGCGCGACGAGCTCTCCATCCGCAGCGCGCAGTTCCGGGTTCTTCTGTTGCGCCGCCCGCGCAGACGTCCAGCCAGGGGCCGCCGTCTCTGCCGCCGCCCGGCGCAAGCGGCACCAGACATATCCAGAGCTCGAGTGCGCGCGGCGCTGCCGCCTGGTTGTTGTCGGCCTGGAGGTCGGCGGCAGGTTCGGCACCGAAGCTGTGCAACTCCTGCGCCTCCTCGCGCGACACCGGGCCTCCACAGTCCCAGCACAGTTGAGGCCCCGTGCCGGTCTGGGCTCCTGGCAGTCGCATCCCAGCGCGCCTAACTCGCTCCTCGAGTTGCCGCCTGCCGCTGAGCTCGGCGAGGGCCCTGCCGGAGCTACATGAGGTCCTGGCCGACTCGCGGAGTGATGGGTGACGAGCCGTAGGCCGCCAGCAGACTGACGCCGACGGATGTTTGACTTCCTGCGTTGTCGTAAAAAGGCGCGAAAAAAAACACAAGGCGTCTGCCCCGGTTCCCAGTAAGCTGCCGGTGCTGAGCGCGTCGCCGACGGCAGGCCCAAGCCACCTAAAGCGGTCGTCGTGGCCTGCGGCAGAGGAAGCAATGGCGGTTGGGGGCACCGTACGCATCGCACGCGCAGACGCGCAGAGCGCGAGCGACAACGCCATAACACGCAGAGGGTTGTCGTTCGTGCGATCACGACACGCCGTGCACATGCAGAGGGTCATCGTTTTTGTGTTTCGACAACGCCCAAGGACGCAGAGGGTGTCGTTCGTGCGATCACGACACGCCGGGCACATGCACAGGGTCATCGTTTGTGCGTTTCGACATGCCTGACCGTTTCGTCGGTGGCCGCTGGAGCCCTATATGGCATTTTGCCCGATGCTGGGCACAGGCCGTGCTTGCCCGCCAAGGCAACGTCGACGAAGACATCCCACCCCTCAGTGACGACTTTCCCTTCGCGAGCCGCGTGCTGTGATGGGCCACTGAGACCTGTCTGGATGTGGCGAAACAGGCCTCGAACGAAAAATATCGCTTAACTTTTTTTTGCTGATTGTAAACAAGTATACAAGGCCCTTATAACCCTGTAGTTTATATGGGTTTAGGGTTTAGGGTTTGGGGTCCCTTTTTGGGTTCCTTTTTTAACGGCACCTAACATATAGGGTACCCCAAAAGGATTATAATTTTGACAACCTCCCATATGCTCTTTTCAGGTTCATGGCATGTGCATCGTCACCAACTTGCTACAGACGATTTTTGGCAAGCTGGCTCTGCCGCTCATGGGGGCAAATGAACCGAATTTGTTCTTGCCGCGTTTTCCACTTCTCAAAGTATTCGATTGTAGTCGGACTGGTGCACATGAAATGCTGCCGAATCATGGCATCCCCACGCCACATGCAAGTCTTCCAATATTGCTTTCATCCCATTTCGTACTTTTTCATATATCTCTCTCGTTACGTAGCGCTTAGAGGTTTCACGTGAGAAGTGCACTCAGATGTTTGGCCCTCGACCAAAGCGGCAGCGTTTGGAGTTTCAGCCAGGAGATTTGGTTGTGAAGATTTTGGTCAGCACGAGGACGGCAAGCAAGATCATTGGCACAGGTGGTGCTGGGGTCAAGGCACTCAGAGCCCAGAGCGGCGTAACTTTGCATATTTGGGAAAACAAGTTCAGAGGTCTGCAAGTCGTTGTTCTTGGAGGTCCACGGGCGAGTGTGGATCAGGGCGTGACGTTTGTGATAGAGAAGCTAATGGAGGAGGCTCAGGCGGGCTCTCAGGCGGCCCAGTTGCCAGGTGAAGGTGATCTCAGCGATCTCAGTGTGCAGCTGAGCGTTCAGCTTCTGCTGACGCCCAACACAGTGTCCAAGATCATTGGCGCCAAGGGCACAACCATCGCGCAGCTGCGCCAGGAGTACGGGTGCCACCTGGAGGCAGAAAAGGTCCCATACAATGGTGAGCAGGTTCTGAAGGTCACCGGGCAAGGTGACATGGTTCAGCAGCTGGTGCTCAGACTCGCCGAGTTCGTGGAGGGGGCTGGGGATTCACAGCAAGTAGCCAACAACGACTATGGCAGCTATGGCATCGATGGCGGCGGCGACGACTTTGGAACCTGGAGCAAAGGCTCAGGTCCCAAAGGCAAAGGCGGCAAAAGCGTGGTGGCCACAGGCACATTTGCAGCCCCCATGGCGACCCCAGGCAAGGGTCATGGCGGTTATGGGCCCAGTGGACACTTTGGGGAGATGCACAGTCTTCTGCAGGCCGAGCAAGACCCATCGGTGCTGTCCAGTGTCTCCACCATCCAGTTTGCCATCCCTGCTGAGTCGGTGAGCCGTGTATTAGGTAAAGGCGGCATTTTCTCCAAGGAAATTGGCAGGAATACTGGCGTCAAGGTGGTCATTGACCCGCCAGTGCCCGGGGCAGAGACGTGTGTGGTGACGCTCACCGGCCAGGTTGGTGGCGTAAATCGTGCCCACTGTATGGTCGTGTCGCGCCTCCTTTCACAATATTAGGTTGTTTGAGCTGCAACTGCCCTAGAACCTCAGCCAAACGCTCAACTGGAATCGGTACTCGCGTAACAAAATCGGTCATAGCAATCAGCAAGTCTTCTGGGCTTGTTCATGCATGTTCGCTGCTTCTTTGCACAAACGCATTGCGGCCGTGATCAGCCGTGTTCCAGATTGACAGGCATGAACAAAACCATCATGCGAGTCCGAATTTCTTCTGGAAGTTTCCAGCCGTGTAGTCATGTTCCATCATGTTTATCTCACGCAGAACAACGCACAACAAAGCTGCAGGGATGAGCGGCCCATCCTGCTGATCGTAAAGAAACACACATTATGCTGACCACATGCTGCTGTCTCGGCCCGGCATGGGCCGCCCGGAGGGCGCGGCAGAGGTGCAGCCGGTTGTTTTTGTAGCGTCCACTATATCTTGCAAGGCCGACAGCGCCACGGCACTTTTGTAGAATCGCAGTTCATGGGGTCAACAACTCAAGAGGCAGGCGCCGCATGACGCATTTACCTGGTTGAAATAAAGTGCTTTTGGGCCACCAGGTGGGGGGTGCTCATGTGCTCGTACTTGTGCTCTGGATGATTACCAGCTTCATGCTAAGCGAACGTCACAGTGGACTAACAGAAGGACGTGCAGGCGAAGGAGAAACACTGATGACCTTGGTTTGCAAAAGTCTGCTAGTGGTTGCAATTTGCAGCATCTCAGGTTTGCCAGGAGGTATGCAAATATCCAAGCTGAAGCAAGAACACTTTTGGATGCAGCAAGCTTCCGGACCTGTGGGTGAAGCATGTTCGTTGCACCATTAGCTGCTATAGCTTCTCGGCACCATGAGCATGAGCATGGCCAGAGGCATGGCAAGAATGAAGGAACGGTGCCCCACCATGTGGGTAGCTTGCTTTCTTATTCTTGCGCAGCGCAGGAGGAATCTGCTGTTTGGTCATGCCGCCATGCCTGCTCGCTCTTCACGACGAATGTCGACAGACCTGTACAGGAATGTGGAAGGGAAACTCAGGGAGACTGATGAGTTTTTTTGCGCCTGCATCTCAGCAGTCACCAAGCCCAGTCCAGGGACGTATGGGACATGCAGAGTACATGCAGATGCAGCGCCCGGCTGCCGATGTAGACATTGGGAGTCCTTCTTTCCGCGGCCTTGGCCTCTTGAGCCGCGCGCTTTGGATTTCAAAGGCCTGGCCTCTTGTTTCATCTTGTTTCTTCTTTTCCTTGCATATTCTGCACATCCGTTCGCAGGAGGGCCATGCCCTTAAATTTTTCCCTCGCGTTACTGCATAAGTGCAAGCCTCGGTCACAGAAGCTCGCAAACGCGTCTGCGTGCCACATGGTGTTGAGTGTCAAAAGAAGTGCACCTGTGATGGCATGTTCTGCCTTATTGAGGCCTTAAGCTGATACTAGTAGCGGAGTTGTCGGACCGTGAAACTCCAACAATTCCTTTGAAGGAGATGACGAGGATTTGCATTTGCAACAAAAAGAGGAGTGGGACTAGTTGTGTCAGCAAAATGACCTCTCGAGTTCTCGTCCGTTCTGTGGATCCCCAAAGCTTACCTCAGCCGGGTCTTGTCGCGTTGGCATCAGAAGATATCAGAAGCTCCCACCGACAAGCGTTGCACCATCGCCAAAATCGGACTGAGCCAGGAGAGGCACTTCGTCCCGTGAGCCTACAGCTGTGAATTTACACCTGATGCTGACGATGGTTGTGCAGGCTGAGTTGGCATCGGCATGCATCGGCAAACCATGCTGGGCCCGATGCTCGGCCCAAGGATCCTCGGGAGGCTGCAGGGGTGGCTGTTCCTTGGATTTGCTTGCCGTGGATTCCTTGCCAACTTGTGGCGGGCCATTGCCCACGAGCACATGCGTGAGCCGAAAACTCGACAACACACTGGCAAACAAGCCTCCGCTGCAATCTAGAGGGCTTATCAGGATGGAAGCTAACGAGGGTCGGGGCACCACATCCATTGAAAAAGCGCATGGTGCTAGGCTGCCCTGCGCAAGCTGCTTCGTAGACAGCACGCTCCAAAGCGTGAGCCCAGCTTGACGCTTCTGTCCGCAGGTCCAAGTCCGGTTTTTTCCCGAATGCTCCGCACAAGGGTTCCCGTTTTAAAGTTGGGGGTCCGGGGGTTGGGAGGTTACCAAACATCGTTGCGTTGTGTCCGCAAAGAGTCCGCAAAGCGTCCGCAAGCGTCCGCGAAGCGTTCGTGAGTGGCGTAACGCGGCTGTTAAGGGGGAACTGCAGAGGACACGTGTGCCCTCCGTCAAGCTAAGGGGGAACTCCACAGGACGCGCGCCGTGGCGTTCCACGTGGCGTTCCGCGGCGTTCCGAATCCGTCAAGCTAAGGCGGAACTCCACAGGAGGCGCACGCGCGCCGTCGTGGCGTTCCATGTGGCGTTCCGCGGCGTTCCGATTGCGTCAAGCTAAGGGGAAACTCCACACAGCACGCGCGCCGCCGTAGCGTGCCACGTGGCGTTCCGCGGCGTTCCGCGGTCCCGGGGGCGTTCCACGTGGCGTTCCGCGGCATTCCGAATCCGTCAAGCGCAGGGTCCGTGGTGGTGGTTCCAGGTGGTGGTCCGTGGTGGTGGTCCCATGGTGGTGGTCCCGTGGTGGTCCCATGGTGTGGTCCCGTGGTGGTGGTCCCGCGGTGGTGGTCCGTGGTGGTGGTCCGTGGTGGTGGTCCCGTGGTGGTCCCGTGGTGGTGGTCCCGTGGTGGTGGTCCCGTGGTGGTGGTCCTGTGGTGGCGGTCCCATGGTGCGGTCCCGTGGTGGTGGTCCCGTGGTGGTGGTCCCGTGGTGGTGGTCCCGTGGTGGTGGTCCCGTGGTGGTGGTCGTGGCGGTGGTCCCGTAGTGGTGGTCCCGTAGTGGTGGTCCGTGGTGGTGGTCCCGTGGTGGTGGTCCCGTGGCGGTGTGCGTGGTGGTGGTCCCGTGGTGGTGGTCCGTGGCGGTGGTCCATGATGGTGGTCCGTCTGCCCGCCACCGACGTTTCGTTTATATTGAGTTATATTTACGTTTTTGGTGGCTGCTTTCTGCATTCGGGTTCGTGGATCCTATCAGGTTAAAACTTTCATTTTTCTTGTTTTTGTGTCTTTATTTGTCTCCGCTGGTTGTTTGTTTGCTTATTGATTGCTTATTTTGTATGTATCTGTCATTATACATCCGGAGCGCGTCGAGACCGGCGGGGCTTGTTCCTGCGGCTTTGCAAAGTCAAAGTGCGTATAAAGTGCGTGCAAAACGCATCTAGGCCATGGCCGTGCCATGAGAAGTGTGGTCGAGCTCCGAATGGTTGTTTGCATGTGTGCAGTTGCCATTGCTCCGCCACTTATGCTGTGTTCTGTTCGCCAATAGCTACTGCAACAACAGTTCTGACAAGAAAACATACAAAAATGCAAATTAGCCAACGGCACCCGCAGCCCACTCAACTTGCCCAGTAGCCACCCAGCAGGCGCCAAGCCTGCCCCACGTTCACATGCTGTAGCATGCCAGTCAAAGAAATTCGTCAAGCACGTTGAACTCTGAACGCTGCATCTGCAATCATGGCTATGGACACAAGGGATACAGCCATGGTGAATGCCCCAGACATGTCGCGGCAGCGATTTACGGGCAAGGACGGGAATTGACCGAGATGAGAGCCTCCACGGAAAGATGACGTTGAACAAACCTTCCCATTTGAGAGGTCACAAGATTTCATGCAGAGCGAGGGTGGGGAGCCTCGGCAGAGAAGCTGGCGAGAGCCGGGTTGCGGTTGGAAAGGTTTTCCATGGTTTTCCTATGTTTTCTTGCCGTCCCATGTCCTCTCCATGCGGATGCCACTGCTCAGACCGCCCTTTGCAAGTGTGACGAATTGAGAGCCATGCACGATGGACTGAGCCTGAGGATTCGTTGACCTCAATGGTACTGACGTCATGGTTCATGTCAACGACTGCAAGCCAGAAGATGTAGATGCTTGCGTGCAAGGGTTTGCATGTGTCAGTTGCACTCTCATGCTTTTTCGTAGAGGGGTAGAGTTTTGTTGCGCAATACGCCGCCCATTCCATCATTGCACCTGCCTCTTGTTGTCATCATCGCTTCTCATGTGTTGTTCAATTGCTGAGGAGCTTTTCACCGGGGGCCAGCCGAGACCTGGAGATATCGTTTCTTTCGAGGTCGAGCCGCGCAAGGACACAACAGTGACGTAATGTAGCTGCGTAATCGTACGCGGGAGATGCCGTTCAAGCAACAAGGTAACACATTCAATTGCGAAGCGTGACCAGGACAACCCTGAGCACATGCAGGCCAAAAGGGCCTCTCGAGTTCATACTGGAACAGTGCTGGGCACATTTGAGGACAAAAATCGCTTTATTCGGAATCTGACACTGCTAGCTGCATATGCAACTCCCAAACGAGAATTGAGGGCCTAATTCACATCCACCGTTTGCATGTGCCTTAGGTCGTGGGTGGTACTGATGAGCGCTGCTGCAACACAAAGGGCAAGGGTCAAGCTGTCCCAGCACCAGGCGTCTCTCTGCCTCTGAGCCATATTGAGCCCACGAAGCCTTGAGCACGATCACTCGGGATCCGATGCTACTCCAAAGGCTGCCAGTGACTCCTTTGAGTTGAGTTTGTTGAAGGCACCGGCCAGCACCTTGGTGTCATCAAGGCATTCAACACGAAAGGCGCCCGACTCTGCTCTCATGACTCTTCTCTCCATATGTAAGGATGTTACAAGCACCGTGACCAGTCACACACCAGATGTCCCAAACAGCAAACAGCATTCGCATTGGGCATTGATTGGCACTTGACTTGCTTGTCTCTGAGTTCTGTCCTGGGCACACAGTCACAACGAGATGAACTGCTCGTGGCTAACGATGCGACGCCTGTGCTTAAGCGTGTTCACTATCATGACATGCCACGGTTACGTCTGGTAGACTGCAAGACAAGTCTTCGGCTGTCCTGCGCTGAGTGGAAAAAACCACAGCTCTCGACGGCAGGGTTCAAGTTTACTAATGTCGAACCTCCTTTAATTTGCAGTCCCCTGGCAACCTGAATCTCCTGCTTGTCGCCATGATACGCCCAAGCTTTTTCAGGAGTGCAGGGTATAGACTTAATCCCTTCTGAATCCAGCCACAATCCTTTCCATTCTGAATCCCTTTCAATCCCTTGCAGGCCTTGGGTGGGTGCAATGCATGGATGGCATAACTGCCTGGGTCGAGCTTGCCGACTGCATCGGAACCCGCCCTGTCACAGGCAGAGGGCAGGGCTTCTGAGCATTGTTTGAGCTGTGGGCCACTGAGATTTTGATTGCTTGAACTTGGTGAGACCAGAGTTCTCTCAACCGCAATGTTCATGCACATTGAGTTTCCTGGGTGCCAAGAATAGTGGCCATGAGAATGAAAACGCTCGGTTTGATACAGCAACGGTAATCATGGAAATTGCAACATGTTTGGGAACCTGCCCGCAGAGTCAGGCGACCGCGTCCAATTTGACCTGCAGCCCTGCGAAGTGAAGCCAGGGAAGATGCAGGCTTCACTTGCTGGTCGCATGTCATTGGCGCTGCAAACCAACCCGGCAACGGAAGGGCACCGTACTGCAAGCCTGAAGTCCCGACAAACAATGCTGCAACGCTGAAGCCGAAAGCTGCCCCAAAAACCTAAAACACACACGATGATGTGGAATGGGCGCCGTATGCAATGCTGCAAAAACAAACACAATTTCTGTTTGGTGGTGGGCTCGTTTTTGTTCCTCCTCCAGGTCGTGTAGGAATACTTCCCTGCTTCACGCCTGGCTCCTGGTCTGCGTTAGTTTGTGTCAGCTGCCCATATTGGGCTTGGGTACACTCGGGTGGCACATCCTGTATTGACAGGCAGTGGCTGACACCCCAACACCCGGAGACCCCTTTCCCCTGCAGACGTCCCCCTGGTGGTGGTTGTCGGAGAAAAACACCTTCGAGATATTGGGGAAGCCAAAATGACAGATCGTCTTGCGTCGTGTATGTGACCTCACCCTCGACCCCGCGACCTGATGATCCATGGGCTCTGTATGGATTGCCAGTGCGACAGCCAAGTGGAAAGTTTACCTTCTTGTTGCCGTATGGCAAAACCACTGCAGGGAAACATTGAAGGAAATCGACGTGGAGTGTTTATTGTTATCCCTCCCCCCCCCCCCTCGAATTCCTTCCTGGCGAGCATTGGGTTGAAACATGTTGAAACCATAGATTACGAGTTGCACCGCGCACCGCAACCCGCAACTACGGGCACATGTTTGTGTAGAGGGTGGAAACCAAAATTGCATCTCGCCCAGAAGGCATGAAGTACGCCCCCTGCCCAACCCTCCAACCGTGTTCTATCTATGGGGTCGGGAAGCCGTGCAGATTTCGAAGCATGCGCCCTCTGTCTACGCGGTCGGGAAACCACCCAGATTTCGAAAGCAAAATCCGAAATCAAATTCTATCCACTCAAGGATGCCCATAATTTCGTAAGGAACTCGCTGCTTTTGGTAACCATGCTGGGAAGGGATCTCGACTTCGTTAACTTCCAGAGTCCTCTGCGTTCATTGGGATTTCAGGTTCTTCCGGCAAAAACGGTCAACTTCCCCATCTTGCGTCGGGCCAAAAGTAAGCCGAATTCCATGCAACATCATTCAAAGCTTATCGCGGTTCAGCTCGGTTGTCTCTATGGTTTGTAGGTGTCCTTGCAACACATGTTGCAACCTCCCTGAGCTCTCTGGCTCTTCTGTGCTGGGTGGTGTTTGCTGTTGGCGTGCCCGTGCCCGGCTCCTGAGGTCGGATCATGGAAATGTCAGGCGAAGCCGAAAAACGGGTGGAGGGAGGGGGTCGGCATTTTGGGAGAAAAGAGGAGGACCGAGAAGCAAGGCCGAGAGAGCCACGCCGAGAAGGGCGCTTGCAGCAAAAAGGGGAAAACGACTGTGCAGGCATGGGGATGGCGCAAGGATGCCCCCCCCCCCAGCTATGCCCCCCTCGTCCAGCCAACGCAACCAGAGCGAGGGGCAATGCGCGGCAACAAGGGGACCTTCCCTTGGAGCCACATTCATTGTCTTCGGCCGCCTCGGCAAAAGCGACAAAAAAGTAAACTGTCGAAGCCTAAGCAGTGGAATCGCAAGCTGCAGGCAGTCAACGTTACTGGCGGCACAGCCCCAATGGACCTGAAAGATGCCGTTCTGGGTGACTTGGAGAGCAGGAGGTTTGTGAGCATTTTCAGCCTCACAGCCGCTTCTGCTCAGAACTGCCGATGGGTTGAGTTTTGTCTTTAACAGCAATTGCTGGAGTAAGTCTCAGGCAGCTTGCTTGGCTGTCAGCGCAAAACGAGGTAAAGACATGGCCAAGGCAAAGGCAGCTGCGCATCTCTTCGGCACAAGACTTGCGTGCAATGCTCTCTCTTTGACGGCTTGGGATCAAATTTTCGTGATTGCTTTAGGCCAGCCCCTTTGCTCCAGCTGAAGCGCAATGCAAATGGCCACTTGATTGGCTGTGTTACTTGGCATGAATTGTCAGTGCTGGCGCTGCCATGATATCCCGAAAGCCCAAAGATAGAGCAACGATGCGCATGCACCCCTGGCAGCTGCATCATAATATCAGCCGTGATTGAACGACTCTAAGGAGCGGACTTGTAGATCAGTCTTTTTTTGTGATATTTGGATTTTGTGTGATTTGCAAAGATGGGATCCTACAAATGTAAAGTACCCGTACAAGGTACCTGCATGTGTGGATGCGCCTGAAAACGCCTGAAAACGGTTCGTTGAGAATGTCGTGGTGTCCAGCTGGGAAACTAAACCCAAAATTTCCCAAAATGTCTCAAGCCATTTTGGCCGAGTGTCTGCTCAAACCTCCGTGAGATTCCGTGAGCTTTGACTTTCGGTGGAGTTTGCGGATCTGAACAGCCGCCGTAGCGTGTTCGGCTCGGCAGCTCCTTTCTGAGCATCTACAAATAGTGTTTCTCACGGCTCATCTGCGTGCACAGCTTCCTTTCCGAGCGATTGCACTTGATTCAAACATGCCGGACAACCAAAGGGCAACTGGCGGGTTGGTGATTTTTGGGGAAACGAAGGTCTGCTGATGCTCGTGATGCGCGGGTCCGTGTGGTAAAGAATGGAGGGGGGAAAGGGGCGTGCAATAACCGGGCATAACCGGGCGTCGGGTGACGTCTCTGTGCGCTTTGCAGCCTGCCAACCAGGGCGCTACCGTTTTGGAGCTCTTCCTCGCCTCTCCTTGAACCATGAACGCCCCGTTCGCTTACTTGCAGTCCCTTTAGGGGCAGAACTGTCGTCCCCCTTATCTGGGTTCTCCTAGGCCATGAGCTAACATAGGTTGACATACGCGCGCAAGTTTTACATGTCCGACTTCTGGATTCGGTACACCTAACAGGGTGATTGGGGCTTCATCCGGCATTCGCTTATTGCCTTGTCGGCGAATTAGTTCAGCGTGAGTCTGCTGGTGAATACCTGAGGTCTGCGCGTTATGCCAGCAAAGCTGTGCGTCCGAAATCCCAGTCGTGACCGCGCCTCCCATCACAGCACAGCCCGGGCCTGGGCCGCTTGCAGGCAGCGTGCAAGCTGCGCCGATCGGGCTGATGAAACGGCCGATAACCGGAAGTAACAGGTCTGGCCCCTACAGCGGTGGTATGGGGAGCATGGGCAGGCTGTACTAGTGGCATTTGTTGGCCCTCTTGGCACCTGATGCCCCTACTATCATGGAAAGTCTCGTTGGTATTGCCCAAGCTTGCCGCCACGCTGCAGTTGCACTTGCAGAGCATGTGCGCAACTGCCCAAGACCGCTGCGCTTCTTTCGAGACCTTGGCGGGAATAAAAGCTGGCTGCTGTGATTGCTGTGGGGAGCATGTTTGCTAAGGTAGAATCATCGAATACTGCCCTTGTTCTGACCTTGAGTGGTTGGGGGTCGTTGGAGGACATGCCAAGAGAAGACATGATGTATAGAAGGAGAAGAATATTTCAAGCCCAGGTCATGGCAAATGCCGCCAGAAACACCTGGCCATGGTCCATGACGAGGAACTTTCACTAAAGATCTTGATGTGGGTGAAAGAATTTCTCCGTAGAGTTGGAGATCCAGAGACATGGCAACTTTGCGGACGGCGAAAAGATTGCAAGACAACTAGCTGCAGCTAGCTTAGCTACTGAAATAGCTCGTGAGATACATGGTCTTTATGGGGGTTTCTGAACAATAATCATGACAAGGCCACGGTACAATATAGGGTTTGTCTATTATTTAGTTTTCTTTGAAGGGGATACTATGAGCCCGTGTCGTTAGGAGAACGAGCTTTTTGGAATACGAGTCGAGAGAATCGCCGTTTAGCAATCAAGCTCTCGAATAGTTGCTGTGACCACGCGCCTTACATGTAATGACAATCAAGGAATTAGTGGGCACGGGGGGGCCCTCAAATGGTCGATTCCTCCAATCTTGAAGGCTAAATCCCTCCCCCGACGGATGGCGGCAAGTTCAATTCTTCATGGTTTCGTGGCCACCAGGCTGGTGCTTCGAAGAGTGAGCGTGGAGAGCGCCGTCGATTCTGCCTGGAGGTTGCTGGCAGCGTGTAAGTGTGCATATTTGCAGAGCATTTTCCGACACAAACGAGCAGAGAATTGAAGAGCACGATGACATTGTCCTGACTGAAGATGTAATCCGGACAGTATGTGAGCGTAGAGATTCGCAAGATGGCAGCGTCAAAAGTGAGAGTGTGGAGCACCCGTTGATTTTTAGAAGGTTTGCAAGAGCTGAAGAGCAGGCCGGCATCGTCGTGAGTGAGCGTGAAGAACATTCAATGATCCCTTGCATGTGCCAGTCATGTGAGCGTAGAGATTTGAAGAGCTATGTGGCATTGTCGAGAGTCAAGAGTGAGCGTGAAGAATTTGTGGTGATCGTTGACGGTGTGAAGAGCAGGTTTGAAGAGCACGCCAGTTTCCACGTACCCAGGTGGTGATTTGCAAGCAGGATTCGCAGAACAGCTTTGCAAGATGCCTTTCTGAGTGTAGGAGCATCAAGCATGACTTGAAGAGCAGGTCCATACCGTCAGACGTGAGTCTGCAAAGCAGGTGTTGAGCATCGAATCTGTGCCACCAAGTGTAAGAGTGCAGAGCATGATCTGAAGAACATTCCCACACTGTCGAGCATGAGTGCACAGAGCAAGAGTTGATCTCATATGATGTGGCAAAGAAGCTTTCGACTTGAACATTTGGCGCGCACAAGTCACGCTTGAAATTTATTGCTTATATAAAATTTCCTTCGTTATCTTCTTTGACATCTTTGTGGAGGATCTCCTGGTGTCTTGCTTTAAGTATAGCATCTTCGGATACAGCACTAATTACCAGTTGATGGGGGTCACTAGAGCGCCAAGTTTGCCATTTCTTTTCAGTAGCCGCTGCATGCCATAGATGCTGAAGGCATCTTGCCAGAAAAAGTTGCGCGTGTCTCGCTACCGATGGCACACGGACTTCTTTATTCATGCATGATGGAAACTGTCTCGGCGCAGTGTCACCGCTTGCGCACTGCGCAATAGTTTCGGAACGCCCTTCAACCTGCAAGCCCAACGGTTTTGGGATTTAGGGTCTAGGGCATAAGCCCAAGAACCTGCAACCCAAAACCCCTTAAACCCATGAACCCATCAGCCCCAAGCCTTAAGCCCTCCCAACGTACAGGCCGCAAACCCTACTGCATGCCCTAAATCTCCAGCCTTAAACCCCTAGACCCTAAACCCTAAATGCTGTTGTTGTTTTTTTTCCCACCTGAATGTATGGCTTGGTTGCTGTGTTGGCCAGCCCAAGATAAAGTAGCCCTGCATGTTGGTTGCACTTGCAGTACCTCCTGGAAGGCGCGTTGAGCGCGTCCAGTGACCTCAAGCAGACAGTTTTTGAAAGTTTATACATGGCTGGTGAGGGGAGCCTATACAGCACAACAAAAGCAAGGCGCAGCAGACCCTGTACAGGACAGAGGCCGACAACATGCTTGGATGCTTTGGGAGACTGGCATGGCAGATGCTATGTTGCTGGTTGCGCGCGTGCGTGTGTGGGTGCATGTGCTTGTGCGTGTATGGGTGTGTGTGTGTGTGTTCTTTGTTGGTCGGTTGGTCGGTCGGTCGGTTGGTTGGTTGGTTGTTTGGGTTGGGCTGGTCGATAGCCGGAAGTTGGTGACTAGGGATGCGATTCGTTAACCACCGATTATCCCACTAATCCGGCACGAAAGGCAGCTCAGCTGGCCCTGTGTGCGTAACCACTCGTACAACTGGACTGTGGGAGATTGGTGGGGCCGGGCCTCGCGGTTGACCGTGTTGGAGTGCCTTCCAGCGACCTGGGGACGGTTAGTGTGGACCTCTTTCTTGGCAGCGCCCTTTGGGGAAGGAGCCCATGGCAAGCCTTCTTTGGTGAGCCCTCTGGGATGACTTCCATGGCCCGTCCAGATCGAGAGCGCCCGAACGGGCCGGACACACGACCCAGAACCAGCGAGGTTGTGCGAGGCTTCATGGTGAGTGAGCTTGGTCCGCCCTTCGACGTATCCTGGTCCTGCTGCGGCAGTCACCATGGGCTCGGTGGTTTTCTGGTGCGGTGTGGTCTAGTGCGGTGTGGTCTGGTGTGGTGTTGTGGGCATATGTGTGGTGGGCGTTTGTGTGGGTGGGGGTTGTGTGGTGGGCTTGCGTGTGGTGAGATGTGGCGCGTTGTCGCATGCGCTGTGGTGCAAGTGTGGTGTATGCGCGGTGTGGTGTATGCGCGTTGTGGTGTATGTGCGTTGTGTGCGTGGCATGGTGCAGTGGTGCATGCGCGGTGTACGTATGGTGTTGGTTCGGTGTTGGGCGAATGTGTAGTGTATGCGTGGCGTGGTGCAAGTGCGGTGTGATGTGATGCATCTGCGTGCGTGGGCATGGTGTCTGCAGGGTGTGATGCATACAGTATATGCGTGGTGCATATATTGAACGCGTGCTTTGCTGCATGCGTGGTGTGGAGCTTTGCGCTCTCGAGCGTGCACGCGTGATTGTCATACACTTGTCCACGCATGAAACCCATCTAGCAACGGTGCAAAACCATTCAGACGCATAAAATCACAAAATACAACCGCAAACACAGTCTTTGCGACCTTGTTGCCTTCTCAAGCGTGCATGACGACTGCGATATTATTTTGTCCATACATGAAGCGCCCATTTAGCAACGATGCAAAGCCATGTAGACGCAAAAGCTCACAAATACAACTCAGCAAAACAAAGTATGTATACGATCCTATGTCTCGAACGTGCACGCATGGTTATCATATACTTGTCCCCGCATGAAAACCCATTTAGCAACGGTGCAAAACCAGTCAGACGCATAAAGTCACAAAATACAACCGCAAAAAGTATTTGTTGCGACCTTCTCAAGCGTGCATGCATGACGACTGCGATATAATTGTCCATACATGAAGCCCATCTAGCAACGATGCAAAGCCATGTTGACGCAAGAACCCACATACAACACAGCAAAACAAAGTATGTATACGATCCTCTTTCTCGAACGTGCACGCGTGATTACCACATATCTGTTCGTGCATGAAACCCATCTAGCAACGATGCAAAACCGCGTCTTCGGCGCGTTAAATCACAAAAATAAAATGCAACGTATTCACGATCCTCTTCCTTTCTCGGACGTGCACGCATGATTACCTTATATATCTCTTTGTGCACGAAACCAATCTAGCAACGATGCACCACTTAGACGCAGAAAATCACAAATAGAACAGCAAAACAAAGAGATCGCCTTTCTCGAGCGAGCACGCATGATTACCATATATCTGTCCACACACACGTAGATGCATCGAATCAGCAGCAAAAGTATTCACGGTCCACTTCCCTCCTCAAGCGTGCATGCATGACTAACATATACCTGTCCATATGAAACCCATCTAGCCACGATGCCAAAAGCGTTTTCGATATTCATATCAAATTTGTTGTTGTTTATATGCGTTGTGTGATGAAATAAAGGCGAGCTGCGGTGAACGAGCGGTGTGGTATGTGCGTGGTGCGGTGAAGGCGTGGCGGTGTGGTGTTTTGTGCTGTGCAGGGTATGCACGTGCAAGCAAGGGGTGCTTGAATGCTTCGTGGGGTGGACGTGTTGTTGCAATCAATGTACGCGTGGTGCACTGTATGCTTGGTGCGGGAAAATGTACGTGTGCAAGCGTGTGCGGTGTAAGCGCGGGTTCGGGGCTTGGTGGTGCATTTTACAGGGTTTTGTGGTGTATGCAAGCAAGGTGTGGTGCATGGTCTACGCATCGTGTATGTGTATGTGTGTGGTGCTTGTTGCATGCGCGGGGCGTGTGTGCTGAGCGTGGTGTCGGTGATTTCATTGTGAACTGTACGCGTGGTGTATTGTGCAGTGCACGTGCGGCGCGGTGCATGGAACACAGTGGTGGAGGTTGTGGGCCATATGTGTGGTTGGTCTTGTTGGTGTGTGCGCGTGTGTTGGTCTGTGTTTCTGTGTGTGGTGTATGTGTAGTGTGACGTGTTGCGTGATGTGGTGCGGTGACTGCGTTGTGAGCTGCACGCGTGGTATGTTGTATGCGTGGTGCTTGCCCGGTGCGGTGTATGTGCCGCGTGGGCCTGGTGAGGTGCGTGCGAAACAGAGCGTTTGTTTGCGGTTGTTTGTTGGGGCTCACTCATCATTGGGTTTAGGGTTTATTTAGGGGTTTAGGGTTTAGTAGGGTTTTTAGGGTTTAGTTTAGTTTAGGGTTTAGGGTTTATTTAGGGTTTAGGGGTTTCAGGGTTTAGGGTTTTTTAGGGTTTAGGGTTGGGTTTAGGGTTTTTAGGGTTAGGGTTTTTAGGGTTTTTAGGGTTTTAGGGTTTTTAGGGTTTTAGGGTTTAGGGTTTTAGGGTTTTAGGGTTCAGTAAATTAGGTGATGCCCGGCGTCAGACCTGGATGCAAAAGGGTTTTAGGGTTTTAGGGTTTATTTAGGGTTTAGGGTTTTTAGGGTTTAGGGTTTTTAGGGTTTAGGGTTTAGGGTTTTTAGGGTTTAGGGTTTTTAGGGTTTATTTAGGGTTTAGGGTTTTTTAGGGTTTAGGGTTTTTTAGGGTTTAGGGTTTTTTAGGGTTTAGGGTTTTTTAGGGTTTAGGGTTTTTTAAGGTAGTTGTTTTAGGGTTTAAGGGTTTTTTAGGTTTAGGGTTTAGGGTTTTAGGGTTTAGGGTTTTTAGGGTGGGGGTTTTTAGGGTTTAGGGTTTTTTAGGTTTTAGGTTTTTATTTAGGGGTTTAGGGTTTAGGGTTGGGGGTTAGTTTAGGGTTTAAGGTTTAGGGTTTAGGGTTTAGGGTTTAGGGTTTAGGGTTTAGGGTTAGGGTTTAGGGTTTATTTAGGGTTTTTGGGTTTTATTTAGGGTTTAGGGTTTTAAGGTTTAGGGTTTAGGGTTTTAGGGTTTTAGGGTTTAGGGTTTAGGGTTTTAGGGTTTGGGTTAGGGTTTAGGTTTAAGGGTTTAGGGTTTTTAGGGTTTAGGGTTTAGGGTTTTAGGGTTTAGGTTTAGGTTTAGGGTTTAGGGTTAGGGTTTAGGGTTTAGGGTTTTAGGGTTTAGGGTTTAGGGTTTAGGGTTAGGGTTTAGGGTTTAGGGTTTAGGGTTTAGGGTTTAGGGTTTAGGGTTTAGGGTTTAGGGTTTAGGGTTTAGGGTTTAGGGTTTAGGGTTTAGGGTTTCCTAAGGTTCCGCGCACACCACCACGCGGGACGTGTGTTGTGGTGTGCGCCCAGGTTCAACGCACTCTCCCAACCCACCCACCCACATCTCAACCTTGGGCGGGTTTAGGGTTTTATAATATCGTGTGTAAGTACAGTAGTGGGAGGGGGCGCTACGGGCCGCCTTTGACCAAATCCTGGGGTACCCCCCGCGAAGGCCTCTCTGTCCCCCCAAGATCCATAGGTTTGTTTGGCGGGTTTAGGTCTTTTTTTCGCCCGGTGTTTCCAAATTATGATGCTGAAACCGGGCTTACAAGACCCATAGGTCTATGCCTTGGGCTCCCTTTGGTTTTTGGTCCTGCGACTGTCCTGGGACCTCATGAAGTTTGGGAGGCCTGGCCGAAGGAGGCTTCCTGAAAAGATTTCCTGGTTCAGAAATGGTCCGGGCCTAGCCCAAAAAAGGCCCAGAAATGGTCCGGGAGGAGCCCAAAAAGGCTCAGAAACGGTCCGGGAGAAGCCCAAAAAGGCTCAGAAATGGTCCGGGCGGAGCCCAGAAATTGTCCGGGAGGAGCCCAAAAAAAGGCTCAGAAATGGTCCGGCTCGCAGAAAGCCCAGAAATGGTCCGGGAGGAGCCGTGCTTGGCGGGGGTGCTCTCGCGGGGTGCTCTGGTGGGGGTGCCCTGGTGGAGGGGGGGCTCCAGTGGGTGCTCTGGTGGGGTGTTTCCAAATTATGATGCTGAAACCGGGCTTACAAGACCCATAGGTCTATGCCTTGGGCTCCCTTTGGTTTTTGGTCCTGCGACTGTCCTGGGACCTCATGAAGTTTGGGAGGCCTGGCCGAAGGAGGCTTCCTGAAAAGATTTCCTGGTTCAGAAATGGTCCGGGCCTATCCCAAAAAGGCCCAGAAATGGTCTGGGAGGAGCCCAAAAAAGCTCAGAGAAGCCCAAAAAGGCTCAGAAATGGTCCGGGCGGAGCCCAGAAATTGTCCGGGAGGAGCCCAAAAAAAGGCTCAGAAATGGTCCGGCTCGCAGAAAGCCCAGAAATGGTCCGGGAGGAGCCGTGCTTGGCGTGGGTGCTCTCGCGGGGTGCTCTGGTGGGGGTGCCCTGGTGGAGGGGGGGCTCCAGTGGGTGCTCTGGTGGGGGTGCTCTGGCGGGGGTCCGGAGGAGCCCAAAAAGGCGCAGAAATGGTCCAAGGAGCACTCAGAAACTGTCTGGGATGAGGAGGCCCTGGTCCAGGATTTGGCCGGACCCGTAGTGAAAATGCGATTTTTTGGTACTGAAAAACGATCGTTTTGGGTGACTCTCCGTTTTCCAAAAGAATCTAGCCGAACTGGCGGGATGCTCTGGCGGGGGTGCTCTGGCGGGAGTGCTCTGGTGGGGGTGCTCTGGCGGGGGTCACTCTAAAGGCCCTGCCCCAGGATTTGGCCGGACCCGTAGTAAAAATGCGATTTGTTAATATTTGAAAAACGATGGTTTTGGGTGACCCTCCGTTTTACGGGGAAGGCCCCTTACGGGGAAGGCCCCTTACGGG
>CAJNDS010000716.1:72500-82227 GCA_905221605.1 Symbiodinium natans | reverse complement strand
TTAGATATCCTCATTATCCTCATTGCCACACGCTAGCATACGTGAAGATTCCCAGCACAAATCGAATAATTATTCAGATCAAAAATATAATTAAAATATCGTCCAAATCGGAGATTAATTTCTTCAATCTCTCAAGAATTCATTCGATCTAATTTCGATCGAGATATAAGACATTATCGATATCTTTCTATTACAATATCGTATAAGGATCATCTCGATTTTTGATTCCAAATATTAAATAGAATTATCTTCCCTTCGAATACGATGATGAGATATAATCGAAGAAAATACGACAACTATTTTCATTATGAAATTTCGATTTTTGATCCTCGTCCGAATTACAAAATTCCCGTGAATGGGTCCTTTAGGTTCAAAGTAATTATCTCGATGTTTTAGAGATATATAACTCTTTTCTTACAAAGATTGTTATTAATATTTCGGAGATTCCAAGGAGACTATTTTATATAAATCCAAATAGTTGATATTATGAATAGTTCGATAATATCATGATATTATCGTGCATCCATATATCCAAGCGATATAAAATTTGCATAAGCAGATAGATCAAAAAGAGCAGCTCAAAATTTATACCAGGGGAAGCAAAAATGCCTGTCGGCATTTTTCTGGTTGAAAGAAGCTCTTTTGTGTTCAAGGACGGCACAATCATAAATGCTCTGTCATTACGAGCTCTGGTAGCAACAGCAGGATTCAGGCACTCGCGGTTTCAAGCCTTCCTGCAGGGCTCTATTGTGTAAGAACTGCTTCAACTCTTGGACACGCTTTGGAAAGCTCTCAAGGCATAGCTGGTCGATTCTGGCCGTCTCCTTCCTGCCTGTGAGATTTTCTTAGGGGTCTGCTCATCTGCCTCCCCTCTCGAAGCTGCACGTGCAAACAAAAGTCTAGATGATGTAGCACAGGGCTGATGAGCGGAATGCGGCCAGAGCACTCAGGGCCGAGCGTGACTACCCTAAGACAATTTCCAAGTTGATGTGTCGGCTTTTCCAGCATCGCGCAGCGCGCAATGTGTCTGCGCATCTACGGCATCTACAGTGAATTTTGGGGACAAGAAGACGGCAGATAAGAAGCGGCGGACGCCCGAGCAGCCAGTAGCAACCTGCCAGCATTTGCAGGCAGGCAAAGAGGTCGAGTTCCCCTTCAGCGCTTGTTTCTCGACTGCGAAGATCGCCTGGACCTGTGCTCGGGTTCCACAGAAGTATGCCTCTAACCCGAAAAGAACATGATTGTAAAGCACGCTACCGCACCATGGACCCTGCCCCACTGAATTTACTCGCATACTTTAGAATTTTAGAATAGCAACCAGCGCTCAGCCGCTATGTTCTACACCTGGCCCAAGCAGGGTGACACGTGCCAGCAGGGAGAATGCTCCAGCCATTCATCCTCGACGCGACTTTTGAACCATTTCTTCAGCAATCAGTGCTTACCAAACAGAACTGGTAAGGACATCTGCGCCTCTAAATAAGGCCCAAAGCGCCGTTTGGGCGTTGAGCCCTTAGAATGCCCTTATGCTGCGAAACCCTGCACAAGCAGGGTATACACTGCATCAGATATTGTACTGGTGCACTACGGTGGCTTTTATGCGGAGGTGGTCCGGGATGCATCTCCTAGCCTAGCCAATCACAGCTTCCGCTCCGCGTTGAAGATTTCAAGTCGGATTCTGACTCGGCTGTTTGAAGGGCAGTTTGGGGGCTTCAAGGGGAACACTGAACCCAAGGATTGGAGGGTTAAGCTTGGGCGTCAAGGCCGAGGTTGAACCGACAAGCTCTTGGCATGTTGGGAGGACAGGCTGAGCGCAAAGGCATCAGGAGCAGAAAGCTGAGGTTGATCTTGAAGCTGCTTTACAAGTTCTTGGGGCCCTGGAATCTTTAGGTATTACTACTACCTTATATAACTTATATAACCTACACAATTTAGCGTTACAGGGCCCTGCATCCAACCCAAATGTACTTACTTGACGGGTAACAGCCAGGACAGTTCAAACATTTGGGGAGGCTCGTCCTTCACTGGCTGGGTCCTGACTAGACTTTGCGATTCCAGTCATCAATGTCGCCCTCTCCACTCTGTTGTGTGACCCCTACCGTTGCCTGTCCTACAGTTCGCCTGTGTGTCACACAATATGAAACGGTACTTTGTGCAGTGGGTGTATGCGGCAATATTCTAAGCATAATACACTCTCTGGCCGGGAGCCGCGCCGAAGGGCAGCAACATTTGCAGCGGCATCTGCCGGCACTGAACCTCCAGGACTTGATCTTCCAACTTCCAACTGTTTGTTCCAAGGCCGGGCTCTGCACTCCGAACCTCCTGTTGGGTCTCCAGTCTGCGTGCGGATCAAGGCTCAGTTTGTATGGTTTGAGGTCTGAGCTGTTCATTAGTACAGTTTAGGGCGCATACTACGGCACAGTCACAGTCCTCGCAGTCGCCTTCAGTAGTTTCAAGCAAACCTTCACCTGCATCCTCATCCCTGACCCCGCCACCCCCCAACCCTGCCCAGAGTCCCCGGTCGAAACCCCACCTCGTGCTCTCCGGCTTTGCTCCGCTAGAGTCCCCAAAGCCATCCCTGAATTCAATAAGGATTCTCGGCTGTTTGCAGCGACCGGGTTTGCAAAACATACCGCCCAGTTGTGAAATTGTCCTGGCCGGGGGCCGTTGTGACATTGATCCATGGTCATTGCCAAGACCTCTTTCGTTTCTTGTCCATTCCCTCTGCCCTCTTGGATCTGCCTGCCACACCTGCAGTCCCCTGAATGTTGGTAATAAATCCAAACCCACCACCTCTATTGGGCTCCCGAGGCGTCGGCTCAAAGCCAGATCTGCTTCTCTGTTGCCAGCAGAGCACCCAGCGCGGCGCGGAGCTCCGGCTTCTCCTCCTCCCCTTATGGTGCATGGACAAAAGTGACAAAAGAGTTCTAGGGTTTTCGGGGACGGCGCTGGGGCCCCAGGCCGATGCCGCAGCCATGCAAGTCGATAACCAGCTTGGCCATTGCGGTGAGCTGGCGAAGGGCCTCCGCCCACTTCAGGCAGACTGGGAGGCCTCGGCAAAACGGATGCTCTAGGACTCTTCAGAAGTTTCGGATTTTCACAAAGGGTCGGGCATAACTCCAAGCTCCCCGCCGACGAGGGGACTCTTCCCGAAGAGGAGGTTCACCTCCCGGAGCTCCGTGAGGTTGCCCAAAGCACCGGCCAGGGCGACAGCCTCCTCGGTGCCTCAGCGCAGCATGTACAAAACCACTCAAGACTTCAAGAAGACGCAAGAAATCTCCAATCGAAGGCATCGGAACGGCGATAATGCACACCACTGTCCGCCATGTTTGAACTTCAGGCTGGTTGGCGAATTGAGAGGGGACGCAGCACTTCTCCCAGGTGGAACGGCCGCTATCATATGCAAGTTGTCGACTTTGAGATGGCAGCTTGGACTGGCACTGACAGCTTGCTACGCCGCTTCTATGCTCTGCTGCATATGGGGAGCTGGTTGCTTCTGAGGCAACATGTGTTTCGGTTCCTGTCAATTGCAAGGCGAGACCCCAGGACTCAATGGCAATGACATGCAAGGAGTGCAACATGAGGCATGGGATTCGCGTGTGGCCCAAGGAGGGCTGACCCGCGTGCAGTTCCCTTCGCACATGTCCCCGACGATTTTCTTCGCGAAAGGCCTACTTCAAGCTCTCGAGGAAGTCTGCCGTAAATTGTTGTGAGGGTGTTGAGCATTTTGCAAATCACAGCCTCGTGTTCGCCGGAACGCTGCGTCGCTTCTGTTCACGCTAGCACACCAAGAGCCGCATGCTGCTGTCAACGGCTTCAATATAGCGTTTAGCACAAGCCAAACGAACGTGCCAAGAGACGAACTGCTAACATTCACAGGGGTGACGTGCAATTCGGGAATCACATCCGCGTCCCAGAGCTAGCAACGTAAAGTTAAACGGAGATGTTGGCTGGCGAGCCCTAAACCAAGCCCCAAACCTACCTTAAACGGAAACCCGAAAAGGAGATGGTGGGGGGGGGGGGGGGGTCCCTAAAAGCAGATGTGGGGACATGCTTTTGAACCGTATGAACCTGACCGGCCCTGAAAGTTCACATTTAGCCCTAAGTCTGGTGCCGTCAGGGATTTGATCTTCCGGAGCGCAAGACACACACAAGCCAATGGCACGAATCTATGACACAAAACGAGGAATGTATACGAATACAGCAAACGAAACTTTTCGAACAATGACCTGACGCTTACTTAGGACGAGCAAAAACACCTTGTTTGGAAGCAAACTGATCCATGAAGCTGCCGCAGGGAAGAGCAAGTGCCCAGCTTCATAGGCATATAGAACAAACATGCGATTGCACCTGTTAGTTGCTTGAACTTGTCATGACGCTTAAACGGCAGGTTCGACCGACAAGGGAAAGCAGCATGGGGGGATGGGAAGTTCAAGGAAACACATGCAGGGAGTTGACTGCTGTCTTTGCCTGCCAAGGCCCCAGCGAAGCCCGGAGATTTCGAGCCGCAGCTTGGTGAGCTTCAGCAGCTGTCCGAGGGCCTGTGCCAGCGATTTTCCGCCATCCTCTCCTCGGACGACTGCTGGGCAGATGTCTGGTGCTCACTGCAGTTACTACAATGTCACTACAACAGATACCAGGTCAAAATTGCCAAGTTCAACTTGTTCAAAGTCAAAAAGCAGCCAGATCTTCTGTCCCTTGTTCCGCTCTGGGCACCCGGCCCAGCTCAGCCCAGTCCAAAGTGAGGTTGAGCTTTCGAAGCTTGTTGAGGCTGACCAGGGTCTGGGCTAGGGCGGCGCCTCCCTCCGCGCCTTGGCAACCACAAAGAGGAAACAGTGCGCAGGACTCAAAGAACTAACTATGGTTTTCCAGTAGTTTTCTTGTCCTGGAGCCTGGACGGACGGCGAAGTTCAGCAATTAGGAGAGCTTCGCCTTGTAATATTTTTTGTGCAAATCAGAAGCCAAGTCTCATTGGCACGCGGGGCAGGAAGTCTTTTGGAGCGATTCGTTCGTGCTCTAGGACCCCATCTTTGCCTAAAATGCTGAACCTGGTCTAAGCGCTTGCAACTGCATATTGGGCCCGTTCCGTTCTCTTCCGCTCCGGGCCCCCAAGCCGAGCTGGATCGAATGCAAGCAAAGGTTGAGCTCCCGCAGCTCGCTGATGGCAGTCAAGGACCGGGCCAGGGAGGCGCCCCACTCTGCACCTTGGCAACCACAAAGAGGAAGCAGGGCGCGGGAACCAAGCAGCTTAGGGTCTTCATCTATAGGCATCAGATCAGAAAATCTCAGACTTGAATCTGCGGAGCGATTTGGCTGCTGGGCTTTGGCTTTTGCTGTAAGGGTTATCTGCTTCATTCACTTTGGCGGATTCGCAAGTCTGATGCATCACATTTGATTCCAGGATGCTTGGCAAGCAGCTAAATGGGCTCGATGGCTGCAGACACTGGTTTTAGATTCTGCTTCAGGGTTTGATCTGACTCAAAGTAGAAATTTGGATGCAGTCTGTACCTGCAGCAACTGGGCTCTAACTGTTGTTAGTTTTAGTTTTCTGGGGCAGCTGAAGTTGATGACCTCTCTGCAAACCTGAAAGCAAGACAGGAATAGTCGCAAGCACAGATTTGTCTGAGCAGCAGTCTCAAAGGGATGCGTGGCTGAATGAAACTCTGCTGACCCAAGCCTCTAGAGCTACAGCAATATCAGAAATCTGGCTGTTTGAAGCTCTTCAGGCGGAAGCCTCTGGAGCTGTTGTTTGGCCAGCTCTCGGGAGGCTGAATGGTATGATTGCCACCCTAATGAAGAATGTGACTCAGGTTTTGAAAGGTTTGGCAGGCCTGGTTCCTTGGCCCCCGGGCCGGTTTGCCAGCCCATCAAATTGAGGGTCAGCTGCTGGAGCTCATGTAGCCCCGCAAGGGCGTCAGGCAGAGCGGCGGCTGCCTCCACACCTTCGCTCCCGCGGACCACCAGGAGCAAGCACATTCGTGATGGAAACTAAGTAGACAACCTGGAAAGAAGGCGACGTCATCGATGCAAAGACCTTTCAGGGATTCAGTCGGAGTGTTGGCCTCCGGCTTTTCGGCAAAACGACTGACTTGAAGGAATAAAAGGGTGACCCTCACTCCCTACTGCCCGCCTCCACCCCGTGGCATGAACAAAAACACCCGAGCTACCTTCCTGCGGAAGAGGTTTGGTGCCATAACAGGGCCGCAAAGGCGAAGTAGGCACACGACAAGAAGGCGCAGGAAGTGGAGAGGGAGGGAAAACTGACCTCGTCTTGGAGCTTATAGAAGGAGCATGCAGAGTCACAAATTGCTGTCGGAGACCTTCCAAATGGATGGCATTCGACACCCTGTGTCAACGAAGTTCGGAAGCCAGCACGGGCGCCCAAGCAAGCTCATCACTCATATGGTCAAAATGAGAGACCTCTTCGGAGGATTCGGAAACTGTTCTTTCTGTACCTATCTTTCAAGGGTCCCCAAGTCCCAGAGCCAATTCGTCTTCTCAACACGGGGGACCCTGGGCGTGCGCTTTCTGCGCGTTCTTGCGCTGATTTCTTCATGGATTTCGCGCCTGCTTCCCAAACTCGTCGAAAAACACAAAAAGCAATTCATATTTCAGAACTCTTTGAGCAGGGGTCAACTACAATTACGTACGGAAAACAAAAACAAAACCCATACTTCAGAACTCCCTGAGACATGGTCTTGAGTGCTAGTTTCAGGAGCCGTGGATCTTTGATTTTTTGTGTTTTGGTACCACGAGGTCCAGGAGTCCTGGAGTGTGTTTTGTTGTTTCGTGCTTATTGTTTTGTTTGTTTGTGTTTTGGTTTTGCTTGTTTTGGTTATTCCAGGAGAAGATGCATTTTTCTGGCGATTCGCGGCCTAAGTGGTCCTCAACTGCTGTTGGGGATCGAGGCTGGTGCAATCTGAGTAGCAAAGCTGACAAGAAGGCGACGAAACAAAGACCCTTCAAGACTTTGCTTCAAACTTCGTGCTCCTCAGCTGGCAGAGTCCTTGTACCAGCTACAATGCTTGTCGCTTCAAAAACGTGTCTCGAAGCACCGGCGTGCAACTCCCGCTCGTATGTGTGTCAGCTGCGTAAGCTGCAGACCGAGCCGAAACCAAAAATAAGTCTAGCGCACGAAAGCTGCTCAGACGGCCCGAGTTCAACACCTACACAGTAAGAAAATCGTGCACGCCAGGAACTCTAAGTACAAGCCCCGCGTGTCTTCCTTAGGTACAGTATAAACCTACACCCACGCACGCATGTGCATGACACGTTTTCCAACATGTCGGCATTTAACACTTGCAGTTCGAAAACGCCGGAAAATTGCATGACAACTCCCATACTTGTGAGGGCAGCACGAAGACAAGCAAAAGACAACACAAGACTGGCCCTGCGCATGTCTTGGGCCACCCGGCCGCGCTTGCAATTGCTAAAGAGCAGATCCAGAGCTGCCAGCTTCGGGAGGTGGCCGAGGGCTTCTGCCAGCGAGTGGCAGCCCTCGGGGCCTCGGTATGTTGTAGGAAGGGGTCCCTCAGAACTTCAGCAGATACGTACAAAGCTCCCAGGAACATTCACTCATGGACGTGTGCCAACCATTTAGAGATGTGCTTCCTGATCTTCCTTCTGTCGCATCGCAGCCGCCCCTTGTCTAAACTTCACCCCCTCATGCCCCGCGCCCGCTCCCTGGATTCTCTGCTCTGGGGTTCCAGGCCGATTTGTACGTGAAGCTTCAGCCGAGTTAGATCTTGGAGGCCGCGAAGTGCGCTGGCCAGAGTGGCTGCCTCCTCTGCGCCTTGGCACCATCTGCATTGCAGCTGGTGGCGAGACGGGGGTAGCGTGCACGAGCAGCAGCAACATAGCCTCCTCCACCATTTGTTGTCTTGGGCTTCGCGGTTTGGTCAAGCATGTCTGCGTGGCCTGGGCCTGCTGACCCAAATAAGAAGTGGGTTACCACTCGTCGCGGACTCTCATCGCAAATCCTTTGATCGCCTTCGATGTCGGAAATTCGGGATCTTAGCGTTGTGTAACCGTTGTCAACCCACTCGCATCTGAACGTGGTAGCAGGTGCCTGGGGCAACGAGTCTGCTTTAAACAGGGGTGTCGAGGGTGCCCTTTTCTCTTGCGCCGAAGAAATATCTTGATGTAAAGTATAAAACGATGTAAAGCTCAGATAGAAAACCTAGAGCCGATTTAACAAGCCACTGTGTATGGGACAAGAAGTACGGCATCCCACTCAGCACGTATTCAAGCCCCAAAAACGCAAACCACTATCGGAAACGGGATCTTGGCGTCAACCGCTACACATCACCACTCTCCCCCTCGCCTCCCGAACATGGTCTTGAGGCTCGGGGCAAAATCAGAGGATTCCTTTCAAAAAGGAGTATCGGAGAGAAAAAAACAAGTTTGGATATTCCTGAGGTTGCCGACTTTTTAGAGTGCACCCTGAATATCAAGGCGTAGCTTCTGCGCGCCGCGATTCCTGAGCCGCAAGTTTCCGGAATGTGTCGCTGCAGGATGCTTTGCATCAAAACAAGTTCGCGGATTTCGTTTCGCGGAGCAAAATGAGCAGCCCTCATCTTCCCGGTGTCCAGCTCTTAGGGCCCCGGCCGAGCTGAGCTTGACACCACTGAAGGTCGAGCTCCAGAGCTGCCAGCTTCGGGAGGTGGCCGAGGGCTTCTGCCAGCGACTGCCAGCCCTCGGGGCCTCGGTATGTTGTAGGAAGGGACCGACAGGAGGTCCTCATCACTTCAGCAGTTACGTACAAAATTGTGCAGTGCTGACAAACACTCCCAGGAACATTCACTGGACGTATTTCAACCATTTAAACATGTGATTCCTGAACCCCTCATGTCCCGTTCCGCTCCCTGCATTCTCTGCTCCGGGGCCTCTGGCGGATTGTACAATGCCAGCTGAAACTAAGCTTCAGCTGAGTCAGGTCCTGGAGGCTGCGAAGTGCGCTGGCCAGAGTGACTGCCTCCTCTGCACCTTGGCACCATGTGCATTGCAGCTGGTGGTGGAAGAGACGCTAGGCAGCGCGCACGAGCATCTGATTTCCCGATGCCCTCGCCTCCCGAACATGGCATTGCAGGTGCAGCAACAGCAGAGGAGTCCCTTCAATATGAGCGTCGGAGAGCGCAGATCTCGAAGTAGCTTCGGTGGCTGCCCGACATGGACCGGAATTCATGGCAAGTTACCAGAATGTGTGGAAGACCATTCAGGATGTTTTGCGTCAAAGCATTTGTCGCAGTTCGGGCAGCCACATGAGAACCCCGCATCCAGGGCCCCCGGCCAAGGTCAAGGTAGTCAAGGACGAGCTCCACTGCAGTCAGCATTGGTAGGTGGCTGAGGGCTTCTGCCAGCGAGCTGCAACCCTTAGTGCCTCAGAATGTAGCCGATGTTGCTGCCACAACCCTCTAAATGTTCTACGACATGCCAGGACGTGTGGGCCAAGAAGAATGCGACTTGCCTCTCTGCACCCAAGGCCAAAATCATACATTTCTCGGATCTAGGCGTCAGCCGTTCTCACCGTTCTCACCCCCCCCTCACTTCCTGAACATGTTATTAAGATTTTCTTGCAACCAACAACATCACAGGCTCCCCTTCAAAGGGAGAGCCGGAGAGCACAGACAGATAGGAGATTTCTGAGATTGCAGGGCTGACTGGCTGACTTTGTCAAGTGCTGAATACCGAGGGTACGGCAACTACAATGGTGCTTACACTCGCGCAAGCA
>CAJNDS010000716.1:57500-67500 GCA_905221605.1 Symbiodinium natans | reverse complement strand
GCTCTTCGCGGTACTTGCCTCAACCGGGAAATGCAATTAAATTAACCTCCGACTCCAGTTGTGAACCCTCGCAAGCAGAGCATGCGACCCAGCAGGCTTGCCATCAGCGGGGTCTGCCAGACCTTCGCCCCAGCGCGTGGCTGTTTACTAGTGTGTGAAGCAAACAAGACATGTCCCATGTCCAGACTCAGGTACACAGACACACGCACACACACAGGAAAATTGACATTGTGGGACTGCGAGTTGACTAGTCAGCGGATTCTGGATGCAAAGGCTTCGTCTTCACGCCTCAGTAGCCAGAGCGCACAGTTCATCCTGCCGGCATTTTGCGATCCTCCCATGCAGGGCCACATGCACGCCCTAAATTAGAAATCAAACCCCCCCCCTCTCCCCCCTTTCTCAATCCCGCCTTGCCGCTGCTATCTTCGTCAGCGGCAGCAGCTCTAGAGGCTGGAAGCAGAGCCTCCGACGCTCCGACAAGCGCAAAGTGACATGGCAACCAGCAGTGCCAGCGATGCAGCCGAGGCCGCGGCCCTGTGGCAAGCTCGGTCTGCGTCGTCAGCTCTGTGAACTCTGCAGGGCACTCAGTGACGGCGCGGTCCATGGTAAGGACAAAGCAGCCTCAGTTCAGCTTCCATTGTGCTCGCTGCAGATGCCACAGCGAAGAGATAAGGAGCATTGCTGTTTGTCGACGAACCCGAATGCCAGACACGTCACGTACGGTGAACTAAAGAGACCCCGAGCACGACACGAGATACAAAGTGAAATGTCTTATCCATATTTTTGCTATTTCATGTTCCGTTCTTTTCTGTCGTTCTTTAATTATTTCTTTTTTGTTCTCTCTTTCTCTCTTATTTATCTCCTATCTCTCTCTCTCTCTCTGTCTCTCTCTTCCTCTCTCTCTTCCTCTTCTTCTTCTTCTTCTTCTTCTTCGCCTTCTTCTTCTTCTTCTTCTTCTTCTTCTTCTTCTGCTGCTTCTGCTTGGGCCTGAGGGGGCTGGGCGGACATCCCCGCGCACTTGCCGGCCCGAGCCCGTGTCCACAGTGAGACTTTATCCCAGGTACTGGTTCTGACACCTTCTCCGTAAACCTTCATTCGTGAGGACCACTACACTCCCAGGCCAACTTCAAGGCGCTCAGCCGACTACTGGGGCTTGGACGCGGGCCGGGCGAACCTCTGCCTAGCCAAGATAGCAGACAAGTGTATTCCGTAGACAACAGTATGGTATGTCTGCGTTACACCCGTCCCCGTCCCCCCCTCTCCATGTCTGAAGTGACATGTTATACACGTTTCCACCCATGCCTGCAACAGCCTCAGTGTTTTGATTTTTTCTTCTCCCTCTCTCTCTCTCTCTCTCTCTCTCGCTCTCTCACTCTCTCACTCTCTCGCTCTCTCGCTCTCTCGCTCTCTCGCTCTCTCTCTCTCTCTCTCTTTCTCTCTCCTTTCTCTGTTTCTGCTTTTGTGGCCTCCACGCCAAGTAAAAGTGACGACAGTCACCAGGATGGCCCACCCCCCATGCCTCATCCTTTTGACTGTCAGCACGTTTGCCACGCTAACAAAGAACGAGGCTCCAAAAGCGACGACGACAGTCCGAGCATGGAACAGCCCAGGTGCCTCATCCTCGTGACTGTCTGCTCTCTTGCGGCAACCGAAGACCCAAGGTATCATATTGTGCGGGCGCTTGTAATAATCTTAACCTGCCCGCAGTACCTGCATTAGCTAAACATACGGCCTTTTGGACACCTTTCTTCTCGTGTCATGTTTGCGCTCTCATATCATTGCTATATTACATTATAAGCGTAGTGATAATATAGTACTTTTACGCGCATGAATTACTATAAAGCCTATACTATAAAGTGACGACAGTTACGAGGATGGCGCACCTCGATGACCCCTGAGAGGCCTCATCCCCACACCATCAACACTTTTGAGACGTGCAGAACCCAAAATAACGATGCTGGCCTCGCGCAACTCCAGCTCCGCAACTCTTGAAACGGGAGCCCTTCTGCTACGCATTCGGGAAATATACACCCGCAAAGTATGGCAAGAGGCGCTGGTGTGGCAGCAGCTGAAGGTTCTTGCTTTCTTCTTCATCACTCAGAACTATGACATCACCTTGGCAAGGGCCGGCGGTGGTCGGCTGTATGCCCCTTCGTCCGTTAGGCTGCTTGGCTCGCTGTCTTGGGACAAGCTTCCAACTTGCAAGTCGCCAGTGAGTAAAAAATGGCACTCACCAGCAAGTTGCAGGGTCCTGGGTTGCTCATGATGCTCCAACACTCCAGTTTCTCTGCCCAGAGGCTCAGCGAGCGCTGTGCAAAGCAAGCGAGGCCCACGCACGTCTGTGTCATCCACCTCCCTGCCCTGCAGGCCCCCGCCCTCGGCCAGCATCTGGCATAAGTAGACGGCGTACGGGGGGTGATGCAACTCAATATCCTCGATCTTGTGGTCCTTTGTGGCTGTGGATGCTACTGGCGTGCCTGATTTGCACACAGGGCAGTGCATTCTCACTGCGGATCGACTCCCCCAGTATTCAAAGAAACCGCCGGGGTGCCTTACAGGCAAGCTTACGGTAGCTTGCAATCGCTAGGACTCGAGAAGGTTTCGCAAAACGAGTCAGCCCCCAACTTGGATCTACAACTCAAAAGACACAGTGGAATCATGAGAGACATCAGCAACTATATCTCCAGACCACATGCCCCGCAGTCCTCTTCGCAGGTCCCATCAGTCCAAACGATGCCCATCTTGTAGGGGTTCGTGGGGTCGCCGCCCGCCTCCCGGAGCATTTGCTCCAGGACCCCGTCCCGGGCTCGGGCTGCATCTGCTGGCCCCTGCAGCATCAGCGCGGCAGAGAGTATCCGGCGGGGGTCCTGCAACTGATCACGGCGTTTGCTTTTGGGAGGACCCTCCTTCCCCAAGTCTCGCCATTCGAAAGCTGCAAGATATTGCCAGCCCAGGTCCTTCCGCCGAACCTTTAACTTGTCTCGGTGAAAGTCTAGGTGACGGCGTATGAGCTTCCCAAAGACCTCGAACAGCTTGGTTGCGAGCTCGACGCGCGTGAGCCAGAAGCCCTGGCAAAGCCCGTTACAGCTCACTTGCTACCTGTGCGATGTACTGCGCCTGTGCAATGGAGGCCACCCGGTTCGTGGCCAGGCGCGAGCTGCCCTGCAGCTCGACGTAGCTCCCCTGCAGCTCGACGTAGCTCTTTTCGGGCAGCGGGTCCTGAACCGTCATTGCGAGGTCTATCTTCCAACTCGCCCAATTTCCCCACTCATCCCGCGAGCTCCGGCGTGACGAAACGGGTCTCCGACAGCTGGGCAAGCACTGGAATGTGCATCGCATCGCGGACGATGTCATCGGCCTCCAAGACCCTCAGCTGCACGAGGCTTGTTGGGAGCATGCAGCTGGACTGCTATAACTGCTCGGCCGCCCCATACTCCATTTCGCATGCGCCCTACGCAGAGTAGACAACGATGCACACACACACACACAGACGCAGACGGGACAAACTGTACTGAGCCAGGCTTGGGCCGGCTATTGGGGCCGCTCAAGTTCTTAAAGGAGGGCTTTATAACATGCCCCATGCGCTTGCAAGTTGGGGCCATGGCCGTTTCACAACGGCGACTGGGATGCATTGACTGCACTGCCTGTACGTGCTCAAAATTGCGAGTGGTATTTTGCCATGCGCATAACTAGTCCGGCAATGCGCTTTGCACATAGCCGGGAAGAGAAGTCTATCTCGGGTGACAGATATAAGGATAAACAAGTCAAAGTCCAGGAGTCAAAGCAATTAAACAAGGATCAAAAAAGGCAAAGCTCTTGCTGTCGGTTATATGACTTGGCCGTGTCATATAGCAGGGATTTGCAAAGGCTTCGTGGATTCTTTGTGAAGCGAAGGGGACATGTTTCAATTCAGTGCCATTGCTTTGACTTTGCCAGAGGCCCTTAAGAAGGCTGGGCCCTTGAGATGGATGGGCTTTTGGCTTGAACTTTCTTGCAAGCCCCCTCCCATTTGCAACAGTGTCCGTGCAGCCCAATTCCATATGCCAATCTCTTCCGGAAAAGTTTTGTGCTTACACGCCTCGTGCGTTTTTACTTACGCGCACAGTGCTAGCTTTCGCGAATTGGTTTCCGGGCCTGGTCGTTTGAACGGGCTTGCGTGGTAGGTGTCTTCAGCAGCCCCCGTAATATACAACGCCTTTGACACGCTTTTGGGCGGCATGCGCGAGATCGGCGAGATGGGGCATCGATTTTTTTCCGACCCCCCATTTTGTTTTTGACCCCATGGTCTTTTCTTGAACCTCCCCCCTCTTCATGTTGACTCCCCCCGCCCCACCTCCAATTTGACCCCGTTCTTTACATCCCCCGTTTCTGGGTTCCGTTCACCCTGCTCTAGGGATTCGCTGGGCTTTGATTTGCCCTTTTCCCTGAATCCTGAAGCTGTCCTGGCCACTTTCGGCCTACCCACTCACTTGCCACTCCAGGTGGTTGCCCCGACATGCCCCGACCAGAAACCGATTTCAGCAAACCAGCTCCGCTGTTGTGGCCTTTTTTCTCACTCACAACGTTGAGCACTCACAGGCTGCAGCCAACATCACAAATCACCTTAGTGATAGTCATGGACCTCCGCAGCGGCGACATGACCCCAAAGTAAACTATATAGGCAACCTTTACGTTCGCGTGACCGCACTGAGATGCCGGCTGATCGGTGCCCGAGGGCCGGCTGGTCATGACGACGCAAACGCAGCAGCTGCTGTGAGCCCTGCAGCCAGACCAGAACCGAACCCTAATCCTCGGTTTTGTGGAAGGGCCGACATGCTTTCCACCGTACAGTAGCACCGACTTATCAGCAAGGTTCAGGGCTGGAAAGCTGTAGCCGTAGCATGCTGTATACATAAAATTTCTGGACAAGCAGTGGGGCCGCTGCAGGCTTTCATGGTGTGGTCTTTGCTGCATTCCTGCTTGACAGCTATGCATGCGAGCATCCCTATGTGGAGTCGACGACGGTGGTTGGGATCCCCTACATTGCCGGACGAGGCGCTCCAGCCAGCCCTGCAGCCAGTCAACGATCCGCCGGCGAGCTGCACCAGCCTCGTCAAAGCCGTCAAGCACCAGGAGGAGCTTCACGTCGCCTGGCAAACTGAGTTCGGGACGGCAATAATCACCGGAGCAGAGGGACCAGCGGCGACAAGCTGCGGCGCACCGCGAAAGAGCTCCCGGCTGTCGGTGCCGAAGGCACGCTCGGCCCAGCTCCAGAGCCTTGGCCCAAAAGCAAATGTGCGACATGCAGCGGAAACATGAGAAACTTGGCGAACGATGGCGAAGGAGGTGACAGCGATCACGGGCTCAATTTGCAGCATGGCTGCGGGTCTTCGCCGAAATCCTGCCAGGATTCTGCTGGCATCATGTGCTGGTAATTGGCTTCTTTCTTCAAAACCCAGGCCCTGGAACTTGAACGTGGGCTGGGTCTTCTTCCGGCCGGCCTGAACACTCCCTTTTAGTAGCTGAGACTACGCAAAGGTGCACGGATGTTCAAGACGGGTGTTGTCTCCCTATCTCTTGTAAGGCCCCGGATATTCAGAATGTCGAAGGCATTGTTTGCATGCTACTGCAGCCCCCCTTTTTAGGCATGCCTTGTCCTGGCATCGTGCAATGAATTGCCGGGCTTGTGATGTCCTGCACGTGTTGCGCCAGCTCAGCGAGGGGGACACGCACGGGTACGACGCCGGCTGCCGCGGGGTCCTGTCCTGGGTCTTGGAGCTTGCACGAAGGCTTGTTGCGACAAGAACCTCTGCCTGAGGATGGCTGAGCTAAGGCCAGAGCTCGCCCAGTCCACCTAACACACGTTGCAGCAGCACAGGTTTACCGCTGGCCTTCTTCTCTACAGGCAAGGACATCTTCACTGCACGATGAGGCACCACCCTCCGCACCACCTCCCTTGTGAAGACCGTCTTCCCGGAGCCTGACGGCCAACAGCACCCTGCTCGAGCACTCGCCTGCAACTCCCAGCCGTGCCAGCATCGCCAGCCTCCAGGCCCCAGCAGGAGGATCCTCCGCAACTGGCCCTGGCAGGTGGGCCGTGGCGTGGTTGGTATGATTTCGTGAGCCCTGCCATGGAAACCCCCCAGAGGTCTTGGGAACCTATTCTTCGCGGGAAGCATATAAGCGAGAAACAATCGTGGCCTGATTATGAAACTCTTTTATATGGGGGAAAAACGATGCTGTGTTGCCAGTGGGCTGGGAATCTGAGTTTCGGGACTGCTAGCTGCGGCAGGTGCATGCGCCCGAAATATTCAAAGCAACGGCTTCGTGGCAGCTTCCGGCGGAGAGATATTTCCGCATCAGTTTCACGCGCCGGTTCCGGAACAACGCAATGAAGGTTAAGTATAACAAAACGCGAACAACACCGTAATTGAGGTGGCTTGGCCGGCTGCTTTGTGCCCCTGCAAATCCGACTTGCTTGCCTCAATGCAGGCATCGATGATGGCGTTGGAAAGCCTCACCTGTGAGAGGACAAGGCAATCACCAGGTCCCCCAATGATGTCCAACAGCCACTCCTTGACTCGGGCGCCTCCCCCGTCGACAGGTCCTTCAGCTCGATCTCTTCAGGCTCCACCTGCTTGCCTGGCAGTTCGTTGAGAAATCTCAACACGACTTCTTAGGTCTGTCAACCCTTTCAGTCCCACCCCAGGCTGTCGGACTGCGAACCTGTGAAAATGTTCCGGGTGATGGCGAGGCTACCGGCAAAGGTCAGGAGGTCCATGACCTCTCTCTTCTCAGCACAAGCCTACTATGATGCCTATTGAGTCTTGACTCGCGATTCAGGGACGAAAAGGCCCACGCCTGAAGCTGGATCTTTCCAAGGACTGCCGTCCAGCCGCCGGGGTGCTCTGAGATTTTGGCTTCGATCTTCAACTTGTCCTCAGAGCCGCGATCACCCCCGAAGGCAAGTGCAAGGGCTCGATGGGATAGGCGCAAGGAATGGATACGGGTGGAAGGCTTACGACTCTTGCCTACAACAACCCTCGCTCCTTCTTCGTACGGAGGTTGGTGCACAAAAACTTGGGCACGCGCCCACACACCCACACACACCTTAGTTGTTCTAAATTCAGCGGAGCCTCCTCCCTCTCCGAGCTCCCAACATCCTTGAGATTGATTTCTGTGAGCTGCTCGATGATCAGGTTCATGAGGGGCGACTTGCTAGTGCGGCTCAGCTGACCGTCGATGCTGAACCTTCGCAGCAGCAAGTAGAACGCAAGCAGAAACTGCCAAGATCTGAAGTCCCTTGTGAGACTGCCTCTCCTGATTGACCGTCAAAGCGGCAAGAGTCTGCGCTCACGAGAAGGGGCGTACAGCAAACGTGATGAATACCAAGGGGGTTTGCAACTTGCAAGCGCAGTTGCCCCCCCTGACTGACATGATCGTCTGCGATGCCAAGGCACAGGTCGAGTGTCAGGCCCAAGGAATGGCACCGGAAGATCTCGTATACGCACCAAATGCGCCTGCAAAGCATCCGCGGCGCAGGCAAGCTCTCTCCCCCCCATCTAGCTCAACATGGCTCACTTTTATGTACTGTATGCATATAATTAGTCTCTATGAACATGCATTGAGCGGAGGACTTGTTATCTGCCAAGCTACGTGAGCGGGGCACATGCCGCATCGAACCTGGGGCATACAGTACAGCATGGCATCTTGCTGGCTCGCTCAGGAACCTTTCTGGCAATATAAGACTTTCAGCAATGCTCGCACAACTAGCATACGGCTCGAAAATGCTCGAAAGCTGAAAGCCAGCAAGCGAAGTTTCAGGCCCGCGCATCATCACGGCACCGTACATTGGCTCCTGCCGCTCGCGGTAGCCTTATTGCTGCGACACGTCACCCCTTCTTAAGTCCCCGACCGGAACCCGTATGTGATGGCTAGCTACTCAAGACTCGATGGGGGCTGTTTAGGTGTATTTGCGGAGTTTGGGGAGGGATTTGTGGGCGCAGGTTGTTGGAATTGAGGATTGGGGCATATAGGGCGCTTCGGCTCATGTTCTGGGGTCCTCTGCACCCCTAGAAGATGTGAAACCGAAACCCCCTAAGTCCGGCAGGCAGCAGGATGCGATGTGCTCCAGGGCCAAGTTAAATGGGGACTGCGCGAGGTCGTCTCCACCCAGATCCTGGGCTTCTGAGATTCTAAGGCTTGTTCATGAGGAATTGCGCCTTCGACCATGCTGTAAGTAGTTGGTGTGTGTATGCCCGATAAATTACAGCAACAACTTGTGTGGAGTTCAGGGTCTTCAGAACGCGAGGCGTAAGTCACAAAATCCTGAACCAGTGGCCTGAAGCAACAACGTGTTGAGTGATGCCGCGTCATGCTGCGTCATGTCGCAAGCTTACGAGAAAAAGCATCTGAAGCTTCTGGGACCACAGCAGCCCCGCCCCTAAGCAAAGCTCACACCCGAAAAGAAAGTCCCGAACTGCAACCGGAGGCTTTACTTGGAGGCTCTGAGGCACAGACCACGCAATGTTGGTTGTTTGAGAACCTGAGTATCGATCGAAGCAAAGTAGTCGCCACACCTATCGGGGCGTAAAGGGTCTACATGAGCCAAGCATTTCTCTCTGAGATTTTGAAAGGCGACTGCCTCTCTTCCGAGCCTGCACAGATGAGGCATCGCAATTGGCAAGTAGCCCATGTTGAAGGGCTGGCTTTGACTTGTCTCAAACCTGGAACATCAAACCTTGAGAACCCCCTGTACTGCCCGCCGGGTCACGTGCACACGTAGTAGCACACCTCCCCTGGCGCAAAGTACTCTTTTGTGCTTACTAGTACGAGTTTTGGAGTGCCAGGGGGGTCAGGGTCCCGCGGTGCGGATGACAGATGCAGCATGATGCCCCTGCACCTAACTCTCACACCTCTGTGTCCTGCCCCTAAAGTAGTCGTCAAGGAGCCCCTCCGCGACTCCGAACACCAACATGCAGAACTCCCCAACAGAAGGATGAAGGCTGGATACGCTCTCGGGTCCCAACTCCAGCGCCCTGAACCCCCTTGCGGGCCTGGGTCTTCGGGGTAGACCTTCTTGGCGTGCTGCAGCAGGATCTGGGAAAACTCGATGGTCTCCTGGAAGCTCCACAGCATGAGCCCCCAAGAATGCGAAGAAGTCGAAGTTTAGGGTTTCGGGGTCAGTGTTTCGGGTTTAGGGAAGGGAGTGTACCGTAGCCAAGCCGCATCCTAGCATTTGGCCTCCTAAGCGGAAATCTGAAAGGCCAAAAGTAAGGGCTGATGGGTGTGGCGGGGTGCACAGGCCTTGTGCAAGGGCACTTTCGAGGGTATTCCATGACTATGAAAGTGCTGCTGCACGCACATCAACAACCCAACGAAACGAAACATGCCACTCGAGCAAGCGGCGACTCAATCTGACCTGAGTCGACCGAGCGGCTGCCCAAAGCCTCTGGCTTTGTTGTCTCCCTCCCGGCTTCCATGATTTTGGCATTCAGAAGCGCCAAGCATATCAGCTCCCACCACATGAATGGGGGTAGTGGGTGGTTCGAAATCTGAAGTGCCGAACTGAGGGAGACCCAACGTTTTGTGTGCATGCACACCTACCGCCTTGGCCTTGGCGTGTAACCCGCGGCAGCTCTAAAGTTGCGGACTATAGACGACCACAAGCACTGACAAAAACTACGTGCCACTAGGGTGGTAAAGAGGGAATGTCGAGCAACCTGTCCTGGCCCCAATAATGAGAAACGAATCCGCAAAGCGGAGCAAACTTGCCCTGCTCTGTGACATCCACAAAGGCCACCTGTTGCGGGTCCCAATCGTCCTTTTCCCTCAAAACCATGATCTGGAGTAAGTGCGTGATGTACGCCGGCACATATACACATGCAAATGAATCAGGTTTTAAATGTGAATATGAATATGAATATGAATATGTATATGTATGTATGTATGTCTGTCTGCCTGTCTGTATATGCATAAGTATAACACGTCTCTTGCCTGCATCCAAGTGGCGCCACTGCGG
>CAJNDS010000716.1:0-52500 GCA_905221605.1 Symbiodinium natans | reverse complement strand
TTCAACTGGGCACATGGGCAGCTTCACGCAGGGCGACACAAATGCCAATGCCCGAGTGCAGTAGACCGAAAGAACTCAGGCCTTACAAAGACAGGATGGGTATGCTGACGGCCCAACGACGGTATACTATAATATTCTCTACTGGTATATTCCTCTACAGCTCCACTCTAAAAGGAATGCACTGGGAACAAATGAACATCTACTGTCACACAAGCCAATAGTAGACAGGCCGGCCCTGGCCAGCGACATGTTTATACATGTCTTGCGCTTTTGGTTTACGCCTCAAGCTCCTGTATATAGTCTCTCTCTCTCTCTCTCTCGATATGTATATACCATATGCCAACACATAAAGAGAAGCTTGGATAAACACACCTCGTTGCCTGTTTGCTAGTGCTGTGTACTGCCGTTTTTGCTTTTGCTGTTTGCCTCAGAGAGCTCTGTGAGGTCCTGGAGTTTCTGGGAGCAAACTGGAGCGAGCTCGTCCGCCACATCCTGGCCAAGGCCATAGGGACGCAAGCTGGTGTCGCCAGAGCAGAAGAATAGAAGTAACCGTAGCAGAAGTGGTATAGTCCTCGTCTTCCTAATTTTCATATTAGGGAATTATATAATGTACTGAGTACTACCAGAGGACGAACAAGGAATCCTGCACATCCAGATCTGAGCTTGCAGATGAGTGGTCATGAAGAAGGTGCGGAGAAACTGCCTGCACCAACGTCTCGAGATGCTGGACCTGCTCATATAGCTTTCCAGTATAACACGCAGTAAAGGAAAGGCTCCCTCGTCTGCTCTCGTCGGCCTGGGTGCGGATGGAAACCAGGTCTCGCATCGCTTGGGCAACTTGGCCTGAGGCTCCGCAGGGACGGTGGCAGCACAGCGTATCATCCCAAAACACCGCAATCGATGACATACACACACACACAAAACCATCAAAAACAGAACGCCAAAGTAATTCACCGCAGGGTTGCCTAGCAAACTCCGTCGGCGGCTGCCCGTCCCGCTCTCATCTTCGTGAGGCTCTTCATGGTTGGACCTGCTCGCTGCAAGGATTGCACAAGCCCCCAACCCTCGCGCCCGCGCCACGTCGTCCCGGAACTGAGGCTTCAACGAGGACCCGCGCAATCCAGCTACGGGATTGCGCGGCCCCACCTCCAAGTGCAGGCAAGTTTCTTGTTCACTCCGGGAAGGCCGCAGCAACAGAGTGGGCACGAACCATACAACAGGAGGTTGCGCACTGGTTGTACTTAAGTGCCTCCAGTGCCTCTGCCGGTTCTGTGCCGTTCGGCACTCCCGGCAGGCTGACCTGGCAACAAGAAACGGGCCCCCTAAACCCTACCAACCCTACACCCTGGACCCTAAACCCTAAACTCTAAACCCTGAACCCTTTCAAAGAGGTGCCCTGACAGCGCACCTGAGGCGCCCCACGGGAAAAAGATGACTCCATGGCTGCCTCCGGATGCGGACCTCAAAAATCTCGTTTTGAAGTGACTTGCAGGCACTCTGGGGGTGTATGCGATAATCAGGGACCCCAATCTAGAACCCCCAATAGTAGGATTCCCTTTACAGTAAGGCCATTTGATAAGGTACCCCCAATTTCGGAAACCTCCATCTGAGGAAATGGCAAGCAACAAAGTAACCAGACGAAGCGAATGATGCTCGGCATCAAGCGGCGAAGTGGGACACCGCTGCTTTGAACAAGATAGTTCCACAACAAAGGAAGCTCGAAGGAGGACTGAACGCCCTAAGACCCCGCAACCTTGCATCGACACAGTGCAAAGAGATGCAAAGATTTTGGTGCCCTACCGCCCAAGGCTAAACTTGCCTGCGTCCAGTGGTATGTTTCGGGATGTTCCCCCCTATACTAACAGTCTCCAATGAGGATTGTAGGGGGGGGGGGGGGGTACTAGAATCCCTATTGAGGACTGTTAGTAGAAGAAGGAACATCCCAAAGTATGTTCTTCATTTCTGTGCTAGAAAGTGCCCCAGGCCGTGGCCAAATCCAGGCCGTAAGGCTGCCAGCACGGGACGGGTGAGCTGACGAGGAAAGCCCAAATGGCTACGAGCAGCCAACAACTGCAGGAGAAAACTCTACGCTCAAAGAAGCCGACGCAAAATAAACTGAGCTACGCTGGCAGCTGTGAAGCAGTAATCATGTGCTGATATGTGCTGAAGCTGACAACAGCTAAAAGCAAAGGAAGAATTGTCCCGAACCCCTACCTTGTCCATTCAGAAAGCCTCGTGGGAAGTTCTAGAGAACCACGAAGCCCATGGAAGAGCAGGAAGCCTTTCTCTCCCTTGTCATTGTCAAACAGAAGCGAGGAATAGCGAGCTAACTGTCACGACACGCCTTGGGAGAAAAAACAAGTTCAGGATGAGGCTCAGCAAGAACTATATAATTGATTGAAACGGTATCGGCGCGCGAAGTCTAAGTGCCGCAAGCTCCCCTTTTAGGGTTATACGGCCTGCGAATAAGAGGAGCTTTCCTGCCACTCCAGGGCTGCACGAAGCCTCACGTCTCAAACTGGGCGGGGTCAGCCCTACCCACAGATGCTGCGCTCTAGCGGCTCAAACTCCGTGTAAAACTATATAGAGGCTAGTGGAGAAGGGCTCTGCGGCCACAACCGCTGCTTTGGGAAAGCTCCACAAGCGTAGCTGGCGGACGGCTGTGAGATGATCTGGGCTTGTCCTAGAGCCTCAAAATACTTGAGGCGGCAAGAGCCGCAGCCAGCGAGGATTGCACAAGTCGCCGGCTGCTGTTTGCTAGCTTGTTTTGGTTGCAAAGCCACACGGCCTGCGAAATCGAAACATTCATACCCAGCGCAGGCATAGCAGCTTTCTGTAGCATCCTCTCTCACTTGAAAAACAAGCTCCTAAACATGCCGCTTGCAGGACTATATTCTTTCAATATCTCCTCTACCAATTCATTTATCAATCAAGAGGCAATTTTATGGCATTAGCCCTAAACCCTAAAGACCCTAAAGACCCTAAACAACCTTGCAGGTTGATGCTCTCCAGCTTAGGGTGTCTTGGGAAGTCTTTGGGTCCTCTGTGCTCGCCTTGTCGCGGCCGGCGCCTTCCACGATGGCGGTTCTGACCGTTTTCCGGCTGATGGCAAACAATGTGTGGATATATGCACATATATACATATATGTAAATGTGCATTTACATAGCACCTACCGCCTATAGAAACAAATAAAATGATATATGTTTATATATGTATATACACATGTGCATATGCACGAAAACAATTGTATATGTGTGTAAACATATATATATATATATATACATATACATATACATATACATATACATATACATATATACACATACACAGATGTGCCAGCATATGCCCTATATAATGATATACACGTCTCATATAGGCCCCATGATGCTTCACAGGGCTGCTGCGCGCCCAGAGCAGGTCTGTGTCGCACGGGGTGAAACATGTGAAAACATTTGAAAACAATGAGCGCGCGCGGTGAACTTTGGGGGGTGATCCCAGATACACGCGAGGCTGCCATCAGGCTGGTCATGGTGACTTATAGGCAACTTCCCATGCAGCCTTAGGCTTGATGACGATTTCCAGCTGCACACCCCCCCAGGCCCACCGGTGCAGAAAGCGTGGCCAAGCCCTTTGGGCAGGCTCGTTTTCTAAACGCCTTGAACTTAGCTAACTTAGGAGCCCTCCGAGTCCTCCCCAAATGTTTTCTTTTTTTAAAGCTTCCCAAGAAACTTTGATCTTGAACCCCACTAAAATAAATCAATTCAATCCCTGAGCTACTGACCTTGGGCCTCAACACGCAGGGACTTCCATAACTTCAAGAGGACTTCCTTAGGGTTTAGGGTTTAGGGTTTAGGGTTTAGGGTTCCGAACCCAAGCACTGCCAGCTTCCACCCCTCATTCTCCTGAGCCCCACTGCTTGACCGACTAGTTGACCTTTTTCTGCGCCTTGCGTTGCTCCTCCAAAAAAAAAGGCGAGGAAAGGCTTTCATTTGGTCTCCATCAAAGGATTTGGGATTTAGGGACAACTGCCAAAGAGAGGGGGGCGCGAGCCCTAAACCGTAAACCCTAAACCCTAAACTTATAAACCCTAAACCCTAAACCCTAAACCATAGCGCATAGGGGGCATGTAGAGCCGTCATGCCTTGAGGCGAATTGGGACCAATGGGGTTTATACAGGACCGGTTCTTCAATGCTTCACAAGGAGTCTGGTGGATGAGCTGACTATGAGCCGACTAAACAAGCTAAAATAGTTCCGTTTGGAGCTTTTTGGACTTCGGAAAACTCTCCAAACACCCCAGAAAACTTCTGGCGCACCATGGCACACCATGCGGCACACCATCCCAGTCTTCACAAAATCATGGAGAAAACACGGAAAATGTGATGGAACTTCTGAACGATTCCGCCTCAAGCATCCCAAGCTCCTGTCCTTCTCTCGTTTTCAGATGCATGCAGTGCGTCCTGGAGAAGGTTCAGCAAGTGGAAGTGGACGAACAGGGTCTCGTCATGCTTAGCTCCATATCTCGCGCGACCTCGACGGGATCAAGAAGCTAATGACAGCCCAAAGAATAAGAAGTTGCCATAAGACAGGCCTGTGGTCCCTTCTTTCCCCTTAGGGTTTAGGGTTTAGGGTTTAATCCTGACAAGGCGCAAGCTTCGTGATGCTCGCGACACAGCTTCACTGCTTCATTCAGTTTTCCCATCTGCTTCAGCAAGTCGGCCAGGCCGAAGATGGCGCTCTGCGTGTTCGGATGATCATTGCCCAGCTTGGAGCGGCCTCAACTGTGACTCTTAAAAACGGAAAAGACGGGATCGACAGCAAGGGCGTCAGATGTCCAAAGATTTAGCTCTGCCACTTCATTATGCTTCATCTTCTCGAACGTGATTCATTGTGATTAATCAAAAGGCTAGCCGCAATGACAATGCAGGCGGTCTGCGGGTTTTCGAGCTTGGGGCTGTAGGGGTCTAGGGGCCTGTAGAGGGCTGTAAGGGTTGGGGTAGGTAGGTGATAGGTGGGGGTGGTATAGGGGGGTGGTAAGGGAAGTGAGGTGTCAAAGTTGCTTCGCATACATGTGAATGAAATTTGCGGATGGGGCGGCTAGTTACAAGATGTGTAACCGCATGCGGACTCCGATCAACTTCAATCGTTCGTTTTCGTCGCGCCCTTAATCCTAACCTGCTGACACCCTAATAACACCCTAATAACCCTGAATACTCCGTTCTCCGTAGGTTCTCAAGCCTCAAGCTCACAGGCCCTTATGGCAAGGAGTGCTGATGCTGTTGGGCCAGCACAGGGAGCCACACGCGAAACCCGACCTTTGGCGGTCACCTCTACTCACCTCTACTCACCTCTGGGTCGCATCTGGGTCTCATTGCTGGGTCTCCGGCAGCCACGCAAAACCTCGCGGAGAAGGGGCTCCGCCTCCTCCAACCGCCCCGTGGCTTGCACCAGTGCTGCCAGGTTGTTGAGGTTGCTCAGGGTGTCAGGGTGCTCATCACCCAGCTTGGCACGGCCTCAGCGAACTTGGGTGCGAAGAATGCTATGTGTAGTGGCCATGGCTGAAACAACACGACAGCCAATCCGACACTGAATCACTTCCGAAACCCTGCAGAAGAGCACCAAAGATGTGCTGGCAAAACTCTCACGACGTATCTGAGGGTGACCATGCATGAAAACCCAACTCAATGACCTAACCAAGCCTTGCATTCTCAACCTCGCCAAGTCTTGAGGAACGGGTCTTGTTCCATGCATTGATAGCTACCTGACTGCACCAATCAGCCTATATCACGCCCCATCATCTTCAAACATGTGCATCTCCACTCCACCACTTCTCATCTGGGTCTCCTGCAGCCATGCAAGGTCTCGCGGAGAAGGGGCTCCGCCTCCTCTAACCGCTCCTGGGCAAAGAGCAACATTGCCAGGTTGCCAATGCTGGTGAGCGTGTCACGGTGCTCATCACCCAGCTTGGCGCGGCCTCAGCTGCAACAAAACGTTCTCATCAGAGGCCAGCATGTAGAAGAGCTTGAGTGTGAGATTTGCTGTCTATGTGTGGTGGCAATGGGGCAAGTTGAAACGGAACGGCGGCCAATCCAACACGGACGCTGGCGAAATCCTGCAGAAAAGCACTAAAGGTGTGGTGGCAACACTCTCACGACGTGTCTGAGGGTGACCACGCATGAAAAAACCTTTGTGTATTCTTGAACATTTGAATGACCAAACCAAGCCTTGCAACCTACACCTTGCCAGGACTTGTGGAACGTATAGCTGACTTCCAACCGTAACGCCCCATCGTCCTCCAACATGTGCATCTCTTCCCAAGTTCTGCGTCAGAAAGACATGCCGTTTCTTGAGATCTTTGAACAAATTCTTGCTCTGCAAATCCGCAGACGCATTGGGTCGGAATCCGCTGGCAGGTGCTTCGCGCACCTCCGGCCCTAATGTTAGAGTTCCTTTTAAATTGGGGTGATAATAGTAATATTCGCCGGGCCAGAGGGCCCCAGCCGAAGACTACTTTCCATTACGGGAGGTTTTCGGGCCGATGTATGTAAACAAGTCTATAAAGGGGGGTCCGGTGATAATAATAATAATAATAAGAAGAAGAAGAATAATAATAATAATAATAATGGGGTGGTAATTGTAAAATTTTTCCGGCCAGGAATTGAAAATTTTACAGAAAATGGCTTAAGAGTTCCATTGCAGACAAGACTTTTCAGCTGAGTCGGCTTGAAAGACCTCCGAGGCTCAGTCTTTAGAGACAAAGCAAAGCAGACCCTGACAGCTGACCCCCCCCCCAGACCCCCAGACCCCAGACCCCCAGAATCCGCATTGTTGACACCCCCTCCTTTTTCCACCCCTCCAAACCCTGGGGACCAAAACAAGATGAGGGGGGGGGGGGTTTATTAATGGAACCCTAACATTATTGCCAAGCTAAGGTGTTGAATATTCCAATGTTGCATGCTGTTGGAACCTGCTTTGTTGGCATCGTCTGAGATCTGTTATAAGCTTATTATTGTTACTATTATTACTATTGTTACTATTGTTATTAGGGAAATTGTGATGGAGTAAAGGTCGGCCCACGGAGACTGCCACGGAGTCACGGACTTTGTTTGCCACATGCTGGGTCGCACACGTGGATTGTTGAAGCCATTTGGGGTAGCTCAGGACGTTGTTTCGTAAAGACCCAGGCAGGATCCGAGCAATGCTTCGTGATCTGTCCATGAGGCTTGGGAAGGCTTGTGGTACCATGCGGCATCTTGAAATGGGATCGCGAATCGCGCCCTCAAGATTTTGAAAGAGAACATGAATTTCATGAATCATTGAAGATGGAGAGAAGACCATTTTTCCGACAACTGGATATTTGGGTTTAGGGGACACAGACCAAAAGCCTGGCATGGACGGCTGAGGTTACAAAATTGTAATTTCTTCAAGTAAGGTTCGAGAGACCCCTCTGAACGAGTTTCAACCAGGCACTTCTGACCGACGATTTTCGATCCCTCTTAGCTCACGCATGAAGGTTGGAAAGTCCGAGGGTGAAGACCGACTATGAAGACCTTGATCCTTGATGCCGTGACCTGAACCAGCCCAATAGTCTTGCGATGTCTTGTGGGACAATTTCTCCACGCGACCTGACTTGCATCAACCCCGATGTCCCATAATCATGAGCATCTCTGCCCAAGTCCCGAACCAACGCAACGCTGCGAACACTGCAAAAGCGCTGAATCGAAACCACTGAGGCTCCTGCGGCCATGCAAGGCCTCCCGTTGCAGGACCTCTGCCTCCTCCAACCGCTCCGTTTCCTCCAGCAGCAGTGCTAGGTTGCCGATGCAGACGAATGTGTCAGGGTGCTCATCACCCAGCTTGGCACGACCTCGGCTGCTGAAGATTAACGACTAACGGCTTTTCATCAGTGTCCTTGGCGGGATGGAGTGAAAAGAGGACGCAAGAGGTGAACTATTCTTCGGGCAACTACGCTTTATACTCCGCTGCCAACCCTCAACATACCGGCCCTCGTGGAAATGAGTGCAAACAGCAAAACCCTGCAAAAAGCGGAGTTGTTGTGGCAACACGCTCAACCCTGGGGCTCCTGCTGCAGCGCAGGGCCTCCCGGAGAAGGCCCTCCGCCTCCTCCGACCGCCCCGTGGAGTGGAGCAACGTTGCCAGGTTGTTAAGGCTGGTGAGCGTATCAGGGTGCTCATCGCCCAGCTTGGTACGGCCTCAGCTGCGAAAGATGTCTCACCATGTTGAACATCTTGGCTATGGAGGTTTGCTGTCCACGTGCTGAAATTAGACAAACTTGTGCCTTCAGTTCCCAAACTTGGGCCCGTTGATGGTAGACCCTTCACCCCTACTCTTGAACTCCCTAAACCCCGCCCCCAGACCCTTGCATCTCTACTTTTAGGTACAGGGATATTGGGCTGTAGTGGTGCAGGGCTTGGTTGCAGGTTGCACAAGATGCCAGGGTTGATGCTAGGGCCGTAGAGGGTAAGGGGGGTGTCAAGACGCTTCCCTCAGCTGTGAAGATGCTTTACGCCTGAAACAGCAACATGCAACAGCATGCGATCTCCAACCAAAGCACGAAATTCATTGGTGAAAGACAGCTCATCGCTGGGGCTCCTGCGGCCAAGCAAGGCCTCCCGGTGCAGGGGCTCCGCCTCCTCCAACTTCCCCCTGGCCCCGAGAAGCGTTGCTAGGTTGCCGATGCTAGTGAGCGTGTCAAGGTGCTCATCACCCAGCTGGGCACGACCTCAGCTGCAACTAAAGATTTCTCATGGTTGTCATTGGCTGCCATGTAAAGCAACTTGTGTGTGGAGACCTGCTGCCTATGCGTTGTGGCAATGACGAGATAGTTTCATGGCCTAAATTGGTGGAGTGTAGGCGCGGACGCACCCAACTCTTGCACCGCAGAGGACGTTCGACTCCGAGTGCAGTTCAGAGAGCAGGAGCAACATGTTTCTTCATCTTTCGCTCGTCTGCAACTTGATGAGCGTACCCCGGTACAGCATGGTACAGCCCACTAAGCCAGCACTCAAACAAAAGGGAATGTTCCTGACGAAAAAAGTGCGGGGTGGTTAAGATGGCAGGGGTGATGGTAGGCGAGGTGATCGTAAGGTTGATGTTAGGGGTGATGGCAGTGGTGATGGAAGGGGTGATGGGATCGTATGGGGGATGGTAGGGGTCGCACCTACTTGGTGAGGGGAACAAGATGTTACAGCATGCGGGCTCCAACCAGCTGCAATCGCCCCATCCTCCAATGCAAACATAACAACAGCAAAAAGCAAAAACTCTTCTTCGGGCAGTACGCTTTGTTTAGTTGTCACACCTCACGCAGGCTTTCATGCAAAGGCGTGCAAACTGCAGAAAATCCAGTAAGCAAAGCCGGAGCTGCGATGGCAGCGCTCTCAACCCTGGGGCTCCTGCAACCGTGCACGCCCTCACGGAGAAGGGGCTCCGCCTCCTCCAGCTGTCCCGTGGCCTGGAGCAGTGCTGCCAGGTTGACGAGGCTGGTGAGCGTGTCAGGGTGCTCATCACCCAGCTTGGAACGGCCTCAGCTGCAGCGAAGATGATTTCTCATCATTGTTATCGGCTACCACGTAGAACATCTTGGGTGCGGAGATTTGCTGTCTAGTCTATGTGTGGAAACTACACCATTGGCCTGTAAACTAAACAAATACATGAATACGTATATATCTATATTTATGTTTTTCGAACCCACTTAGCTTTATTTATACATATACATATATATATATATATATGTATATATATATATATATGTATGTATGGGCGCTTCCGGCGAATTGGGGATGTCCGGGAAGCATGTTAGGATCGGGGTGTGGCATGCTTCGGGGCATGTTTCGGGAATGTTTCGTAGGTACCCAGCTCTTGCTTAAAGGGATTTTGTGAGGGGGTATCTTTCGCAACCGCATGGCAGGGGTGCCGCAAGCAGCCACAACACTAAGATGGACACTTTTGGAGGGTACGTTTCGGGTATGCTTCGGAGGCCCTCAAGGCCCTCAAGGCCTCAAGAAGCCCCCCAAACTCAACATTGAATCACTGCACAAAGCATGCACAACAAGAACAAACTGGAGCTGTGGTCACAACTCACCTCTGGGTCTCCTGCGGCCACGCAAGGCCTCGCGGTTCAGGACCTCCGCCTCCTCCCACTGTCCCTGATCCTGGAGCAGTCCGGCCAGGTTGTTGATGCTGGTGAGCGTGTCCGGATGCTCATCACCAACCTTGGTGCGGCCTCAGCGAACGATTTCTAGCGTAGACTGCCAAAAATAAGCAACTTGAGTTTGGAGATCTGCTGCGCCATGTGGCTATAGGAGAAACTTTGAAACCAAAATCAACTGACTTGCTAGACAACATTCCCTCTAGAGTGGAATGAATATTCCCCCGGCCGGAATATCGTTTATTACGGAGAGCGGATGTGTTTTGACAAGGCTTAACGGTCTTACTAGCGCAATTAAATGTAAGCTAAATGGGTTTGCAAGTTACAAAAGGTATTGAAGGTGCTGAGGGGCATCTCCTGGACCCAACTCGACGTATCTTTGGTCTTGCTTCCTTCACTTTAAGCATCTAGAATGGGCCATAACATAGGTCCTGAAATGTCGGAACACCATTAAAGCCTCGGTGCTTTGCGAGCTTCAACCTGCCTTAGGGGCCTTTAGGGATCTTCAAGGGTCTTTGAAGGGCCTTTGGGTGTCTTCAGGGCCAGTCTTGGGTTGGGATGCCTTGCTGAGCCTCGGGCGTGCTGCCAAGCACTCCCTCATGAGCGTCTCAGCCTCCTGGTGCAAGGCACGACCACGAAATCTGCGTGCGAGCTCGTGCATGCAATCCATCGTGGACTCGTCGGTCTCCCCTTTGGTCTTGCGGAGGTGGGCCAATCGCAGCGTCAGCAGCCGCAAGACGCCGTCTGCTCCAGCAGAGGCGTTCTGCACCTCGCCGGAAGCGTTCTCAACCCGCAGCACAAAGACGTCCCGTTCTCGATGGACCGGGCGGCCTTTGTAATCTTCTCCTAAGCGGACGGGGCGTTCCACTCCTGTGTCGTCCTTCACCACCTTTTCTGCCATGTCTGGCCTAACAGGGACTCACAACATCGCATCGTGCTGCAACCATATCGGCGCATCAAACAAGGAAGACGTCAGACCGTATGACATTGAAACAGTTTTTCTACTGTAGCACTGAGAGCAGCAAAACTCCCTATATAAAATCCCCGGACCTGCAGGTATGCTGTGTGCAACAATGTGCAACCTCCACCGCATAGTAAAACCTAGGAGCCAAGCACTTCAAATCGAACCCGGGTGCGTTTGGCGCGTGAAGATGTGGTAGGCCACTGCTTTGGGCGCCAGAATCGGGATGCAAAACGCCGCCCGGTGCCCCTGTGGATTGCCATCGCCCCATTCTCGCACGACGCGCTCTGACTCGGGATCACTGACAGCGCCTCAGCAAGCCGGCACTTGGCATCATTGACTTAAATTCACATATAGCACATTTGCAAACTGCGCAGGTTGCAAGGTCGGCAACTTCCCGAGGCCGTCGCACAGCGGGCTACCGTTGCTGTAATTGTTCAGAAGAATACGAAATCGCCAGCCCCACACCTCGGCCATCGTCTTCAGGATCTTGAGGTATTGGCCACATGCAGAAAGCAGGTTCTACAAACTCAAATGCAAAGCTCATTGTCATGTGCAACGATGACGACACCACAAAAATGCCACATATACAGTATGGCTTGCGTGACCGCCGTCCAGGCGCACGTCGGCGCACGTGGGTATTTCTCAAAACCACGAACCTCCAAAATTCATGGCATAGAAAGACCGAAACAGGGACTCGAGTCGTTTAGAGAAAGCCCCCCTCCATGTAACCCACTCTGGGCCAATCAAGGCAGACGGCCGAAGGCTCGCGCTGGGTGCCATAAACGCCCTGGCCGAAATGCGCGCGTGAGTCTGCCAGGGATGCAAACAACTCGGCCGCCGTCTGCTCGAGATTCGCCACGTTCTGGAGGAAAGGAGAATCAACATGGAAGCTACGCAAAATAAAACGAGTTTCCTCAACTGCCAAGTACGTTCTGCAAAGTGCGAATGCCAGGTCTAAAGGATTGGAAGTGCACGCTGGGAACCAAGGAACCGAGGAACCTCTCTGAGGCTTGAACCACTGCAGACTTGACATGACCTTAGCCTATTTGCAGAGTTGTCTTTATTAAGGTCGAGCCGGGAACCCGAAAACCATCAGCACAGCGTGTGCATGTGGACTTGCGGACACTGCATCATAAGCGGCAGGTAGGCGTGAGGGAGGTTGCTCGCATGTGTGGACCGTTCAACCGTCCCCATCAACCTACCTAGATCCAACCTGCCATCTTCATCAACTTCCCCCCGGCGTCTCCAACGACCGCCCTCGCTCCCCACCTGTCTCCGTCGACCAACCTCGCATCACCCTTGTCTCCAGTCGGTCTGTCCGTCAACTCGCCTCATGCCCCACCTGTCCCCTTCGACCCGACCTCGCTTCCCCGCCGCCACCTCTTTGAAGATGGTCCGCGTCTATATGCTCTCTCCATCGTGTGGACCCTCCGACGACGGAGAGATGCGTCCATAGATACCTCCATCAGAGATACGCCCGTGCTCCACCCGCCTCTCTCCGTCGCGAATTTGAAAAAACGTCCGCAAGAGATACGTCTAGAGATGCATCCATCAGAGACACAGCGGCATCTCCGTCGACCATCTCCCTGCCGCCACCTCTTCAACGACGGTGCGTTTCCAACCTCGCTCCCTCACGTGTTGAGTCGTCTGAACGAGAACCTAACCGCAGCAGGTTAGACAACCCCGGAGATTGTCAACACTCATCCCCGAAAATTGGATAATCCTTCTTGTAGGGACCCCTAAAGGGAGACATACCAGTGTTTGTGTCGGTCCTGAAACGCAATCTCGTTTGTGTAATGGTAGACTACAGTGAGGTCATCGCCATCATCGTGTTTCGCAGCTTTCACAGGCTTCACATCCACGTCTTGTAGATCTCGTAAATCAAAGGCATGGGCCCAGACCTGCACAGGCCCATCCGCCGCATCATACCTTGGACAAGTATCGTCGAGCTGCACCCTAACTTTGTTGCGTTTATTTCTGGGGCAGACTCGGGAAATTCGGCGGACAAGAAGCGTCTCAAGTTGTCAACAGCCCAGGGAAACTGAGAGGATAAAACTTTAGAGCCCAGCCCCACCTGAAGGTGTAAAGCTCGCCGACAGTGTCCTCGGAATATTCTGCTCCTTCGTAAACCTTTCCCTGGAGGTACGGACCCAAGAAGTATCTGGAGAGCTCACCAGAAGGCCCGTCCTGCTGGAGTGCCTCCAGAAGTTGGCAAAAGGTGCTCACTCAAAACAAAAAAGGCCTCGAATGAGGCTGGCGCTCATGAACTCGCCGAGTGTTACTATTGCAGAATCATTGTCTTCATTTTTCATCACTTTTGTCACGCTTATCATGATTATCATGGTTATCATCAATGTCATGAAATTTATCAGCATAATGAGTGCTACTCTGGATCAGTACTGCTAGTACAGCTCTAGCTGTTGCTTTCGCTGCTGCTGCTGCTGCTGCTGCTGCTGCTGCTGCTGCTGCTGCTGCTGCTGCTGCTGCCGCTGCCGCTGCTGCTGCTGCCGATGCCGCTGCCATGATTGTGATATTTATTCCGCTTCTTATTGCAAGGATCATTGTTGCTCTTTGTTGTCATTCTTACTGTTCTTGTTGTCGCTCCTTTCTGCTATTGTGGCACAGCTCACGCACGGCCTAGACTAGGAGACTTGGGCGCTGCTCTGAACCCTTATTTTGTTCCTCTTCTATTTGATAGGGCCGGCTCATGCCCGTCGCAATCTTCTTGTGAATAGTATCAGTGTTGGGAGCGGGAGATCCCAAACAACCACAAGCACATGGGTTATTCGGCGAGAATCAGTTGAGACGATTACGAGCGCTGACAAACTGAGATCTGATACCAGGGACCGTGCTTAGGATTTTGCGATTACGGTCCCCAGGCCCCCCCAAAAAGGGGATATCCTTGCAAAACAAGAAAATTTCATTTTTCACAGTGCGTAGTAAGGAAATTTGTTGTTCTGGCCTGCTTTGATTTTGGGATTCATGCAGTTTAGGGTAAAGGTATATACATATATATATATACACACATAATTCAAACAATTATTTGGATTCACACAGGGCCTTTGTGAGTTCAAATCAAGTATTCAAATAATTCGAGAATTCAAATAATTCAAATATTTGTTGTGCTTGGTGTCTCTATTCCAGCACCAAGGAAATATATATATATATATATAGAGAGAGAGAGAGAGAGAGAAATATTAAAAAAACAAGTACATATATATATATATATATAGAATATACATATATATATATATACATACAACAAAAACAAATAACTAAATAAATATAATAATAAATACATATGTATGTATATATATATATATGTTGTATATGCCTCCCAAACCCCCCTAATTGCTCGTTAGATATAATAAGTAAAGGGCCTACTCATAATCGGTGGCAGATGGGTTTTTGGAAACAATGGCGGGGGGATCTCCAAAAGCAGCTTTTATTCATAGGGGGTTCATGAAAAGGGGGAGGTGATTACTTTTCTACGAACTATTTCTGTTTCCTGCGCACCTTAAACCCTCTGGACCGACGCAGGACTGAGCCAATGGGGTTGGCATCTTACCAGCGTGCCTCGGGCATTCCAACGCCTTGCAGCACATTACGAATATCAACTGACTCTTGGGGGGTCTGATGTGGGTTACGGGGCATCCATCATGGGTCGGCAAGCGTTAGACCTTCACAAACTGAGGGGCTCAACAAAACAACCACTAAACCCTAAACCCTAAACCCTAAACCCTAAACCCTAAGACCCTGTAAGAGGGGAGAAGCCGGGAGGCGCCTGGGTGCCGGGAAGCGCCCCTGTGCCCTGCGACTGGGGCACGAGATGCAGCGCGGAGGTCATGTTGCTGCGGGCTTCCTTTCAGGGAAAAAGAGAAAGAATGACTTATGGCGTGGTAACATGGGGTTTATCGGGTTTAGGGTTTAGGGTTTAGGGTGGATAGTAAGGAATCAGCTGCTAAGCGTCATTGGGGGGGCCTACTCACATTGGCTGCTGAATGATTGGCTGCTTCTTGGCTGCGCTGCTACTGAGGCATCTCCCAGGACTCGGACAGCAAGAACCACCATTCCAAGACTCGTTCTAAGCTGATTGCGAAAGGCCGCTTGCCCAACACCAACAAAGACTCTACGAGCGAACTTCTGCCGTGGACATGCCCATGAAGCTTCGGAAGTGACGGTGGCCTCAGAGAGGCCTTGCACGAAATCATTCAGGTCACTTTGTGTGGCGTTCGCCAACAGCCTGGGCTGCGGTCCAGCTCCACCACATGAGCCCATGAGCCCTACAGTCACGACACAGAATGACAAGCAGTGACATGCGGCGACAAGCAGTGACAAGCAGTGAGAAGTAATCACAAGTAATCACAAGTAATGGGCATTAGAAGTGGGTTCTTGTAGAGACTTGTGAGGAGAGTATAAAGCTTTCCGTAGAATCTCAGAATTAGTATCCCCTCCCCTCCCCTTCTCAGCCGGGATGCGCCCCTGCACCCGGGGATGCTGGGGACTGCGGCACCAGATGGAGCGCCGAGGACATGTTGCTGCGGGCCTCCTCTGCCAAAACATGGAGACGTGGGAGAACACTAGCAACAAGAGTGCCAAAAGGTCGCTAATATCGGCTGCTTGGGGGGCATCTCCCAGAAGGATGACAAGAATCAGGAGGGCGACAGCGCCATTGCCCAATACCCAAAGCAGACTTGTGTGCATAAGGCTCTACCAATGAGTTTCTGTCGGGGGCATGGCCATGGCCAAAGCTTCGAAAGTGACGGCACTGGCCTTCGAGAGGCCTTGCACGAACTCATTCAAGTCATGTTGCGCGGCGTTCGCCAAAAGCCTGGGCTGCCGTCCAGCTCCAAGCACCCACATGTACCACATGCGCCACATGTGTCCCCATCAGCCCTGCAGTAAATTGGACAAGTAATGAGTCAATGAACACAGCAACACTGGAGCATCCCGGCTGCATAGGCAGACATCTACCTCTGAGAACGCTATAGGCCAGTGTGCTTTAAAGTTTAAAAGCTCTGAACCCTAAACCCTAAACCCTAAACCCTAAACCCTAAACCCTAAACCCTAAACCCTAAACCCTAAACCCTAAACCCTAAACCCTAAGCAACGTTTGCATTGGAGTTCATAGAGTCTTAAGACTCAATTCGTCAGGCATCTTGAACCCCCAATTCCGCAGTCGAGAAGCGCTCTGTGAGAGGCGGAAGCACCGGCCCCCATGGCTTCACTTGTGCAAGGCCTCTCAAACAATAATGATGATGATGATGATGATGATATATATATATATATATATGTATGTATATTATATTATATATTATATTATATTATAATATATTAGGTTACATTATATTACATTATATTATGTTATGTTATATTATATTATATTATACTATATTATATTATATTATATATTATATTAAAAATATATATATATATATACATCAGAAGCTGATCGCCAGTGAGAATTACTTGTGGAAAGGTCAAGGATCGTAGCTGCAATGTGGGGATAAAAAACCAACAGTAATCTTGGGATAAGACCAATAATGATTACCGGTGATGAAGCTGATGACGGGTGCTAGAACCACTATTTAGGACTGTTAGTATAAAATCCCAAAGTGTGTTCTCTATTTCTGTGCCTTAAGTGGTTCAGGCCGTGGCCAAATCCAAGCAGTAAGGCTGCCAGCAAGGGACGGGTGAGCTGACGAGGAAAGCCAAAATGGCTACAAGCAGGCAAGCACTGCAGGAGAAAGTCTACTCTCAAGAAGCACACACAATAACTGAGCTACGCTGGCTGCTGTGAAGCAGTAATCATGTGCTGAAATGTGCTGAAGCTGACAACAGCTCCCATCTCGTCACCCGACCCCTGCCACCCCCCCAAAAAAACCATGTATTATCCCTACCCCCTACCTTGTTCATTCACACCAAGCCTCGTGGGAAGTATAGAGAACCACGAAGCCCACGGCAGAGCAGACATGGCCGGCCAAAGCCCTTTTTCAGCTAAAGAAGCCTCCCTCTCTTAGGTCACTGTCTAAACAGAAGCAAGGAAGTTGCGAGGAATCTGTCACGACACGCCTTGGGAGAAAAGCAAGTTCAGGATGAGGCTCAGCAAGAAGTATAATACTTCATTGAACCAGGTACCGGCGCGCTAAGTCTAAGAGCCGCAAGCTTCCCCTTTTGGGGTAGGGCCTGCGAATAAGAGGAGCTTTCCTGCCACCCCAGGGCTGCACGAAGCCTCACGTCTAAAAAGAAGTGGGGTCAGCTCTACCGACAAATGCTGCGCTCAAATGGGCCCCATAATCAAAACTGTATAGAGACTAGTGGAGAAGGGATGTGGCTCGCAGTTTGAAGCCTTCAGGGCTCTGCGGCAACAACCGCTGCTTTGGGAAAGCTCTACAGGCGTAGCTGGCGGATTTTCTTCCCGGCTGTGAGATGATCTGCGCTGGTACGTTATAGACCTCGTGCAACAGCTCATCCGCTTCCCCTCTCGAAGCTGCACATTATGCAACTGGCTGCCATAGATGACATACGTTATACAGCACACGCAGATGAAGAGCACGCAGCCGGAGCAACAAAGAAAATCTCCGAGTCGCCGCGCCGTAGAATCTGTCCGCACATCTACAATCGCCAATTTTTCGGCTGGTGGCACGGGCATTGCAAGGAGTCTGCTGGAATTGCTGGGAATCTCAGGGAATAGTGGAAAACGATCGAGCAGCCAGCGGCCACCTTCCGGCAGGTACAACAAGCCGCGGTCGAGTTCCCATTCGGTCACAAATGCGAAGATCACCTGTGAGGCGCCCGGGCACAGAACCTCGAACCCGAAAAGTCACCACCCATACTACATTCAATACACTCCACCCCCACACCACGTTTGCAACAGAACTCATCAGGTCAAGTTCAGGACGCTTATACATTCTGGCAGAACATGCTGTACTCGCTGACGCCGGCTAAGCCTTCCTAAACCCTGAGCCCTAAACCCTAAACCCTAAACCCTAAACCCTAAACGCGCTCAAAGCCCTGCAGCTGCTCTTCAAAGTCAGCCGAGGCGTCCCCGCGGCCAGCAAAACCCAGCACCAAAACCGATCGCAATGACTATGTTACATCCCCAGAAACCCCCTTATTTGTCAACCCCCGCAGCAACAAATATTTGTGCTCTGTAATAAAATAATAAAAAAAATATATATATATATAAAAAGATATAGATAGATAGATAAAAATATATATAACATTATACTATTGTATTCTAGTATTGTGTACAAATGTACACAGTCTGTTGACCAACAGAAGTCACAGAAGCTATGCCAACTTTCTCCCCCCGCACCTCAGCTCAGAGATGGATCTCCTTCTCGGAGGCCGGGAGCGCCTCCAGCGCGGCGCGGAGCTTCGGCTTCTCCTCGCCTCAGAAAAGGGGCAGCTCCTCCGGGGGGGGGGATGTGAGGAGACATGCCGTAAAGCAGAGATTTTCAGGGTTTAGGGTTTAAGGTTCAGGGTTTCTAGGGTTTCTTTGGCTGTTGCATGGGGGGAAGGGAGAGGATTTAAGGGCTCAGGGTAAAGAGTCTCAAAATTTTTCTTGGGGTTTTCTTGGGGTATCTTGGCATGTCCGTTTTTGCTGCTTGTGCTTTCTTTTTTTTGGGGGGGGGGGGGGGGGGGGGGGGGGAATGGCTCCAGGATGCTCCAGGGCCCGGGCCGAGGCCGCAGTCTTTGAAGTTGACGCTCAGCTTTTCGAGGCTTCTGAGCCCATGGAGGGCCTTCGTGAGCTTCAGGCAGGCCGGGAGGCCTCGGCTGGCCCAAGGGTAGTTAGGGTTTAGGGTTTAGGGTTTAGGGTTTAGGGTTTAGGGCTTTTTTGCCTTGGTAGACTTCTCGATTTGTGGTTCAGGGTTGAGGGTTTACAGGGTTCAGAGTTGATAAGGTTCAGGGTTCAGGGTTTATGTCAGGTTTAGGGTTCAACTGCTGCCACCAAAAGCCGTGAGCTGCTGCAAAACCAGCCGAACCTCCTCTGCACAGCGACACAACCACCCAAGAATACTCAAGAACTCTCTGATCGTAGGCATGCACGAGGTGCCCGACACTTTCGGGGGACCATGCCGACACTTGATGATATGGAAGGCGTTGGGGGGGGCATGACGTTCCAAAAGCGTGAAGGACTTGGTATAGGGACTGTGTGATAAAAGCGGCTGGCTGTCCCTGTGTTGTTTCTGATTTCCATGGGGCGCCGGTGTTTGGCACAGCCTATCGACTTGGGGCACGCGAGCGGCGCGCAGCTCTCTATACAGTCTGCCTTAAGGCCCCAACCGAGCCCAGAATTGGAGAGGATGAGCTGCAGCTTCGTAAGCTTCGGCAGCTGGCCGAAGGCCTGTGCGAGCGACTGGCCGCCCGCGGCTCCTCGGAGGACTTCGGGGGCTGATGGATCGAAGCAGGGCTCTCAACTCTCGAAACTCTCCCTCTTTTTACTGGGCCGATGGTGTGTGGGTTTAGGGTTTAGGGTTTAGGGTTTAGGGTTTAGGGTTTAGGGTTTAGGGTTTAGGGTTTAGGGTTTAGGGTTTAGGGTTTAGGGTGTAGGGACTCCTAGGAGGGGAGCAGAGAAACCTTGAAGTTGTCCAAAGCACTGAGCCAGCCCCACGCTCAAAACAACACAAACCAAAACGCAGCGGAGGGTCGGATAGAGTTTGGGATGCCAGCATACATGGCAGACAGATTCCTTTCAACGTGTCTCTCCGTCCCTAAACCCTAAACCCTAAACCCTAAACCCTAAACCCTAAACCCTAAACCCTAAACCCTAAACCCTAAACCCTAAACCCTAAACCCTAAGGCCCTGGCCCAGCTGGTTGGAGGCTAAGGAAAGGCTGAGCTCCCGGAGATCGCTGAGACCAGCCAGCGACCGACCCAGGGCAACGATCTCTCCCGGACCTGGGCTCAACAAAGCCCAGGCTTTTCAGGGGTCTCAGGGCTCATAGGGGGGTTCGAGAGCCATAAACCCTAAACCCTAAACCCTAAACCCTAAACCCTAAACCCTAAACCCTAAACCCTAAACCCTAAACCCTAAACCCTAAACCCTAAACTTAACCTTAAACCCTAAACCCTCAAGAATCGTCAAGCCTAACTGTGGCCTAGGCCGAGGATCCTTCCCGGATGGGATGGTGGCAAGGAAACGGAGCGACAAATTCGAACACTTGGAACTTGCCAAGATAAGCTGCCTATGGCTCTTGGTTCTTAAAGAATGTGTCTGCTATAGTCAAGAACTTAATGACATAAGGGGGGTAAGGGAATTAAGTAGGCAACGTGGGGGAGAGGGAAGCTCAGGAAGAAGACCAAACCCAGCAATGTATCTGCAGGCCCGTCAAATTGCGGCCATTTATATGCAGTCGTGTCTCGCAGATTGAAAACCTCTAAACCCTACGTACCCTAAAATCCCGAAAACCCCCTATTAAACCCTATAAAAACCCCTCTAAACTATAAAACCTTATACAACCCTATAAACCCGATTAAACCCCCCGCAAGCCCTGAACCACACGATGCAGTCTGCCCAGGCCCCCCTGCCGAGCCCACAATCGGAGAGGACCAGCTTCAGCTTCCTTACTTCTGGTTAGGGAACGAGGGAAATGAGGGCCCTGTATATATACCCTTAAAGGGATTACAGAGGGTACCCTACATAATCCCTCAAAGGGGATTTGTGTAGGGTCTAGGATCCCCTTAAAGGGGATTATGTAGGGCACCTCAATTCCCCCCCATTCCCGACTAACCAGCAGTAAGCTTCGCCAGCTTCGGCAGCTGCCCGAGGGCCTGCGCCAGCAGCTGTCCCTCGGCGCCTCGGAATGCTTCTGTGCTGAACACCCTAGCCAAAAAAGGGTTGACATTTTGTTATTTCTAGTAGGATTCCATTATAAGAATATTTTGTTATGGCCCTACATTACCCCTCTGAAGGGAACCCCAACCCCCCAAAAGAAGGAAATTCAGTGAGGGCCTACTCTGGCCTAGTTCAGCGATCTTCAGATAAACATGTGCAGAAGGAAAACTTCGGTCCGCAGACGCCGGCCGACGGAAGGAAGCTTACGCAACTCCTCGCTTCGAGACGAAGACCATTCAGGATGCTTTGCGGAAGAAATTGGCAACAAGGCCCTTTGGGGGGAGGGAAGAACCTCCTGGTGCGCCCCACATGCTTCCTGGAGAAAGCTTCTGCATCCCATAGCTGCAACTCTGCACCCAACCCTTTTGCAACGGCCTTGTCAGATCTCGACCGGACTGGTAGCCCACAGCAGTGACTTCAGATCATGCTCTGCACAAACCCCCTACACTCTGAACCCTAAGCCCTTTGCAAACCCTAAACCCTAAACCCTAAACCCTAAACCCCAAACCCTAAACCCCAAACCCTACACTTCAACATGACCATTCTGCTGTGGCCCAGGCCGAGCTTGCTGGAGCTCAAGATGAGCTTCAGCTCAGTGAGCTCCCGGAGGCCGCTCACCGCGCTGGCCAGGGCCGCCACCTTCTGAAAGCCTTGGAGCACTTGGAGGTTCATGGGTTTAGGGTTTAGGGTTTAGGGTTTAGGGTTTAGGGTTTAGGGTACTTATAACCCCTTTTAAGTCTACTTATAACCTACTTGGAGGACTTAGGGGGCTTATAAGTACAGTTATAATTGGGGTTATAAGCACCCTGAACCTCCAAGCACAGAACCGCTTCTCAAGGAATAATATTGCTACTCTTGATTTTTGTTGCAGCCATATGCTTATATACTTATATGTATATGTACAGATACGAACAAGACGTATAAGAATTAAGAATGGTTATAAGTACTATGAAGATAGTAGGAAATAACATGTCTAGGCGGAAATTGCATCACTGCTCTTCAGAAGAGAAGGCTCTGAAACTCTGGCCAGAGCAATAAAGCCAACTCCTACTTTTGAGGGCGCAAAACAAATAAACCTAAGCAGCCACAAGAACACCGGATGAACGTGCACCGCAGAATACGAATAAGAGCAAGCAAGCAGAGACCATCTGCAGCCAACCTCTGCATAAGCTGCGCGATGCGAGAGGAGCGCTTCTGCACCGAGCCGCGCCCACAGATTCTTAGGGTTTAGGGTTGAATATTGGGAGTTTAGGGTTTTAGGGCTTTATGGTTCGGGGTTTAGGGCTGATAGGGTTTATAGGGTTTAAGGATTCGGAGTTGCTTCTCCTCCACACCTGTTGGGAGAAGCGCAGCTGTGCCTCTCTTACCCGTTCCTGTATAGCGGTTCAGGGTTTAGGGTTTAGCGAGAGCCTTGTTTTGCTTCGGTGTTTTGGGGGTGCGCAGGGCCAGCGCCAATCGGTATCAAGCTGGACATCCGCAGACCTGCGGCAATGCTGCGACCCAGCCACCCCCCAATGCATCCGCACTCCGCCCCACTGCGCAGCTTCTTTCTGCACTCTATGGCGATCTCCACATGCCACCCGTTGGAAACCCGCAATCTCCAGGGGGGGAGGGGGGGGCAAAGAGCCAGGTTCCCATGCCCCTTTCTTCACCCTCTCTCCCTAAGGTACCTAAACCCTGTAAACCCTTCATAAACTTGTATACACCTTTCAATTTCATCAACCCTTTACCAACCCTATTTAATATGTCCATAAACCCTGAACTCTCGAAACCCTAAACCCCATCAGCAGCCTCTTGTCACGCCTCGAACTCACTCGGCCCTGCTTGGGCCCCCGGCCGAGCTCGCCATTTTGGAGGCGGATCTCCAGCTTCGGAAGGCCAAGGGACTTGGGGCCTCAGTGGTTTAAAGGGTTTATGGGCTTGGAGGGTTTATAGGGTTTAGGGGGATTCTAGGGTTTATAGGGTTTAGGGGGTTATGGGGTTTAGGGGGTTTACAGGGTTTATAGGGTTTAGGGTTACTCAGGCCAGGCCAGATCATTTAAGGATATGCTTGCTGTGGGAAGTTCCAGCATGCCTGAGGCTTGGGCAGGCGAGTGCCTGGCGGTGTCGGTTGCAAGTCGGGGGCAAAACGTCGTCAAGGTTTGGCCCACTGTAACGGAGTTCTAACTCCAAGCCGAACCCAATAGAACACCCGGACCTCGAGGCACCTTTGAATGCCCGAACAATGCACGTCTACAACACCGTGTGCGTGGGCACCTCCTCCAGTCTGCCGTCTCTCGCAGCCTCCCGGCCGGCGCTCTCTCCGGGTCTCTCTGCTAATGATTCGAAGCTCCTCAGCGTGCAAAAGACGAACTGACAAGCCCAGCGCCACCTTCAGCAAGGTCTCCGCGGCAGCAGAACGAATCGCCTGCACATCCTGGCGTTTGCCAAGGCGCATAGGGGGCGTGGATGATTTGGTGTGGACCGCATGGGAGGGAGCAAAGGCCTACAGTAGGTCCTTCAAAGCAGCTGGAGCCGCAACTAGAATTGGGGTGCGCCAAAGAATGTGTAGGGCGCTGTGGGCAAAAATTCCGCCACAGCCTCAATTAAGCAGACCTGGGGCACTGGCACTTTCGCCAGGCACTGTACAAACTCAATGACCAACCCTGCATACATCCCTCGACAGTGCTAGCATACATGCCTTGTCGCCAGACTTGGTGCCTGAGCGCTGGCACTGGAGTCAGCTTGTTAGTCGCTGTGAGGGACATGATCCGAGCTCCATCTCACCGACGTTGCGCATCATGCTGATACCACACAAGACTAGCATCTAGTGCGAGGCATCCGTGACGATGATGCAGGGGGTTGGACGATGCTGAGGCCGAATGTTGTGGCATTGTGGGGCTCTCGACAAGCTGAGGGTGTGAGCATGAACCTTGTGAACCTCCAAGCCTATCCAAAACCCGAACTACTTCAGCCAATTGACCTTCGAAGCCCCATTCTCAAACGCCGAGGACCCCAAAGTCTGTGCTCTTGCGGGGCTGAGGCGTGGGCTGGAGAGCGCCTTTGCGTTTTTCGATGTCAAGTTGAAGTTTGGGGCATGCAAGGGCTCAGGATTCGGGGTTTGGAGTCACGAAGGTCTCAAAGAATCCAGTCTTGAAATTGAGGGCGTTGGGCCTCGCCCAAACAACGCACGTGTACAACATCGTCTGCGCAGGCGCCTCCTCCAGTCTGCCGTCTTTCGCAGCCTCCCGGCCGGCGGTCTCTCCGGGTCTCTCTGCTAATGATTCGAACCTCCTCAGAGTGCAAAGGCGAACTGACAAGCCCAGCGCCACCTTGAGCAAGGTCTCCGCTGCAGCAGAACGAATCGCCTGCACTGCTGGCGGTTACCAAGGCGTATAGGGGGCCATGGATGACTTGGCGTGGACCGCATGGGAAGGCTGTCACCAGCGCCAGGCACTGTACAAACTCCATGGCCAACCCTGCTTACATCCCTCGGCAATGCAAGCATACATGCCTTGTCGCCAGACTTGGTGCCTGAGAGCTGGCACGCAGCTGAAATCGGCTTTTTTGACTCAATGGATTTCGGACATTGTCTCATAGCTTCACCTGACTTGGCATCGATATCATGCAAGACTCGTGTGACGCAGCCGTGACGAGAATGAGGTTGGACGACGCTGAGGCCGAATGTTGTGGCATCGTTGGCTCTCGACAAGCCGAAGGGCCGAAGGTCTGAGCCTGTGAACCTCCATGCCTATCCAAAACCCTCAACTACCTCAGCCCTGAACCTTCAAACCTGCCAAATGCGCCGAAGACCCCAAAGTCTGCGCTCTTGCGGGGCTGAGGCGTGGGCTGGAGAGCGCCTTGCGCTTTCGACTTCAAGTTTAAGTTTGGGGTATGCAAGGGCTCATGATTTGGGGCTAAAGCTCGGAGTCACGGTCGAAAAGGCTTTGGCTTTGAGGGCGGTGGGCCTTGGGCTGTACTTCCCAACCGAAACTAACACAACCCAACAAAGCCCAACGCCCGCCTCCTCCAGTCTGCCGTCTTTCGCAGCCTCCCGGCCAGCTGTCTGTCCATGTCTCTCCGAAAGATTCGAACCTCCTCAGAGTCCGAAACACGAACTGACAAGCCCAGCGCCACCTTGAGCAAGGTCTCCGCGGCAGCAGAACGAATCGCCTGCACATCCTGGCGGTCACCAGGCGCACAGGGGGAGCGTGATTTGGCGTGGGCCTCATGGGAAGGGGCAAAGACCTACGGGTCCTTCAAAGCAGCTGCAGCCGCATGCTCTGAGCAAACTCCATTGCTAACCCTACACAACATCCCTCGACAATCCATACATGCCTTGTCGCCAGACTTGGTGCCTGAGCGCTGGCACTGGAGTCAGCTTGTTCGTCGCTGTGAGGGACATTCCATCTCACCCACGTTGCGCATCATGCTGAAGTGCGAGGCATCCGTGACGAGGATGCAGGGGGTTGGAGGATGCTGAGGCTGAATGTTGTGGCATTGTGGGGCTCTCGACGAGGGTGTGAGGGTGAACCTTGTGAGCCTCCAAACCTATCCAACACCCGAACCACTTCAGCCAATTGACCCTCAAAGCCCCATGCTCAAACGCCGAAGACCCCAAAGTCTGAGCTCTTGCAGGGCTGAGGCGTGGGCTGGAGAGCGCCTTGCGTTTTCGACTTCTAGAAGTATGTTGAAGATTGAGGCATGCAAGGGCTCAGGATTCGGGACTTGGAGTCACGACGGTCTCAAATGCTTCAGTTTTGAAATTGAGGGCCTTGGGCCTTGAGCCCAAGCAAACCCCAATGCCAATGAATGCCCGAACAACGCACGTGTACAACATCGTGTGCACGGGCGCCTCCTCCAGTCTGCCGTCTCTCGCAGCCTCCCGGCCAGCAGTCTGTCCATGTCTCTCCGACAGATTCGAACCTCCTCAGAGTCCGAAACACGAACTGACAAGCCCAGCGCCACCTTGAGCAAGGTCTCCGCTGCAGCAGAACGAATCGCCTGCACATCCTGGCGGCCACCAGGTGCAGAAGAGGGGGAGTGTGGATGATTTGGCGTGGGCTGCATGGGAAGGGGCAAAGCACCCTACAGAATGTGCAGCGTGCCATGGTCGAACTCCATCACAGCCTCACTTAACTGGCTAAGCCGACTTAACATTTTGGCGCTGTCACCAGCGCCAGTCACTGTACAAACTCCATGGCCAACCCTACATACATCCCTCGGCAATGCAAGCATACATGCCTTGTCGCCAGACTTGGTGCCTGAGAGCTGGCACGCAGCTGAAATCGGCTTTTTTGACTCAATGGATTTCGGACATTGTCTCATAGCTTCACCTGACTTGGCATCGATACCATGCAAGACTCGTGTGACGCAGCCGTGACGAGAATGAGGTTGGACGACGCTGAGGCCGAATGTTGTGGCATCGTTGGCTCTCGACAAGCCGAAGGGCCGAAGGTCTGAGCCTGTGAACCTCCATGCCTATCCAAAACCCTCAACTACCTCAGCCCTGAACCTTCAAACCTGCCAAATGCGCCGAAGACCCCAAAGTCTGCGCTCTTGCGGGGCTGAGGCGTGGGCTGGAGAGCGCCTTGCGCTTTCGACTTCAAGTTTAAGTTTGGGGTATGCAAGGGCTCATGATTTGGGGCTAAAGCTCGGAGTCACGGTCGAAAAGGCTTTGGCTTTGAGGGCGGTGGGCCTTGGGCTGTACTTCCCAACCGAAACTAACACAACCCAACAAAGCCCAACGCCCGCCTCCTCCAGTCTGCCGTCTTTCGCAGCCTCCCGGCCAGCTGTCTGTCCATGTCTCTCCGAAAGATTCGAACCTCCTCAGAGTCCGAAACACGAACTGACAAGCCCAGCGCCACCTTGAGCAAGGTCTCCGCGGCAGCAGAACGAATCGCCTGCACATCCTGGCGGTCACCAGGCGCACAGGGGGAGCGTGATTTGGCGTGGGCCTCATGGGAAGGGGCAAAGACCTACGGGTCCTTCAAAGCAGCTGCAGCCGCATGCTCTGAGCAAACTCCATTGCTAACCCTACACAACATCCCTCGACAATCCATACATGCCTTGTCGCCAGACTTGGTGCCTGAGCGCTGGCACTGGAGTCAGCTTGTTCGTCGCTGTGAGGGACATTCCATCTCACCCACGTTGCGCTTCACCACACAAGACTAGCATCTAGTGCGAGGCATCCGTGACGAGGATGCAGGGGGTTGGAGGATGCTGAGGCCGAATGTTGTGGCATTGTGGGGCTCTCGACAAGCTGAGGGTGTGAGCATGAACCTTGTGAGCCTCAAGCCTATCCAACACCCGAACTGCTTCAGCCAATTGACCTTCAAAGCCCCATTCTCAAACGCCGAAGACCCAACGTCTGTGCTCTTGCAGGGCTGAGGCGTGGGCTGGAGAGCGCCTTGCGTTTTCGACTTCTAGAAGTATGTTGAAGATTGAGGCATGCAAGGGCTCAGGATTCGGGACTTGGAGTCACGACGGTCTCAAATGCTTCAGTTTTGAAATTGAGGGCCTTGGGCCTTGAGCCCAAGCAAACCCCAATGCCAATGAATGCCCGAACAACGCACGTGTACAACATCGTGTGCACGGGCGCCTCCTCCAGTCTGCCGTCTCTCGCAGCCTCCCGGCCAGCAGTCTCCCGGGGTCTCTCTGCTAATGATTCGAAACTCCTCAGCGTCGCCACCTTGAGCAAGGTCTCCGCGGCAGCAGAACGAATCGCCTGCACATCCTGGCGGTTACCAAGGAGCATAGGGGTCTAATTCCATCACAGACCACATCTTACGTGTCAGCCGACTTTTGGCACTGTCACCAGCGCCGGGCACTGTACAAACTCCATGGCCAACCCTGCTTACATCCCTCGGCAATGCAAGCATACATGCCTTGTCGCCAGACTTGGTGCCTGAGAGCTGGCACGCAGCTGAAATCGGCTAGATATGGCTAGATAGACTCAATGGATTTCAGACATTGTCTCATAGCTTAACCTCACTTGGTACCGGTATCATGCAAGACTCGCGTGACGCAGCCGTGACGAGAATGAGGTTGGATGACTCTGAGGCCGAATGTTGTGGCATCGTTGGCTCTCGACAAGCCGAAGGTCTGAGCCTGTGAATCTCCATGCCTATCCAAAACCCCAACTACCTCAGCCCTTAACCTTCAAAAACCTGCCAAATGCGCCGAAGACCCCAAAGTCTGCGCTCTTGCGGGGCTGAGGCGTGGGCTGGAGAGCGCCTTTCGTGTTCGACTTCAAGCTTAAGCTATAAGTTTGGGGTATGCAAGGGCTCATAATTCAGGGCTAAAGTTTGGAGTCACGGTCGAAAAGGTTTTGGCTTTGAGGGCGTTGGGCCTTGGGCTATACTTCTCAGCCGAAACTAACGCAACCCAACAAAACCCAACACCCGGACCTCGAGGCACCTTTGCGGGCCCGAACCACGCACATGTACAACTCCGTGTGCGAGTGCGAGGGCGCCTCCTCCAGTCTGCCGTCTTTCGCAGCCTCCCGGCCAGCGGTCTGTCCATGTCTCTCCGAAAGATTCGAACCTCCTCAAAGTCCAACGACGAAACTGACAAGCCCAGCGCCGCCTTGAGCAAGGTTTCTGCGGCAGCAGAACGAATCGCCTGCACATCCTGGCGGCCACCAGGTGCAGAAGAGGTGGAGTGTGGATGATTTGGCGTGGGCTGCATGGGAAGCAAAGACGCAAGCATACATGCCTTGTCGCCAGACTTGGTGCCTGAGCGCTGGCACTGGAGTCGGCTGGCTAGACGCTGTGAGTATCGGACGTAATTAGATCTATAGAGCTCCATCTCACCCACGTGGCGCTTCAGGCGAGGAGGATGCGCCACTCAAAGGCTCAGGGGGTTGGACGATGCTGAGGAATGTTGTGGCATTGAGCATGAACCTTGTGAATCTCCATCCATATCCAAAACCATCAACTACCTCAGCCCTTTGACCTTCAAACATTCTGAGCCACCAAACGCCGAGGACCCCAAAGTCTGTGCTCTTGCGGGGCTGAGGCGTGGGCTGGAGAGCGCCTTGCGTTTTTCCATCCATATCCAAAACCATCAACTACCTCAGCCCTTTGACCTTCAAACATTCTGACCCACCAAACGCCGAGGACCCCAAAGTCTGTGCTCTTGCGGGGCTGAGGCGTGTCTGGATTTGGGGTTTGGAGTCACGACGGTCTGAAAGCATCCAGAATGGAAATTGAGGGGGATGGGCCTTGGGCCTTGGGCCCAAGCAAACCCCAATGCCAATGAATGCCCGAACAACGCACGTGTACAACATCGTGTGCGCGGGCACCTCCTCCAGTCTGCCGTCCTTCGCAGCCTCCGGCCAGCGCTCTCTCTAGGTCTCTCCTAATGCTTCGAACCTCCTTAGAGTCCAAAGGCGAACTGAAGCCCAGCGCCACCTTGAGCAAGGTCTCCGCGGCAGCAGAACGAATCGCCTGCACATCCTGGCCGTCACGAGGCGCATAGGGGTCTAATTCCATCGCAGACCACATCTTACGTGTCAGCCGACTTTTGGCACTGTCACCAGCGCCGGGCACTGTACAAACTCCATGGCCAGCCCTGCATACATCCCTCGGCAATGCAAGCATACAGTAAGCATACATGCCTTGTCGCCAGACTTGGTGCCTGAGCGCTGGCACGCAGCTGAAATCGGCTAAATAGACTCAATGGATTTCGGACATTATCTCATATAGCTTAACCTCACTTGGTACCGGTATCATGCAAGACTCGCGTGACGCGTCCGTGACGAGAATGAGGTTGGACGACGCTGAGGCCGAATGTCGTGGCATCATTGGCTCTCGACAAGCCGAAGGTCTGAGCCTGTGAACCTCCATGCCTATGCAAAACCCCAACTACCTCAGCCCTTAACCTTCAAACCTGCCAAATGCGCCGAAGACCCCAAAGTCTGCGCTCTTGCGGGGCTGAGGCGTGGGCTGGAGAGCGCCTTGCGCTTTCGACTTCAAGCTTAAGCTATAAGTTTGGGGTATGCAAGGGCTCATAATTCGGGGCTAAAGTTTGGAGTCACGGTCGAAAAGGTTTTGGCTTTAAGGGCGTTGGGCCTTGGGCTATACTTCCCAGCCGAAACTAACGCAACCCAACAAAACCCAACACCCGGACCTCGAGGCACCTTTGCGGGCCCGAACCACGCACATGTACAACTCCGTGTGCGAGTGCGAGGGCGCCTCCTCCAGTCTGCCGTCTTTCGCAGCCTCCCGGCCAGCGGTCTGTCCATGTCTCTCCGAAAGATTCGAACCTCCTCAGAGTCCAAAGACTAACTGACAAGCCCAGCGCCACCTTGAGCAAGGTCTCCGCGGCAGCAGAACGAATCGCCTGCACATCCTGGCGGACACCAGGCGCACAGGGGGAGCGTGATTTGGCGTGGGCCGCATGTCGAGGGGCAAAGACCTACAGGGTCCTTCAAAGTAGCTGGAGCCGCCGCATGCTCTGAGCAAACTCCATGGCCAACCCTACACACATCCCTCGACAATGCCGGCATACATGCCTTGTCGCCAGACTTGGTGCCTGAGCGCTGGCGCTGGAGTCGGCTGGTTAGACGCTGTGAGTATCGGACATGATCAGATCTAGAGCTCCATCTCACCCACGTGGCGCTTCAGGCGACGAGAATGCGCCACTCAAAGGCTCAGGGCGTTGGACGATGCTGAGGAATGTTGTGGCATTGAGGGGCTCTCGACAAGCTGAGGGTGTTGAGCATGAACCTTGTGAATCTCCATGCCTATCCAAAACCCTCAACTACCTCAGCCCTTTGACCTTCAAACGTCACCCGCCAAACGCCGAGGACCCCAAAGTCGTGCTCTTGCGGGGCTGAGGCGTGGGCTGGAGAGCGCCTTGCAGTTTTCGATTTCAAGTTGAAGTTTGGGGCATGCAAGGGCTGAGGATTCGGGGTTTGGAGTCACGACGGTCTGAAAGCATCCAGAATGGAAATTGAGGGCGTTGGGCCTTGGGCCTTGGGCCCAAGCAAACCCCAGTGCCAATGAATGCCGGAACAACGCACGCGGACAACATCGTGTGCGCGGGCACCTCCTCCAGTCTGCCGTCTTTCGCAGCCTCCCGGCCAGCGCTCTCTCTAGGTCTCCTAATGCTTCGAACCTCCTTAGAGTCCAAAGGCGAACTGACAAGCCCAGCGCCACCTTGAGCAAGGTCTCCGCTGCAGCAGAACGAATCGCCTGCACATCCTGGCGGTCACGAGGCGTATAGGGGTCTGATTCTATCACAGACCACATCTTACGTGTCAGCCGACTTTTGGCACTGTCACCAGCGCCGGGCACTGTACAAACTCCATGGCCAACCCTGCATACATCCCTCGGCAATGCAAGCATACATGCCTTGTCGCCAGACTTGGTGCCTGAGCGCTGGCAGGCATCTGAAAACGGCCAAATGGACTCAATGGATTTCGGACATTGTCTCATGTAGCTTAACCTCACTTGGTACCCGTATCATGCAAGACTCGCGCGACGCGTCCGTGACGAGAATGAGGTTGGACGACACCGAGGCCGAATGTTGTGGCATCATTGGCTCTCGACAAGCCGAAGGTCTGAGCCTGTGAACCTCCATGCCTATGCAAAACCCCAACTACCTCAGCCCTTAACCTTCAAAAACCCGCCAAATGCGCCGAAGACCCCAAAGTCTGCGCTCTTGCGGGGCTGAGGCGTGGGCTGGAGAGCGCCTTGCGCTTTCGACTTCAAGCTTAAGCTATAAGTTTGGGGTATGCAAGGGCTCATAATTCGGGGCTAAAGTTTGGAGTCACGGTCGAAAAGGTTTTGGCTTTGAGGGCGTTGGGCCTTGGGCTATACTTCCCAGCCGAAACTAACGCAACCCGACAAAACCCAACACCCGGACCTCGAGGCACCTTCGCGGGCCCGAACCACGCACATGTACAACTCCGTGTGCGAGTGCGAGGGCGCCTCCTCCAGTCTGCCGTCTTTCGCAGCCTCCCGGCCAGCTGTCTGTCCATGTCTCTCCGAAAGATTCGACCCTCAGAGTCCGAAACACGAACTGACAAGCCCAGCGCCACCTTGAGCAAGGTCTCCGCGGCAGCAGAACGAATCGCCTGCACATCCTGGCGGTCACCAGGCGCACAGGGGGAGCGTGATTTGGCGTGGGCCGCATGTGAAGGGGCAAAGACCTACAGGGTCCTTCAAAGTAGCTGGAGCCGCCGCATGCTCTGAGCAAACTCCATGGCCAACCCTGCACGCATCCCTCGACAATGCCGGCATACATGCCTTGTCGCCAGACTTGGTGCCTGAGCGCTGGCACTGGCATCGGCTGGTTAGATGCTGTGAGTATCTTAGATCTAGAGCTCCATCTCACCCACGTGGCGCTTCAGGCGACGAGGATGCGCCACTCAAAGGCTCAGGGGGTTGGACAATGCTGAGGAATGTTGTGGCATTGAGGGGCAGGGTGTTGAGCATGAACCTTGTGAATCTCCATCCATATCCGAAACCCTCAACTACCTCAGCCCTTTGACCTTCAAACGTCACCCGCCAAACGCCGAGGACCCCAAAGTCTGTGCTCTTGCGGGGCTGAGGCGTGGGCTGGAGAGCGCCTTGTGTTGTTCGATTTCAAGTTGAAGTTTGGGGCATGCAAGGGCTCTGGATTTGGGGTTTGGAGTCACGACGGTCTGAAAGCATCCGGAATGGAAATTGAGGGCGTTGGGCCTTGGGCCTTGGGCCCAAGCAAACCCCAATGCCAATGAATGCCGGAACAACGCACGCGGACAACATCGTGTGCGCGGGCACCTCCTCCAGTCTGCCGTCTTTCGCAGCCTCCCGGCCAGCGCTCTCTCTAGGTCTCCTAATGCTTCGATCCTCCTTAGAGTCCAAAGGCGAACTGACAAGCCCAGCGCCACCTTGAGCAAGGTCTCCGCTGCAGCAGAACGAATCGCCTGCACATCCTGGCCGTCACGAGGCGTATAGGGGTCTGATTCCATCACAGACCACATCTTACGTGTCAGCCGACTTTTGGCACTGTCACCAGCGCCGGGCACTGTACAAACTCCATGGCAAACCCTGCATACATCCCTCGGCAATGCAAGCATACATGCCTTGTCGCCAGACTTGGTGCCTGAGCGCTGGCACGCAGCTGAAATCGGCTAAATAGACTCAATGGATTTCGGACCTTTTCTCATATGCAAGACTCGCGTGATGCGTCCGTGACGAGAAGGTTGGACGACGCTGAGGCCGAATGTTGTGGCATCATCGGCTCTCGACAAGCCGAAGGTCTGAGCCTGTGAACCTCCATGCCTATGCAAAACCCCAACTACCTCAGCCCTGAACCTTCAAACCTGCCAAATGCGCCGAAGACCCCAAAGTATGCGCTCTTGCGGGGCTGAGGCGTGGGCTGGAGAGCGCCTTGCGTTTTCCACTTCAAGCTTAAGCTATAAGTTTGGGGTATGCAAGGGCTCATAATTCAGGGCTAAAGTCTGGAGTCACGATCGAAAAGGTTTTGGCTTTGAGGAAGTTGGGCCTTGGGCTATACTTCCCAGCCGAAACTATCGCAACCCAACAAAACCCAACACCCGGACCTCGAGGCACCTTTGCAGACCCGAACCACGCACATGTACAACTCCGTGTGCGAGTGCGAGGGCGCCTCCTCCAGTCTGCCGTCTTTCGCAGCCTCCCGGCCAGCGGTCTGTCCATGTCTCTCCGAAAGATTCGAACCTCCTCAGAGTCCAAAGACGAACTGACAAGCCCAGTGCCGCCTTGAGCAAGATCTCCGCGGCAGCAGAACGAATCGCCTGCACATCCTGGCGGTCACCATTTACATAGGAGAGCGTGGACCCATTTACTCTGCCTACGAAGAGTGACATGAGCTGCTATGATCTTCTCGCTCTCTCTCTCTCTCTCTCTCTCTGTAAAAGCTCTCTCTACATTATAGTGTTACAAGAATGACACCAAATGGCAAACCCAGCTTACGTCGCCCGAAGATGCAAACGTCGCCCACGCGCCTTGTCGCCGGACTTGGTGCCTTAACACTGGAATCGGCTTAGATGGACGCTATGGGTGTTGGACACTATCAAAGTCGTTCATCTCATCCATATGATGCTTGATACCGATATCGCACGGAACCCGCCCGAGGTATCCGTGCCCAGGATGCGCAGTGGGAAGGTTGGACGATGTCGAAGCTGAATGCCCAGGCTGATGTCGAGGCTGCATGTTCTTGGGTTGTGGCTCTTGACGAACCGAAACTGTGAGCGTGAACCTTGTGAACCTGGGTACATATCCAAAACCAAACTGCCTCAGCCTTTGCCCCTCAAAGTCGCTTCGCCCGTCAGATCCCGACCCTGAGTTTGTTCTCTTGCGGGGCTGAGGCTTGGGCTGGAGAGTGCCTGGCGGTCTCACTTTCAAATTGCGGCTTGGCCAAAGATCTATTAAACGGCTTTGAGGGCGCCGCTGGATCATAGAACCGTGGAGCTCTGGAATTCCTACAGCCGAACCGTTACCCAACACAACCCCGAGTCACCTTGTAAGTAGAGCGACCCAACGGCACACGCGCACAAAGTCGTGTACATGTTGGCACCTCTTCCAGTCTGCCGTCTCTCGCAGCCTCCCGACCGGCGGTCTCTCCCTGTCTCTCCATGCCTCTCCTAATGGCATACTCGGGCGGTTTAGGGTTTAGGGTTTAGGGTTGAGGGTTTAGGGTTTAGGGAAACATGGACGACAAACCAACATGACCAGCTCCACCTTGAGCAAGGTCTCCGCGGCAGCAGACCGAATCGCCTGAACATCCTGCCGGTCACAGGGTGCATTGGGCGCAGGATAGTGGCGCAGACCGCATGGGAAGGGCTTCCAAAGGGCACTCATATGCAAAGGAATATGAGCCACGCGAGCTCTGGGTACTGCGATTTCCGCACAAAATGAAACAAGGCCTATAGGATGCAAGAAGCGGCCCATTTCCCACTCTAACTGCAGATACTGCAACCACAGGGTCAGGACAGAAGACTTGAATGCCAATGTGTACAACACCGCCCACAATGATCCATTAAGAGCCCATGCCACATGAATCCCTGCGACATCTAGTTAGCGAAAGTGCATGAGTGATGCCACGCGGCGCTGATATGTTGTGCTTCCTAAACCCTAAACACCGAGACAGCCTGCGCCTTCTCGCCCGAAGTCTTCTCGTCCTGCCACTGGGCCAGCTTTCAGTGCGCCCCCCCCCCAAACCCCAACAGCAATGCTGTTGAGATGTACTCCTCTCCGGAAGAATGTGTAGTAACCACATTTTCCTTGTGGACGCGGTGCTTGGCCTCCCTCATGCTCCGAAGGCGCTCCTGGTCCTGTGCAGGAGGGTTCAGGCTGTCAGAATCGTCAGAATCAAGTGCGTGATGCACTGGATTCGACTCAAAATACCATACTCTTGCCCCATAACATCACAAACTTTTCAGAGCTGGGGAGGGCTTCGGAGATTTGAAGGTTTGGGTCCAAAACAGGTCTGGGGGGCTTCCAGGGGCGCGTGAGTTCAAGGGCCCAGGGCGACAGGAGAAGGCGACAGATTTCCTTGCGCTTTGGTAGGCTGTGTAGCTTACTAGTAACGTAGACTATTGTGATGATGGGTATGTGTAACTAGCAGGTGGCATGCGGCGTGTAGCGTCCGATTCATGTGTTGAGGCTCGGGGTATAGAGACTCGCTCCCACTACCTACTACGACAACGATCACTCCAGTGCTGCTACTCCTGCTGCTCCTGCTGCTCCTACTGCTATTCCTATACTGCTACCTGCCACCACTCTTATACTCTTAGCATCCCTCCTGCTGCTCAAAACAGAGCTTTCCACTTGACGTGCTAAAAGGCCTCTCGGGCACCACCCTGCAGGTTGCGGGCTTCACTGTGCTCAAAGAAAGAAGGTCCAACCCGAAATTTTCACATCCAAAGCTGCCAGCAGGTATTCTATTGCATACGGATCGTTTGGCCTCACGAAGCACTTGGATTCGGCGCGTTTGCGCTGCACCGCCTGCCTGCAACACTTCGCGCAAGAAGACAGAGCAGAGATGCAAGAAGGCAAGAACCAATGCCCAAGTGCAGTCCTGAAGAGACAGACAGAACTCAGGCAGCACGCAGATACGGCAAAGGCCCTACGACGAAAACTGGCCGGCCCACTGGGCCGAGGCTCGGCCCATATATATATATATATATGTATATATATATATATATTGCAACAATGTGTTTCCCCTTCTCTCTCCTCTCGATTATGCGTCTCCACTTAGGGTTGTTTCGGCATAATTACATGTTGATTTAGACTCCGAACGCTACTCCTGCAATTTCTGGTGTTGGCCCGCATGCTCTCGCCTCGGCGTCGCGTGTATTCTCGCCTCGGTCCCGTTCACGTTTTCAGACTTTCGCGTCCCTCCACGTCGCGAATGCAGCGCAGGGGGCGAGGCGGCGGACGTACCATGGCATACCTTCCTCTCCATGCTTTTTTTGCCTCGTGGATGGGTATGCGCTTATGTTCGCTTCGCGCGGTTCCAAACGCATCCCCCTCCTGAAGTGCCTGGCGTCTTGGAGTATTTTTAAAGTGGAGGGAGCCCTTGGGATGCTCTTGAAGCGGCCATATACACACTTTAAGGGGGCCTAGGCCGGCAGAATCACATGTCATGCGTTGTACTTTGGCAATCGGCCTCGGGGAGCTTTGTAAGCTCTTGGAGTTTCCGGGCGCAGGCCGGAGCGAGCTCGTCTGCCGTATCCTGCACTGCAGCCGGTGAAAGGGCAGTGGAAGAACTGCAGTATAATGTGGTAGTGAATATGAAGATGGTAGTGTAGTGGTAGTCTTCATGATGCACAGCACGAGCAGCAACACGTAGTGATTTTCTTCGTTGGACTCTTACTTGCAGATGACTGGTCCGAAACGTGCCCTGAGGAACGTCCTGTACCAGCGTCTCGAGATGCTGGACCTGCATGCAACTAACTCTCGCTATGTTCTTGTTGCTGCTTCTTCTTTTTCTGGTGCACAGATGTTGGCGGCCTGGGTACGGATGTAAAAGAGGTCTCGCATCGCTTGGGCCATCTGACCTGCTTCGAAGGACTGGGCAGAAAAGCAAACACCCTCAAAGCACCAGAAATGAGGAGGCAAGCGCGCGCACAGAGAGACAGAGAGAGAGAGAGAGAGAGACAGACACTGGCAGTCAAAAGTACTTCGCTGCAAAGGCGCCTAGCACACTCGGCCGGCGTCTGCCCGTCTTGCTCGTCTTGCTCTCATCTTCGTGAGGCTTTTCATGGTTCGACCTGCTCGGTGCAAGGTTCGAACAAGCCCACAAACCTCGCACCCACAGCACTGGGGGGTTTCTGAAATTAGAGGTACCTTAGTGGGGTCCATATTATACTTTTAAGTAGGGAATCCTCTTATTTGGGGTCTATATTAGGGGTCCCCAATCTTCGTAAATCCTCACTTCTTCCCAGAACTGAGGCTTCAACGAGGAGCCACGCAATCCAGCTACGGGATGGCGCGGCCCCACCTCCCAAGTGCAGGCAAGCTGTGTGTTCACTCCGGGTGAAGGCGGCAGCAACAAAGTGGTACACGAACCATACAACAAGGGGGTGCACACTTAAACCCGAAATCCTAAAACCCTAACCCTAAACCCTATTTATAAACCCTAAACCCTGGTTGTACTGAAGTGCCTCCTGTGCCTTTGCTGGTTCCGTGCCGCTCGGCACTCCCGGCAGGCTGACCTGGCAACAACAACCCCGGCCGGACACCGGGGAGGGCGTGGGAGCACCATTGACCCAGAATCTAACCCAAGATCTAACAACCCCACAACAAGGCTGGGAAAACACGAGCCGTGGCAGCGCGCCTGAGGCACCACATCGGAGAAAGGTGGCTGCATCCGATGCCTCCGCAGGCAGACCTCAAGGGCCATGTGCAGCTCTCGAATTTGCAGGCAACTGAAGCCCGTGAACAAAAACTGAGCGAGACGAAGAGGCCTGGTAGACGGGCATGAGGCTCACATCATCAAGGGGCTATAACTGGGAGCCGGTACATAACAAGGTAGACCAACACATGCAGGAGCAGAACATGCCCCTTGCCATATGCATGGAGAAGGCAGCAAGCCCAGAACCATGGTGCATGGTGTGGAACAGCCACATTCCGCTAGCACGCACAATGGAAATCAAAGGCTACAATTCCCTTGGCTGTGCTGTTTATGACTCTGCACTGAACCCTAAACCCTAAACCCTAAACCCTAAACCCCACTGCATGACGGGCCCCAGGCCGGAACCAAATCCAGGTTGCCGGGCTTCCAGCACGGCTTACAGGGCAGGTAAGGAATGCCAAAATGGCTGCAAGCCGAGAACAGTCCAGTAGACCGAGCAGGGAGTAGAGCATACAGCTTCCGGAAGGTGCTATCTGCTGTACAGCAGCCAGTGTTTTAGGGAAACTGAAAGTAAACCATCTGAAGCATTCTGAAGCTTGACTACGGGCTCCAGTCACAAGCCTTGTCACTGCCTTTCCCCCAACCGTCCTCAGAAATGGACCATGGATCAACCTGAACCCTAAACCCTAAATGGACAACTGCCGGTGAAGACGTGCCATCCCGCTAGTCGCTGTCGCAAGTCCCTCTTGCAGGGAACCGTATGCACTGCGATGCCTTGTACGGCCTAGTTCAGATGTTCATGGCAGTTTAACTTACAAAACCTATGCTGATGATGGACACGATGCCATACTTGCAAACCTCACCGTTTCTTTCGATCTGCGCATCCACTTCATCACTTCATCTCTCTTCTATGGAGGCTGTACATACAGCTCTAGCTGCCAGATTTTGGCCGCGGGGACTGAAGAAGGAGCACGCCAGCGATGAACTGATGCAATCATCTGTGGTGTATTAGTGTAACTTTAGGTTTTCGGGTTTAGGGTTTAGGATTTAGGGTAACTTTCGGGCTTTTGGAATGAAACAAGTGCAAGCAACCAGCTGCCATCTGCTGGCATGTGCTGCAAGGAGAGGTCGAGTTTCCGTTCGTTCACAACTGCGAAAATCGCCTGCGCCCAGATTCCAAGCCCAACCGGCACATCAAGGCACTCTACCTCACACCATGGAACACCGAAATGCGCCTCAGCACGCCGTAGCTGGCCGAAATAATCACGCTGATGGCCTGCAGCAGAGGTTCAGACTGCCCATTGCATCCTCAACTGTCCAAGCGTGAGGATTGCAGATCTCTTGTGGACTGCAACTTGAAGTGAACCAGACTTGTCAGGTCACCCTCGTCCTTGAGACTCAAACCATGCACAGGCATTTCTGGACGTCATCTCATAGACCTGCCCTTCAGAACCAGAGTTATAAACCCTAAGCCCTAAACCCTAGGCCCTAAACCCTAAACCCTCGCGCATGATGAAAAAAAGATGTGCAACAACCCCTCTGTTGAAAAGAAGGGGCGTTTGAAGTGAGTGCACTTGTGCCCTGGGACTTCGTTCGGACCTTTGGACGCAGGCAGGCCTTCAACGTGCTTTTTTTGTGGAGCAAGGGCACTCAACTTCAACGCCCCCAAGCAAACTTAAGCCAAGACAACGGAACGACTCTTCTCTAAATCCCTTGCTGCTGATCCCCAAAATCTGAACTTTTCTGCATACTTCATCTGTGAGTTATAGCCGCAATGAAGATCCTGCAAAGCAGCCTGAGAACTCGACTCTCCGTGGCTCATTTTCTTGCCCAGCTCAACTGAGTTTGCGCCGCTCTTTGTGGGATGGTAGAGTGCTCTATGTCTGCCCAGAACGTGCCCCAATTCACTGCACGATCGCTGGCAGCTCAATGGAGCGCAGTGACTGCAGAAGCCGAAGTTTATACTAGGATGGCCCTTAAACCTAAACCCCTCGGAAAAATATTCCTAAATATGATCCTCTTCAACCCAATAAGGGAAAATACAAAACGTCCCAAGGGCCTACCTAGTATACTACTGGGCTTTGGGTGCTGGTCTGTCATGTGGCAGCGCTTAGCAGCTCAATCTGATGTGAGGGCGGGTCTTGCAGTTACGCGAGCCTGGACAACTCGTGTCACTTCCGAGGATTCGGGCTTCCGCAGGAAAAGCACTGCAGGTAGACGGCTTAAGAAAGATCAAACGCTGTTGTGCATTCTGATTGATAGTCTTTGAACAACGTGACAAGTAGCTCGTATATTTCGAGCCTCACGTGCTGTTCTACCTGGGCGCACGGCTTCTAAGAATGCCTGAATCCGCTGCCTAGGCCGGACCTCTGCCAGTCTGCCCTTTCACCGTCTCCTGAGGATGCAGTGTCTTCCCCTTTCTTTGGTGATCATGTGGGTTCCCCAAATTCTGGTACGAGTACCTTGTTGGGTCCCCGCTAGAATATGGCACTTTGTATAAAAGGACCTCAAAGAAGACCCTCACTAGAACTACCCACGTCGAGGTATCAAGGGGAGCGCCACTTGTGGTTTGACTGTCATATAGCAAGACTTCAATCTCCCCCAGATCACACAAAGACCAACCCTACAAGGCTTTGGTGCAACGAGTCGAAGGGGCCCTGTTTGAGAAGGTGAGGGCTTTGGGATTGGAGTCGCAAGAGTTTCGACGCTTGCTGCACCCCCCCCCCCTTTGTCCGACACATCAACAGCTGCGTTTTCATAGCATTCTGACTTGACTTGGGTCCAAAGATGCTACTACAGATCCTATGCAAGGTGCTGCAGTGCCCTAAAAGCTCAAGACCCAAGCCAGTAGTTGCACAGGAGATCCTCCTCGGAAGCTTTGCATCGCTCCACGTAGAAGGCGCGAGCGACGAAGAGCATCATCACCATACAGGTGCCCTGGGCTTTCGGGGGCCTTTTTGCATTTTTTTTTTGTGGGGGAGGGGGGGGGAAGGGTTTTTGGCTTGGTCTAGGGGGCTCAAGGGGGTTTAGGGCTCTAGTGCTGAGAATGGTTGAGGAAGCGTAAGGCGCAAGTCGTAGAACCAACCATGCGGAGACTTGAGCTATTTTCTATTGACAGACAGAAAACAGCTCGTCGGGGGCCCCAAAGTCCGCTTCGGCAGGGTTTAGGGTTAGGGTTTATATAGGGTTTAGGGTTTAGTGTTTATAGGGTTTAGGCTTTAGGGTTTAGGGTTTAAGGTTTAGGGTTTATAGGGTTTAGGGTTTATAGGGTTTATAGGGTTTATAGGGTTTATAGGGTTTATAGGGTTTATGGGGTTTATAGGGTTTATAGGGTTTATAGGGTTTATAGGGTTTATAGGGTTTATAGGGTTTATAGGGTTTATAGGGTTTATAGGGTTTATAGGGTTTATAGGGTTTATAGGGTTTATAGGGTTTATAGGGTTTATAGGGTTTAGGGTTTCGGGATTAGTGTGTTAGCTGGATCCGATGATTGTTTGGGGTTTATAGGGTTTAGGAGTGGATGCCCAACACAAGGCCGCGCGCCATGGTCCCCACAGAGATTCCCTGACCCTCTAAAAGGCAAACAGATCCGCCGATTGATTGATTTTTCTTGGGGGGGAGTATTTAGGGACCTATTTGAACTCCGACTGCTGTCTAATGCACCCCTATGTGAGGACGTGGGTGTCACTATATAGGATCACTGGAGAGAACCCTCCTCTCCTCTCCTTAGCAAAAAGGATCTGCAAAAACCTAAGTGTTGGTTGGGGCCTCCCAAGTCCAAGTGGCGCTGGCCATGCCACAGATCAAGAAGATGAGTATCTGTTGAGACACCTTTTCAAGGATCGATCCCAAGGACATTTGTGCGGCCTTCTCTACTATTTGCTTCAGAACCCCCCCAAAAAATAGAAAAGATTACTCCTTATAAGGGCAAAATAGTAGGGATGATTATTGGCGTTCTGAAGCAAATAGTAGTTCTCTGCCACGTGGGGAAAGAAAGGAGGGAACCTGAACACAGCACTCTCAGCTGCCAAGCAAGCTACGGAAAACCTGGGAGATCATTATCCTGAAGCCTGAGTCCCCAAATTCCAAGCTTTGCAGTGGTTCGCCCAGATCCAGCGCGTGGGTCAACATGTAGGGTCCCCTTTACAGTGGGCCACAGCCCTCAAGGTTAAGTTTCCGTCAGAGCGCACCCGGAAACAGACCTTTAGCCCTCGTGGTCGCTGTCTAAACCCTAGTGCTCGCTGCCAGCTCACGTCGGATTGTGCCCAATGGAGATCATTGGCGATCAGGTAAGACGTGAGCCCGATCATGACCTCACCAGGCGCATCTCTCTTGGTCTCGTGCCTACGCACTAAGAAAAAAGGCAGCTGAGGTTTCCTGAGCCCTGCCACCTTTTGAATGGCTCAAGGCCTTAAACCCAAATATTTTTGTTCTATAGGTTTTCTCCGACCCTAAACTCCTAACCCTATAACCTAAACCCAAAGCCCTCTTATATAGGATGTAAGCTGTGAAGCCACGAGGGCCCTGACTCAACCGAGGGGCTAAAGCCGCAAGGAGTAGCCGCTGCTCCGCTTTGTTCCAAAAAGACACCTGCTTACGGGGGTTTAGGGTTTAGGGTTTAGGGAGGGGTTTAAGGGTTTCTGTTACCACCTGCCTATAGAGTAGACCTTGAACCAGCAATTTTGCGGTTTTGGGGGGCTTAGGGTTCAGTTGGGGGTGTTCCGGGGGTTTTGGGGGTGCAAATGCAGCCGAGGCTTGACTTCCGAAAGGCTTCAAGGAGCTGGCATGGGAGCTTAAGCCACGTAGGACAGGTTTAGGGTTTAGGGTATAGGGTTTAGGGTTTAGGGTTTAAACCCTGGGTTTCGGGTTTAGGGTATTTTCGAGGTGGTGAGGAGCAGTGACTCAGGCTTGTATTGTCAGACACCGAAGCTTCAACTCCCTTGACTTCTGCAGCTAAAGTGTTGGAGGAGAGATGCCTAGCAAAGTGAAGTGTTGTGTTGTGTGTAGAGTGCCCCTCGAAACCCACACTGGCACAAAACAAGTTTGAGTCCACCAAGGAGAAGATTCTCGTCGAGCAGACAATGCGATCACTCTCCCCGGGGTTCAATCCCAACTACACCATGCTGTCCCAGCAACCTAAAGCCCTTTGTTGAACTCCTGACTGAGTGCCCTAGACCCTAAACCCTAAACAAGTTCGACTATTGTATGGGGTCTGAGTTTGGGTACTTTGTAGTCGACTTGCCTGGTATGGCTCGTAGATGAGGTAGAGAAGTTGCGAGCAGCTCAAGACGATGCTAACCGCTGCCATTTGTAAGGCCTGGGTCAGCTGGGCATTTGAGGGGTCCTGCAGAAATATGCCAGCTTCCGCTGCAAGGGGGTCCTGCAAAAAACACGGCCTGGACATTGTAAAACGGATTCCTGGGCTTCCTTCAAAGAGGGACCTGTTGAGAGTTTTTTGACGGCTCTCAGCGTGCGAGAAATATTGGCGTACTTTTGAAGTCCCGAAGTAGTCAAGGGCTGTAAACCCTTTCATTCTAGGTCCGTAAGGGGGCTTCAAGATAGTTCCATAACGTGTGAAGAAGTTGCCCCACCCGTAGCGAGGCAACAGTAAGCTGTTAACCGCCGCTTTGGCAGCGCTGTTTTTGCTGCGGAGAACTGATCATCGGGGCTTCGGGTTTAGGTTGGAGTTCCGGCACCCCACCCCAAGCCCCAGTGCACTCAACCCTAAACCCTAAACCCTAAACCCTAAACCCTAGCGCTCTGGGCTCAGGCCTCCCAGTGGCAGCGCCGGTACTGGCGCAGTGCCCAGGCCAAGGGGAGCCCCGTAGTTCTGTTCGGTGGTTTTCTTGGGTTGGTTGCCGGGGTGTGTTTGGTGGCGTGCTGAACGCCGTTGTGGGGATCTGGTGTGGGGTTGGATCGCCTCTCGCTCCGAGCCATGGCAGCGTTGAACTGCTTGGGGGTGTGGGACGCTGAGCTCAATGAGGCTAGCCCTTGGCTCCCTGGGCGCAAGTGGACAGGCAGAAGCTCCGTATTCCTCCAAGTACATGCTGTTTTGCCACAGGGAGTTGTCGGTTACGTGGTCGAGCCAGATTTCCCGCATCAGCTCGGCAGCGATTCTCGAGTACGAGTTCCAAGAGTTACAGACACGCGGATTTTCATGACAAACGTTCGGCACCACCTTCAAGCAGGCTGCATATATGCGGCTGTCGGAACATCGCAACCAGCATGGAGATTCGGCCAGTGGGTTTTTGACGCTCCTCGTGGTGATCGCAAAGCAACAGTGCTGCATGTGCTTGGCTGGGGCCATTTCATGCCCAAAGGGGCTCCTGAGCCGCTTGCGACTGACAGCCGGGCTCCTTTGGCTTCAGGGTTGCAGGTTCTCGCTGTTGATTCGGAAGTTCAGGGTTTTGAGGGCTTGTCTTTGGTTGAAGGGCTCTGCTCCCCGCCTTCCCCCTTTGGCTTGTTGGGTTGTAGGCCCCTGCCCGATTCCCCAACTGCAGGTTTCAGAGGGTTAGGGTCACGTCTTGAAGCTTGCTTTCGGTCTATGTGCAACTGCAAATCCATGCTGCTGCCAGAATGTGTGGCAATCAAGCCGCGCCAGCTCCCTGCTGAGCCGCTATGCTCCTCACTGCAACTCACGGGGTTTGTTGACCTTAACGGTGCACTCCACACATGCCCTAGCCCTGAGCGTGCGCAAACTGTGCAAGACTGGTTGAGCCAGTACATTGAGCTGCCCTGGGAACATGTTTGGGCAACTTGTGATGGCAAGTCTGTGCCACTCATGTCCATGATGCAGGTTGCAATGCCAGTGCTTTTTCGTCTGCGCTTGAGGGTTAGGGGTGGCGCTGCTTCTAAGCATAAGGGTTTCGCAGGTGGGGATGTTGACAAGCTGCGCAAGCACCTTCTCAGTAAAGGTGTCCCTGACACTTCCCTCGATGCCCGTGTTGATGCGGTCCTTGAAGCAATCACCCCTGCCCAACTTAGTGATGTGTACCAGGGTCTTGACCCATGGAGCGCGTTGAAAGCAATAGTGCACCAAAAAGTTCGTCTTGTGACGTCGGATGAGCTTAAGTATCACAAGGGACACCGTAATGGCAAAAAGCATGAACCCTCTGCTAGCACAGATGGTGTCCCAGATCCCTGGTCGCTAAGCGACCCTTGGAGTGAAGGGCGTGCTGACATGTCATGCTCGGAGAACCAAATTGAGCTGCTCCCTGAGTTTTTTGTGAATGAAGACCTCTCTTGCCCACATGTGTTGTCTGAAGTGGTCAGCGGATGCACTGGCATCTGCCTCATGTCAGCTGAGCAAGTTGAGGTGCTCACCACTGTAGGGGCCAACTTGAGCGTGAGCGCTGATGAATGCGCAGTGGTTGTACCAGGCACGTCATCCCCAAGCGTAGGTAGCTTTGACTGCGAGGCAATCACTTTCTTGGCAAAGCACAAGCAAATCGGCAAGGTGTTGCTACGAGGCTTCCTAGTCAATCTGGGGGAGCGGCGCATCTCCGTGAAAGATACCGATGAGATCATGATCTCTCCGAAAGACTCGACAGTCGTCACTTTCGAGATTGCAGAGCATGTGTGCAAAGATTGGCCTCTTGCCAAGCTTAACCCTTTGAAGTACGCCTTTAAAACTGTTGAAGGTCTGCAGACCTCAGTCCTTAACACATGGTCTAGGAAATATTTTAATGGCAAGCTAGCCTGTGGCAGGGACGAGGCCAAGTCGTGGCACAGCTTTGCACGGGTTCTCACGAAAGACCTTGAGCGTCTCCTAAAAGCTTCAGGTAGAGGTGGGCTCTTCATTACACCGAAAGGCAAACAGGGTACCGGCCCTTCAGGTGAGTTTCGAGTTGTTTGGGGTGACGGTTTTGATTTGGAAAGGGCCTTAGTGGTTGCAAATGCCAACTCGGGCATCTGGGGCATCGTGCGTGGGAGGAATTGTCTGGGGTGGAGGGTGCCAGTGGCTGACTACGCCGCTATGCGTTCTGTGCTAGAGCCCGGCTGGCTTTGCAATGACCACTTGCGTTATGACGTTCCCGTACATTGTCGTTTCGTTGCGTCCCCCATGCCAGAAAATTTTGACCGAGAGTCGGTGCAGAAGGTCCTTAACAGCTTCGGCTGGGAAGCCATGCCAATCAGGCAGCTTTCAGCAAAGGCCTGGCTGTTAGGTGCATCAGCAGCCCCTCCGAGAGAAACCCTTTTGGTGCAGGGGTCCGTTGTCCTTCTTCGGGAAGAGGTTCTGAAACAGAAGCCTGCTCGTGATTCGGCTGTTGTCTCTGCCCCTTCAAACTCCCGCAGAGCATTGGATGAACATCTGCGAACAATCAGTGTTCGTAGTAGTCCGCTCCCTGCGCAGCCACTTGCGCTTCCCATTCCCGCCCGAATGGCCCCGGGGCCGCAACAATCGCAGGTGGATGCTTTGCGACATGAGTTTGAGGAGAAGCTCCAAGATCTCACTAATCAGATGCAGCACACATTCAGTCGTGTGGAGCTTGACCTTGCTCAAAACAAAGAAGTCCAGGCCTCAACCCAGTCTCAACTCCGAGAATTGCAGACAGAAGCTCAAGAGCAACATGCTCGCGTCGAGCGCGTTGAGACAAGCATCAGCAGTATGGCTGCGTCCATGTGCACTAGGGATGACCTGAGCCAGGTCTTGAAAGAGGCCTTGGCGCAGCAATCTCAAGATCTCCGCGCTTTGTTCGCGAAACGTTCTCCTGAACCTTCTCCGGCCAACGCGCCTGCGAAGGCTGCCAAATTAGGTTGTTGACAGGTAACACGACGGCCATCCTACCTTTACCCTCCTATATGGTTCCCTGCGTATGAAGGTTTCACCGCCCGATGGCTGATGAACCTAGCGAGCGTTGTGTGTGATGGCCTCGTTTTTGTTACCGTATTTCGTCCGCACTCGGTTCCACGATGGGTGCGTGATTTAGTACCATACGACTCGTATCACCACGTCACACAGGCTGACGCTGGCCCCCGAGCCGCAAAGCTTACCGATGTGGTTAGTTCAGGTTCACACCTGGTTGCAAAGCCTGACATTTGGACATCCGATGCCCCAATGTCAAAAAGTATATTCAGGTATGTAAGTTCTGTCACAGTCAACAGAACTTGCCACTTTTGGGGTTGGCGCTTGCAGTTGTTCATCCGGGGTTCTTCCCTGTGTTCACCTTTTTATTTTCCTTGGGCTATTGTTGCTAGATGGGCCGTGCTTACTGCGTTAGGGGTCCGCTTTGGAGAAGCTTCCAATCCGGGACCTGTGGAGGTCCAGCTTTCAATCCTCAATATAGTGTCTGCTGCGAAACATGCGGCAGAATTGCCTCAATCAAGTGCTCTTGTTGTTTGGTCGGAAACCTCTGCCACTAGTAGCACCCAAGCCTCAATTCGGGGTCTCGCCCGTAGGTGCGGTGCCTTTTGTAATTTTTCTGCCCCTGCTGCTCCTCGATCAATCCGCGGAGCCCCCACTACAGGTCGCGGGGAGGCTTCTGGAGTGCTATGCTTCACGCAAAAGTACAGACAGATCTCTTTAGAAGGATCTTGGGACAAGGCTATTTGGGCTACGGGTCGCGTGTCGGATAGTCTTATCTCCATTGGCACCACTCAAATCAGGATTATTGGGGTTTATGGCTACCACTCTTCTAGCCCTGACGCTAGCGCAAAAAATGAAGTTCTCTTTGAAGCTATTGCGCAACAGGCTATTGCTTTCCCCCTTCCTACTTTTGTATGTGGTGATTTTAACACTGACGCGCAAGCCCTTACTGTATGGCCAATGCTTAGAGCGAAGGGTTTCCAAGATGTTGGGTTGCAATTTGCGTCTCTTGGTAACAGGATGCCTGAGCCTACTTACCGCGGTACCTCTCGGTTGGACTACTGTGTGTGCAACCCATTGGCGTGGCGGCTGGTTCATGGGTTCAGGGTTGACCCCAGAGGGTACACTGACCACGCTGAACTTTTCGTTGAGCTGCGGTTCCCTGATGACACTCCAAGGGAGATGGAATGGCGGATGCCAAGGGACTTTCGGGCTGCTGGGTCCATTTTGGAGTCCTTACCTACAGCCCATGTTAGTCCTGATGATATGAGTCATTTTCAGGCTGCAGCGCAGGGCCAGAACACTGATGAAATGTTGCATTCCTTTGTAAAAGCGGCAGAAAATGTTGCAAAACAGCAATACTTTGAGAAGGTTGGTCGTTCCTTGCCCGCTGTTTTCATCGGACGCTGTAAGGGGTTTTTAGTAAAGTCTAGTCCTCGAAAAATGTCGGCTCTTCGCGACGGTTCATGTGCGACCAACTGCCAAACACTGGGTCAGCGTATCAAAATTGTTCGACTATTTTGCGAGATTGCCCACCACTGTTGTGACATGGCGCGCCCAGCAGGGGTTGCCCAATACCAATTGTGGCATCGGGTACGGCGTCTTCCGGGTTTTGCAAAAGGGTTTTGTACATGGCTGTTGGACAATGATTTTGTGGACTTTGTTCCTTACGACTTCCCAACGGTAGAGTGGCTGAAACATGTCCGCTGTATTTTGCTGGGAGAGGTGAAGTGGTGGGAGTCAGTCGTGCAACGACAAAGGGCACACATGCACTCACAGGTCATGAAAGCCGATTGGAAATCTGGGGGTGGTCTCCACGCGCGCCTTCTCAAGCCAGACCAGATGCCACCTTTAAATGCTCTCGTCGTCAGTGAAACTCTCCAGGTACGTCACGTTAGGACTGCAAAAGGGGACCCTGCAAAGTTTTTGGTTAACAGTGGTAACTTGCCTAGCCCTGGCGCGGTATGGTCATTTGGTCAGCAAGATTATGTTGTGCAGGGGGTTAAGGACCACGTCGTTACACTGAACCAGCCTCTGCATTCAAACATGCTCAAGCCGAATGTGGTGCAACAAACTTGGTGCACAGATCCGTCTCGTGTTGCTGCATCTGTGGCTGATTATTGGCACACGTTTTGGAACACGGCCACGTCTCCTTGCTTAGCGTTTGCAGAGGGACTGTTGCAACATTTGCCGCAGCTCTCAGAACTTGATGCCACCATTTCTCGTCAAGATTTAAACTGGGCTCTTAAATCTACGAAAGTTGTCAATGCAAGAGGTCTTGATGGGTTTTCTTTTGCAGAGTTGAAGGCCATGCCGGGGCCTCTGATTGACATGTTGTTGCAGCTCCTGAACAGTTTGACCTTCACAGGTCAGTGGCCCGACGCCCTTCTTGATGCATACGTGACCCTATTGGGTAAATGTCTACAGCCTAAAGGTCCTGCTGATGCTCGCCCGATCACGGTGCTCCCGTCGTTGTATCGTGTTTGGGCCCGTTGTCACTCGGCAAAACTTTTCCAGCATTTATTGCCGCACTTACCCCAGGAGCTGTTTGGCTCAGTGCCAGGCCGCTCGGCGATGGATTTGGCTTGGAACCTTCAAAACCAGATCGAGCTTTCCTTATTAACAGGGAATCCAATTTCTGGTTTCGCGTTAGACCTTAGTAAGGCATATAACACCATTTCACGCCCGGTCTTAGATTTGGTTACTACACGTTTAGGCTGGCCTGCAGTTTTGCGTAGTGCCTATGGGGGGTTCCTTGGTAAGGTACGTCGCTATTTTCGCGTTGGTGGCCATCTGTCCGGCCCCCACTTAAGCGCCACTGGAGTGCCAGAAGGATGCCCGCTCGCCGTCCTTTCCATGATCTGCATAACCTGGCTAGTTTCGGAACACGTCCGCGCCCGACATACAATCCCCATGCACTCGTATGTCGACAACTGGGGGGTTCAGTCTGAAAACCCTCATGTGGCTTGCGCAGCAGTGGACACGATCATGAGCACTACCCAAAAGCTCGGCCTTTCCTTGTCGTTGTCTAAGTCAGTCGGCTACGCCACAAACAAAAAATTCAGGGGGGTCCTTCGGAGGTTTCGGTGTAACGGGATAGCTATTTCCGTTGCTTTAGATTTCCGAGACTTAGGTGTGCAGTTTTGTTCTCGGTCCAGAGCGTGCGCCAAGAATTTTGTTTTGCGCCTTGACCAGAACCTAGCAAAATTTTCAAAGTTGGAGAAAACTTCGTGGAGTGCGGATAGAAAAGTGCAGGCCCTCATACGTGTTGTGCTGCCCGCTGTTTTACACGGCGCGGAAATGTCCAGTATCTCTGCCTCCGCCGCTGCCACACTTAGGGGTAAGTGTAATAGGGCCGTTTGGGGAGTCCATAGTCAGCGCAATCACTATATGGCGCCGCTGCTGGCAGGCAGCGCTGTTTATGAACCATGGTTAATTATTTTTAAGCGCCGATGGCAAATGCTGCGCAGGATGTGGGCTGTCAACCCGACTGTCAAAAATTGTTGGAACACTGTTCTGGCTGCCACGTGTTTGAAGCCCTTAGGCCCAGTGTCCTTGTTTCTTCTGGACCTGCAGCTGTTGGGGTGGACAGCTTTACCTGACGGGGTGGTAAGGTTGCAAGATGGGGTTGAGGCACATGTGTTTTTCACGGACTGGTCCACAGTCAGGCCGTTCGCTTGGGACGCATGGGCTAGGCATGTTGTCGGTTTCGTTTCCAAAAAAGGTGATTTTCATGATCTGACAAATTTCTCCATCGCGTTGGTTCGGACCCGGTTATCAACCCCTCAAGGTTACAACTCCCATGTCGCAAATTATGCAGTGGGGGCCATCGTTCCCGCCTCTCGTCGGAAACATTTTGCATCAAGTGAAGACACAAAGTGTCCATGTTGCTCGGCTGAGCTCACTGTAGCACACATGCTAACCCAGTGCCCTGCGACGCAGCACTGTTGGGCGCCTGTTCTCTCTGAACTTGCTATGTTACAGCCTGCGCAAATCCAGCACGGCCTTTTCAGTTATCCTCCCGAGGTTTTTCATTTGCGCGAAGCACTTGCCCAGTTCAAAACTGAACCTGTAGCGTGTATGTTTTACGATCAAGATGTCCACTTTTTCACCGATGGTTCCACAATTCATCCTGCGGAGCCTACCTTAACTCTTTCAGCTTGGAGAGTGGTGGCTGCTGTGCCAGATGCCTTGGACGGGGTAAAGTTGTTGAATGGCCTGCTGCCTGGGGGGATCCAATCAAACAACAGGGCAGAGTTACTGGCTGTCATTGTGGCAGTGCAGCTGGGGACAGGGGGCTCTATTTATTCGGATTCCGACATTACTGTGCAGGGGTTCAATCGACTTATTTCCGAGGGGTGGGTTCCTTACAACTGGCTCCACAGTGCAAATCTTGATTTGTGGTTCTTGCTGCATGCAAGCTTGTCCCGATCCCCCCGCCCTTGGGTGATCCATAAGGTCAAAAGCCATCAAGACTGGCGAGTTGCCCCCAATCCTAGATTAGCGTGGTTATGGTATCATAACGATCTGGCGGACAGCTTTGCCAAGGAAGCGCTTAAAAAGGCCCCGCAGGCCATCCTTGAGGCCCACAAGTGTGCAGTGACGGCCCTTTGCAGCCTGAACAACAAACAAAAGCAGGTTTACAATTTGCAAAAACAGGTTGCAGAAATTTTTAATGGTCATAGACTCACGTTGAATCGCCCAAGCAGTTCCCCCGCAGAACCCCATGATGACTCGCTGCAACTGTTTCTGTGCAGACTTGGAATGCTAACAGCTGATAAAGGCTTTCCTTTCCCGGGGTTGCAACAGGAGCCGCAGTGGAGCTCATTCGTACTTTGTGCTCCGTTTGGGCATTTGCTGTATAAATGGTTGTGTGCACATACGTGGGTACCAGATGAAGACAGCATGTCCTTGCTGGAACTGTATTTCGCCTTCACGGTTGATGTAGGGTGGTTGGTGCCGGTTAATGTAGCCCCTTGGGTCTCTGCGAAGCGACCGGAGCAACTTCGAGACTCCAAACTTAAAGCTATATGGGCTCATGAGGTTCAGTTCCCTGAGCTCAAATGTCATCGCCAGTCTCTCCGCGCGCAGCTCGTTACGTTTGCTCATGTGCTGAGGGCAATCATGTCCATGTCCAGTTGCCCGTGGAAAATCGCACCATCTTTTGCCCTAAGGGCCTTTGGTGTCCCTTGTAAAGTGCCGGGACTCAAGTTTCGTTTGCAAGCGCTAAAACCCCATACTGTAGCCCTGCGAATGCTCAAAAGCATCCAGGGTAAACCGTACAGAGACTTCGCTAAGTCACCGTACGTTGCCCCTACGGCTCCCCTGGTTAACCAGCTCGAGTTCGGAGATGCGCGTACGATCTTTAATTGTGCCAGACGTCTTCACCGTCAAAGGCCTGGCCAGTGAATTCGTATTAATTCAGTCCTACGTAGTTTGTCTCCAAGGAGCTTCTTCGAGACAGTCCGCAAGACCGCATGCATAAACCCTAAACCCTAAACCCTAAACCCTAAACCCTAAACCCTAAACCCTAAACCCTAAACCCTAAACCCCCAACCCCTAAACCTAAACCCTGAATCCTAAAAGATGAAGCCAAGGAGCCGGGGAGACGGTTACTGGGATCATCGTGGTGAGGAGCGCAATCAGCATCTTTCGACCCAAGCGCTCCACCTCCAACAAGGGGGTCACAGCGAAATGAACCCTAAAATTGGGGGGCATATACCGCATATACCCTATACCTACTGTGATTCGTATTAAGGTATAGGGGCCATAAACCCTTTTAGGGTTGCGTTGGTCCCCAAGGCCGTGCTGATGTTTCCTTTTTTGACTCTCTCAGACTCTCAGATTGCCAGGCGCTTCTCACTTCGCCACGTTTCGACGCAGGCGTGATAAAAGTTATCTTGTTTTTTT
>CAJNDS010000715.1:0-82245 GCA_905221605.1 Symbiodinium natans | reverse complement strand
GGTTACATTATTAAAGCAGGTCCAACATTAACTACTCGAAGACAATGAGAAGGGGCATCGTCTGTGTTCCACAAGCCCGAATCCTGCATGGGACGACCCAGCCTTCTGCCCAACCCCGAATTTAGGGTTTAGGGTTTAGGATTTAGGGTTAGGGTATCAAAACGAAAGCTCCCTACAGTTTAGGTTCCCAGAAGGGCCGATGATAGGGTTTTCAAAATCGGGTTGAGGGTTTAGGGTTGAGGGTTTAGGGTTTCGGGCGTTCGGCACTGGCTTGGCTTCAAGGGGGCCTTCGGACCTTCGCAAGCCATTGCACTTGCCATGCAAGACCAACCTCAAGGACGAATTATGAAGCCTAAGAGGGTTTATGGTTCACATACTTTAATAGGAGTTATGGTAGTTATAGGGTTCAGAGTACCTTACTAGGAATTGTAGTAGTATAGGGTTCATACTACCTCAATAGGAATTATAGTACTGTAGGGAATATGACCCCAATTTTAGCGTTCATTTGGTCCCCAAGGAACAGACGACTGAAATGAGCCTTGATATGGGGGTTTGCGATATTAGGGGTACCTTGGGGATCTTTACTGGTGTTCAAAATTCCATTGAGCGACTGCTGGTTTAGTTGCGGCAGGTGCAGGCCTCGCGCATGCGATCCAGCCGCTCTTCGTCCAATTCGATCATGGCCTCTGCTAGAAGGATCTAGAACCTCTCGCTGGACCCGACCCTAAAGTACCCAGGGCAATGCATGCAACCTCACAAGAAAATATAGGTCAGTCATGAAATTCCATTGCATTTTTTGGGTCTAGGTATAGAAGATCGAGGACAAGCTTGTGCACCTGTATCAAGTACACCCTAACCCCAAACCCCAAACCCCAAACCCCAAACCCCAAACCCCAAACCCCAAACCTAAACCCTGAATCCTAACCGTAAGCCCATGTCTTTCAAGGTGATCCAAGTGGCGATGTCTGGACGAGTCGTTTGAATCACCGCCTGCACGTAGGGATGGCAGTCGCTTTGGTTTGGGGTTTGGGGTTTGGGGTTTAGGGTTTAGGGTTTAGGGTTTCGGGTTTGGGGTTTAGGGTTTAGGGTTTGAGGTTTAGGGTTTAGGGTTCAGGGTTCAGGGTTCAGGGCTTAGGGTTGTGCAGGAGTTGCTGCTTCTAATGCTGACGCGAAGAGTACCTGTCAAAGACAGGGCGCTGTTGGTAACAATGGCCCTTCGCGAAGCATGGCAAGGACGCAAGAACCGCAGCAAGCAGCACCGAGTGGCTGTTCATTGGCCCTAAACCCAAAACCCCAAACCCCAAAGCCTAAAGCCTAAACCGTAAACCCTAAACCCCAAGCCCTCCAACCCGGCCAGAAGAAACAGAAAAAGACCGGGCAGCATGAGTCTGTTTGCAGGCGCGCTTCACGTGACAAGCTTCAAACATTCAGATGCTGAGCAACGTCTCTGAATGCTCTCCGAATGCTCAGCTGAGGTGGATGCGCATCCATTCTTGCAAGAACTTTGGTGCCAAGTGATATATGTTTGTACGACGCTATGGGCGTATAAAGCTCGTGGGCTTCGGGGCGGCAGGATGTAAAAATGGGCTTCGTCGTAGGACCATTCGGGCGAGTCTCCTCTAACCTCCTCAACCCTAAACCCTAAACCCTAAACCCTAAACCCTAAACCCTAAACCCTAAACCCTAAACCCTAAACCTATACCTGGCAAGTCCAAGACGCACAGGTCGACACTTGACCGGAGGTGAGACCAGTTCTGTGAACCTAGCAGCCCAGGAACCATCTTACCAAACAGAGTACCATTGTTGGGGGGCTGGTTGCTTTATACCCTACAGTACACCCTAGACCCTAAACCCTAAACCTTGAACCAAAACGGAAGGGGAAACGGGGTCCACTAGGCTACCAAGTGAAACAGCGGAGCCAGGTCGTAGGAGAGGTCAAAGATCCCTGGCCATGCGCAGCAGAGGCTGAGAGTCATTTAGGGTTTAGGGTTTAGGGTTCAGGGTTAAAGGGTTTTGGGTTTCTCCTCCAGCATGAATGGCAGGCCCGAGACAAGAAGCACTTGGAATCTGCCATGCTTTCTGAAGGCCTGAACCCTGAACCCTGAACCCTGAACCCTGAACCCTGAACCCTGACCTGAACCCTAAACCCTATAAACCCTAAACCCCTAAACCCTAAACCCTAAACCGTGCGGTTTAGGGTGTAGCGGCATGGACGCAATGCCCGTGAAAACCCAGAGACCTTGGTCAGCACCCTGGACAGGTCGAGTCTTTGAGGCTTTTTGATCGGCGTAAACATGGGACGACTCAAGGCCAAAAAGCCTACAGCTTAGGGTTTAAGGTTTAGGGTTTAGGGTTTAGGGTGACTCAACTCAACATGCACGATGCCAGTGGCCCTTATCCGTCATCCTTGCAGCACTTAGTATCTAAGGGTAGTTATATGAGCCCTTCATATGGTCCCTTACCTCCTTTAAAGGGCATGGGCCCTTAATTTGTGTAGGGTATAGTAGGTAGGGTCCCTATTTAAGGGCCCATACTAAGGGACCATGGAACTACCCTGAGATAGTAGCAGTTGCTAAATGCCAAACGCGGGTGCTGGGATTGGCCGTATACCTTAGCACCGTGCACCCTCACGCTTCCTGACGAAGTTCGATGACTCAAAAGCCCTCGTGATGGCAATTGTGACCTAAGCCCGTGTTCCCTATCACTCAAAACCCTAAACCCTAAACCCAGGTGGCTTACAGTAAACTCCAGAATGTTGGAACATGGCTTACGTATGCTTCGAGCTGGGACTCCCTTTGGGATACCTTTTGGGGCGTACGGGGAGAAGGATGCTCCATTTTTTCGTTTATTGTAGAACACTACATATTAGATTCGCGGTTTAGGGTTTAGGGTTTAGGGTTTAGGGTTTAGGGTTTAGGGTTCCCTGTAGAAGCCAGCATCCACAATAGACAGAGTCCCGACGAGGGCCCGGCTTTCCCAATAGTGACACGGCGGTGAGCTGATCCCAAGACGACGACTCCTGCACCTGATACTTCCAAGAGTCAGGGTTTAGGGTTTATAGGGCTTTGGTTTCTGGGGTTTAGGGTTTAGGGTTTGGGGTGTAGGGCCAGCAGGGTTGATATCTTGCAAACTATTACCAGAATGCTTGCAAGTTCTAGGCATGGATAGGACGTATGCTGAGCCAATGCCTGGAAGAGTTCAACCCTTTGTGCTGTTTGGGCCTGAGCCCCTGAACTTGGTCTTGCTGGCTCTTCGTAGGGCATGAGCGAGTGAGGTACCCTATACCCCCCCTTCTTATACATGTATATATATATATATACATGTATATATATATATAGATATGTAGACATATATATATATATGAGGCAGGAACCTTTGTGTATAATGTGATGATTCGTCCTTTTGTTGGGGGGGGGGGGGAGTGGGGTTTGAATAGTTTGAATAGTTTGGGGGGTCACGCCTGGGGCCCTAAACTATTCAAACTATTCAAACCCTGGTGGTTTGAATAGTTTGAATAGTTTGAATAGTTTTGGGGGGTCCCTGGGAGGAGAGGAGGGGGGGGGTTTGAATAGTTTGAATAGTTTGGGGGTCCGAACTGGGGCCCTAAACTATTCAAACTATTCAAACCCTGGCGGGGGGGGGTCCGGCCTGGGGCCCTAAACTATTCAAACTATTCAAACTATTCAAACTATTCAAACTATTCAAACTATTCAAACTATTCAAACTATTCAAACTATTCAAACTATTCAAACTATTCAAACTATTCAAACTATTCAAACCCTGGGGGTTTGAATAGTTTGAATAGTTTGAATAGTTTGAATAGTTTGAATAGTTTGAATAGTTTGAATAGTTTGAATAGTTTGAATAGTTTGAATAGTTTGAATAGTTTGGAGGGTCCGGCCTGGGCCCCTAAACTATCCAAACTATTCAAACTATTCAAACCCTGGGGGTTTGAATAGTTTGAATAGTTTGGATAGTTAGACTCACAGTTAGACTAGTTTTGGGGGGTCCCTGGGAGGAGAGGAGGGGGGGGGGTTTGAATAGTTTGAATAGTTTGGGGTCCGAACTGGGGCCCTACACTATCCAACCTATTCAAACTATTCAAACCCTGCGGGTTTGAATAGTTTGAATAGTTTGAATAGTTTGAATAGTTTGAATAGTTTGAATAGTTTGAATAGTTTGAATAGTTTGAATAGTTTGAATAGTTTGAATAGTTTGAATAGTTTGAATAGTTTGAATACTTTGAATACTTTGAATACTTTGAATAGTTTTGGGGGGTCCCTGGGAGGAGAGGAGGGGGGGGGGTTGAATAGTTTAAATAGTTTGGGGGTCCGGCCTGGGGCCCTAAACTATTCAAACTATTCAAACTATTCAAACCCTGGGGGTTTGAATAGTTTGAATAGTTTGAATAGTTTGAATAGTTTGAATAGTTTGAATAGTTTTGGGGGGTCCCTGGGAGGAGAGGAGGGGGGGGGTTTGAATAGTTTGAATAGTTTGGGGGTCCGAACTGGGGCCCTAAACTATTCAAACTATTCAAACCCTGGCGGGGGGGGGTCCGGCCTGGGGCCCTAAACTATTCAAACTATTCAAACTATTCAAACTATTCAAACTATTCAAACTATTCAAACTATTCAAACTATTCAAACTATTCAAACTATTCAAACTATTCAAACTATTCAAACTATTCAAACTATTCAAACTATTCAAACCCTGGGGGTTTGAATAGTTTGAATAGTTTGAATAGGTTGGAGGGTCCGGCCTGGGGCCTAAACTATCCAAACTATCCAAACTATTCAAACTGTTCAAACCCTGGGGTTTTGAATAGTTTGAATAGTTTGAATAGTTTGAATAGTTTGAATAGTTTGAATAGTTTGAATAGTTTGAATAGTTTGAATAGTTTGAATAGTTTGAATAGTTTGAATAGTTTTGGGGGGTCCCCGGGAGGAGAGGGGGGGGGGTTAGAAACTATTCAAACTATTCAAACTATTCAAACTATTCAAGCCATTGAAACCCGGGGGTTTGAATAGTTTGAATAGTTTGAATAGTTTGAATAGTTTGAATAGTTTGAATAGTTTGAATAGTTTGAATAGTTTGAATAGTTTGAATAGTTTGAATAGTTTGAATAGTTTGAATAGTTTGAATAGTTTTGGGGGGTCCCTGGGAGGAGAAGGGGGGGGGGTTAGAATAGTTTGAATAGTTTAGGGGGGTCCCTGGGAGGAGAGGGGAGGGGTTTGAACAGTTTGAATAGTTTGAATAGTTTGGGGGCCCGGCCTGGGGCCCCAAACTATTCAAACTATTCAAACTATTCAATCTATTCAATCCCAATCACCCGAAGAACGGGGGGGTGGTGCAGGTGCTGGAGGCAAGGAACAAGGATTTGGAGGTGGAGACCTGCTCAACACTCTGGTGGCAGGGATGGCACAGCTCCAGCAGGCACAGATGGCGATGCTCAATCGGAAGGATGAGACCCCAGAGCAAGTCAAGCCGGGAGTAACGACCCTGGCGGTTTTGGGACCTCCAGGAACGCCGGAAAGCGCTGTGGCGGTTCAGGACTGGGTGGAACTGATTGACAGTCCTATGTCAGACATCAGCGACACCAGTGCGGTGTGGTGGAAGGCGGTGAAGACGAGGGCCCAGGACATGTATCAACAGTGGGTCAATAGCACTCCGTACGACCGCCTTCTCCTCAAGGATCCTTCTCCTGGGGACTTGGAGCTCGGGAAGTATTCCCGGGTAAATATGAGGGCAGCTGGAATGATTCTGAGTGCTCTTCCTGATGAGATTCAACGAGAGATGGTTTCAAGGCAGTGTGCAAAGAGCACTTTGGGGATCATCTATCGTGTCTTCACCTTGTATGCCCCGGGTGGTGAGAAGGAGAAGACCCACATCCTTCGTTCATTGTCGGAGCCGGCAAAGTGCAGTGATCCTGATTCCGCTGCGAAGTCGTTGAGGCAGTGGGAAAAGTGGGTTGCAAGAGCCAAAGAGCTGTCATTGGTGTGCCCTGATCCAGTCGTGCTCACCCGAGGCTTGGGTTTGATCGTGGGTGAGGTGTTGTCCAAGTTTCCGGAGTCGGAGTTCAGAACGAACCTCATGCGCAACAAGCTCCAGGTTGACACAAATCCGAACCTGGAAACCACAATGCGCTACCATCAACATCTTCGAGCTGAGATGGAGTTGCTCTCTATGGCAGGCGCTAAGCAGACACCGACCCCGGCGAAGGCAGCCCCACAGCAGAGCGATACCAAGCTGAAGCCTTTCCGACCTGAAGAGTCAAAGGGAAAGGGTAAAGGAAAGGGCAAGGGCAAGCAAGACGGGTCTGAGCAAAAGGAGGGCGACCAGCGATTGTGCCAGTGGTTTGCAAAGGTTCCAGAAGGGTGTCGCTTTGGACGAAATTGTCGCTTCAAACACACTTTCGAAGGAACTACGAAGAGGGACAAATGCCTTGAATGTGGAGGTGAAGGTCACTTCGCTGCAGCATGTCCTACGAAGCAAAGCCCATCCCCGAAGGCAAAGTCTGACCCTAGTGCAAGGCCGAAAGGTTCTCCTTCGAAGCCTACGACTACAGCTAAAGCTGAAGTTCTTCCTCAAGATGGGATCCAATCCACCTCGACGCCTCAGGAACCCGAGCCTCAGCCAACTTCACCTTCCTCGACATTGACCTCTACTGTGTCGGGATCAGGATCTAGAGAAATGCATGCTGCGGTGTCGGAGGCAGCTGAGATCGTTGGTGGGACAAGGGAATTCGCCAGAGGGTCGAACAACGCTGGAAGGTCTACAACGACAGCTTGATGAGCTGAGGTTGAGGGCTTTGAGGGTGACCGATGATTTCGACTTCGGGAAGCTGAAATCCTTTATGGACAAGCGAGTGTTCCAGGAAGCCCTGAAGCCCCCCAACGTGCTCATCGACTCTGGTGCCACGAACATAATGAGACAGCCTAAGGGTGAAGAGGAGTGGAGTTCAGCTTCAAAGGTCAACGTGGTCTTGGCGAACAACGAGAGTGCCCAGCTCTACCAGAACAGTGCAGGATCGATCTTGGCCTCGTCGTTGGATATACAGTCCCTCCTTCCGATGGGCGACTTAGTGAAGATTGGGTGTGAAGTTCATTGGGGAAAAAAGGGGCTGAGGATCAGACACCCAACTCTTGGGGTGTTAAAGACAACCTTGAGGTCGGGATGCCCGGAACTCAACTTGGCTCAGGCACAAAACCTTTTCGATCAGATTGAGGCGGAGAGGATTCGTGAGCTGGAAACGGGCGCTAGGGAGCTGGAGGTGAAGTTGGACCATTTGATGGCGAAGGAAAACGAGAATTGGTCTACGTCCTTTGAGCGCTTTGTCAAGACCGGGAAGAAGATCGACCTGTGGAAGGGGGTTGAAGGATCGTTCCTGAAAGGCCTTAGCCCAGTGACCAGGGACGCTTTGCCAGTGGATGTGAACATTGAAAAGGGCTGGGAGACACTCAAGGCTACATCGTGGAACCGAAGAAGAAGAAAGCTTCTCTTGAGTTCTACCAGGTGGCTCGTTCAACTTTGCCCTCATCAAGAAGGAGCTCCATCGTTCGCATCGCTGGAGGACAATGGCCTCACCTGCGTCACTGTGTCCGGAAGAATACCTTGGGAAATGTTTGGGGTCCTCTTGTGGGGGGCAGCGACTGGAAGGATTGAGGTCATCGTGGGTGCGGGCGGATATGCTTCGTCTAGTGATGAGACAACGAAGGAGAGACTTGCCCAGATGATCCTCCTCTATGTCGTCACGAGATTTGGAAGCCCTTCGAGAAGGACGGGTTTTGTCTGGGTTGGTCCTGAAATGATGAGCCCAGGTGGTCCCGAGGAAGCTGTCATGGGCGAGTTCGAGTCGTCAGCGGGCATGAAGTCGCAGAAGTTTGATCAGGGTGCCTTAGGAGGTGGTCCAAGAAGATCGTCACGATTGCTCTCGAACTACGACCTGAACCACCTTGATGGCTTGCGCCAACCTGAGGAGGGGTCTTGTGGTGGAAAGGATACCTCAAGGCAATGGCCTCGGCAGCTTGAAGTACATGTTCAAAAGGTGGTGGGTGAAGCAAGGTTCGCCCCAACAACAGGATCGTTGAGAGCCATGACAAAACAAGCATGGGAGGACCATGCCCGGTCGGGGCACTACCCCTATCGGAGAGACTGCCTCCAATGTGTCCTCCACGGTGCGACCGGACACAGACACAAGCGTATTGAGCATCCGAGTATGTTTGTTTTGACAACAGACATATCTGGCCCCTTTAAACAAGAAGGGCTCAATGCGAATGCCAGGGGTGACAAACGACAAAATGCCAAGATGAAGCACCTTTGGGTCGGCCGCTTCTCAATCCCCAAGGCCTATGTCACCGGTGCCTGGGACACAGTCAGAGATTCAAGAGAAGAGGTTGAGTACGAGGACCTGCATGAAGGAGATGGAGGGTGATCAGGTTCCCAACGAGGCCGACGAGGAGGATGATGACTATGTTCTTAGTGATGGTGAAGAATGTCCTCCTATGCCTCAAGAACTACAACCTCAGGAGACAAGGATTGTTCGCTACGACGATGATGACGAGGTGATGGACAGGTTGGATGAAGAGGGCAAGGAGCTCCTGGTGGACACAGAGGTGGTAGCGAAGGTTGCGAAGAAGGCGTCTGAGGAGGGGAAGTCTGAGGAGGAAGTGAAGCCACTACCTGAAGACTTTAAACCACCGGAGAAGGCGTTCCTGAAGTTTGCAGTTCCGCTTCCGGATGTCAAGGGTCCCACTGTGATGAGTGCAGTCCAGAAAATCGTCTTGTACCTGAAGGACCTCAACATTCCGGTCTTGCGATTCCACTCAGACAGGGCGTCGCAGTTCACCTCGAAGGAAATGGTCCAGTGGTTCCACAAGGAGCCCATTCGTGTTACCACTAGTGTTCCGGGAGTACCGCAAGGAAATGGAGGTGCTGAGAATGCGGTGAAGACTCAGTGAAGACTGTGAAGCAACAGGCGAGGACTATGTTGGGCGCAGCAAGGCTTGGAGAGGAGTTTTGGCCTTTGGCGGTGATGGCAGCAACGGCCATGGACCGTGCAAAAGTCCTCAGTCAGGTCACCAAGTTGGCTGCGACTTTTGGAACCCGGGTCTACGTCAAGAAGAAGAAGTATGCAACCTTGGCAGCATTGGCAGCACACCAATGCACACACCAAGGCAGAGTGACGGTTGAAGGGGTACATGTTACACATGTTTTAAAACTGCTAGGGGACAGACAACTGTGGGTTTGCGAAGGTTGTGGTGGACAGTTGTCCTTGAAGACTAAAAATGTTTCGCAAAAACTTTCAGTTGCATGCAGTTTTAAAAAGGACCCCAGGTGCAAGGCGCAGTTTAAACCCGAGCCAACCAATGCCATCCGCAGCCTCTTTCAGCAGGTGCAAGGGACAGCCCAAGTTGCAGCAGACCCCCCTTGTGCAAAATCCCTGAGGGCACCGGCAGCTGAAGCAACCTAGGAGGTTGCATCCTCCCAGTGAGGATAAAGTGGAGGTCATCCTCGCTACCAGGAAACTACCCCTGACCGATCCCCTCTAACAGCCTGCACCAGGTGCACCAGAGGCCTTGAGGGAGATTTTTTGTCAGGAGGTTTTAATCCTCTCATGAGGTATCACCCTCTGGTAGCATCCCAAAGAGGATGATGAAGTCGAGTTTCATCCTCGCTGCCAGAGAACACACCCCTGGCCGATTTCCTCTCACAGTTTGCACACAGTGCACCAGAAACCTTGAGGACTGTTTGCCAGGAGGTTCAATCCTCTCATGAGGTATCAGCCTCTGGTAGCATCCCAAAGAGGATGATAGCTTAGGAGGAGGTGATGTTCCTCCCCCTGTACCATAGGGCCAAGAGTGCCATCAGATGTGCCGGTACCGAGGCACGGTTTTCACAACCCAAACACCAAGAAGGTGGATCGCATTTGTTCGCTCAACTCGGAAAAAAAAAGAAGAAGTATGCATCAAGCGAGCCCCTTTCAGGCGAAGGAAGCCACCCTTTTAAGCTTCATCGAAGCCCAAGAGGAGGTGATGGCGGAGGACTCCCTGGCCTGGGGTTGGTGCAGGATGGTCCTGCATGCCCTAGAGCAAGGAGAGGATGTCACCGGGAAAGCCATTCAACAAGCAAAGGAGGTGATAGCCTCTGAGCTCCCAAAGAAGGAAGAGTCCCTGACACCGGAACAGGTGCTGGGTCAGCAGGAACGAGAGGAAGACCCTACCCACGGCGAGGGCACCGACTCAGAAGAGCCCAGCCATGAGAAGGTTAAACCTTCCGCCTCGCCTGACCAGTATCTAAGTATCATGAGCGCCAATGTCACCAGTTTCAACAACGGGGCACTGGAGTGGGTGACCTCCTCCAAAGCCAAGGTGGTGTGTCTGCAGGAAACCCACCTCACACCGGAACTGCTGCAGGGCGGGAGAGCCACACTGCAATCCCTAGGATGGGATCTCTATGCTGAGCCGGCCTCCCTGTCGGACAAGGGCACAAGGTTGGGGGGCACTGCTTGTGCCTTTCCCAAAAATAGCGGAGTGTGGCAAAAAGCCACCTACCAATGCAAAGGGGCAGGCTACACAGCTGTGGGTCTGAGACAAAGACGGTGGTACTACACGATTGTGTCCCTCTACCTGAGGGACACGGAAGGCCTAAATGGTCCCACGAATGCAGAGGTGCTATCCTCTCTGGTGGCTTTCGTAAGAACCCTCCCGGAACCCTGGATCATCCTAGGAGATTGGAACCTGGACCCGACCGAAGTTCAGGACACAGCACTGACTCAGGTGATGAGGGGGAGGATGGTAGCCACTGGAGAGGCTACATGCAACCATGGGGCGGAACTGGACTTTGGGGTTGTGAGTAGGAGCCTGGAAGCCCTGGTGGATCTGTCTGTGACCTGGGCAGTCCCGTGGAAACCACATGCAGCCTTGCACCTCAAAGTCAAGGACGGTGCCAGCGAATGGAAGTCCTGGAAGCTTCCCCAGTTCCCGAAACTCACAGCAGACCTCAAAAACCAAGAATGGCGAGAGGTCTAACCCTCCCATTTCACCATAATGGACAGGACCTGTGCCCAAGAGGACCAGAGCACCTGGCAACTGGCGACCTGGGCGGCCAGCCTGGAGCACTGCCACGAAGCACCGAGAACTGGCAGAGGTTGGTGTGTGCAGGCCCAATGGGGACCCTTAGTCTTGCAGCGACCTTCCACTGCCCCCAAAGGCTCTGAAGTGGGCTGGTGGGCACGAATGGCCAGAATCCTGGAGGAAGTGCCCGCCTCCCAGCAGCACCTACCGGACCTAGGCACCCTCCAAACCTGTCAAGACATTGCTGAAGGAACTGCCTTCCTCACAGAACTGTACAAGCAATGTTCAGCAAAAGAGCCACAGTGGCGGTCTTTGAGTGTCGCTGCCAGGCACGAGGCGGCCCTCCAGATGCAGAGAGCCAAGGAGCAGCAGGCCCAATACAAGGACTGGCTCCAAGCGGGATGAGCGAAAGGGATGAGACCTCTCTACAGTTCTCTCAAGAAGAGTGAGAGAGTCCTAGATCGGCCCTCCCAAAACCAAAACCTCCCAGGTGAAGAGCGCCCAGGGGCCAGGAGGAAGCAGTGGGTCGCAATTTGGGGAGAGGTAGAATGTTCCCCCCCGATCGGCCAGACCCTGCTGGATGCAGCAAAAGCCTCCCCGCTGTTCAAAATAACAGCAGAGGTGCTCGAGGCCATCCTCAAGAATGTCACCGACAAGGCAGGAGGTCTTGATGGGCTCACCTATGCTGCCCTCAAAAACCTCCCTGGACCGGCCTATGAGCAGCTCACCCAAGTCCTGAACTTGGCTGAAACCACAGGAGTGGCGCCACAGCACTGGCAGGCGCACCATGTGGCACTCCTGCCCAAAAACGCTGAAATAGAAAGGCCTATAACCCTGACATCCATCACCTATCGGCTTTGGTGCTTCTGCAGAGCACAGGTCGTCAAGAAATGGATGCGAGAAACTGCAGAGAGGTTCCCATGGGATAAAGCCTCCCCGGGTAACACTTGTCTAGAAACAGGCATGCAGAGACTCCTGAGAGGAGAGGTTAGCCGCGCAGCTAACAAACATGCCTGTGCGGTCCTGTTGGACCTGCAGACTTTCTATGACAGTGTTAATTGGACCAAGTTGGAGGAGCGGATAGTGGCGACCGGCTTACCGCCAGCTATAGCCCTCCTGGTCATGCAAGTCTACCGGGGAACGAGATATCTCGTGGCAGAGGATCTCCTTTCGGAGGGGATCCTCCCTGCGAGGGGCATCCTAGCAGGGTGCCCGTTCGCAATGATGGCCAGGGTTTACCTCCAGCCAATAATGCAAGAAGCCGCTCAGCTCCGCAGTATCACCGCCTTAGACACCTGGGTGGATGACATCGGAGCGGATTTCGAAGCACGATATCCTGAGCAGGCAGCGTTTGCGGTTTATGAAGGTTACAAAACCCTTCGCCGGCTTCTGGAAGGTAGCGACCTCCGTTTGTCCCTCAAGAAAACCGGCTTCCTATGCACCACCGCGGAAGCCAGAAGGGAACTACAGAAGCTGCGCAAAGACGGGGACCCAGCTATCTGCGATAGTATGAAAGACTTAGGCCTGGACTGTGCCCTGGGTCGGGTCCGAAGGGTCAAGGTGCAAAGGGCCCGGAGGCACAAAGCGGGCAAAAGACAAAAGAAGCTAAAACAGCTGAGAGTCCCGAGTGTGCCGGCCAAGGTCCGCCTCTTCCGAGGAGGGGTTGCCTCCGTCCTTACCTGGGGCCACCAAGCCCAGGGCATGCCACCCACCCGGCGACAAAAGCTCCGGACTGCCCTGGCGGAACAGTGTGGCAGACAAAAGATGGGCAGTCTGGAGGTGGCCCTGTCCTCCGTGGGGGATAGGTGCCAAGACCCGGGCCGCACCATGATGGTCCAGCAAGTTGAGGCCTGGTTCCAGCTTAAGAAGCGCTGGGTAGGAAAGGAAGAGCTGCTGGAGAGAACATGGGGCCTCACCGTCCATAGGCTGGAAGAGGCCAGCAGCAGGTGGCAAATGGTCAGGGGCCCTTTGGCAGCCACGGTTGCGTACCTGCTTGACATGGGTTGGCAGCCTAGAGGCAGTGATGAATGGTTAGACACCCACGGTACCAAGCACACCATACACACCCCACAGCAGGAGTGTCGTGTCTTAGACCTCCTCCAGCAAACCTACCAGAAGGAGGTGAACCACCGCGTCGCCACTGGTCTTGCTGCCCCTGAGCTACAGGAGGGAGTCGACTGGACGGTAGGGAGGAAATTGCTGGGGGAGTTCAAGAAAGAAGGTCGAACCACGAAAGCAGCTGCCCTGAGGTGCGTCTGGCAGGGTGCCTTGGTTTGCAGCCAAAACTCTGCTGTCAAAGTGTGCCCCCGATGCCACGAGGAAGCAGATTGGGAGCATGTCCTCCTTGGTGGGAGGCCCAAAACTGGGAGTTGCCAACATGGTTCCAAGAAGGCAAGGCCCAAGGCCCGAGATCACTGTGGACCAGGGGCCTCCCGCCCAAACCCAAATGCGAGGTACAGCCTCCACAGGAGGACAATCCCATCTTTCTGGGTATATGGGCAAACAAAGAGGCCCTCAATGACCCGGAGCTTGTGTATGGCACTGATGCTAGCGGGGGGCCCTATACGGCGGACCCGAGACTCAGGCAGGTGGCCTACGCAGCAGTAGCCTGCAAGAAGCAGGGCCAAAACTATGTCCAGGTAGGAGCGATCGTTGGCCAAGTCCCTGGACCACAGACGGTGTTTAGGGGGGAGCTGTACGCCGTTATGCAGCTAGCCCGGTATACAGCAGGCCCTGTTGACACGACACGTGTCCCGAAACGAGTCCGCAGCCCGAAGCCGGGCAAGACCCACGGTGACATCTGGTGGGAGCTGCAAACCACAGATGTCAACCGCCTCAAAATGAAATGGGTTCCATCCCATGTTTCCCTCCGGAAGGTGGGTGCGGAAAACTCGTGGAGACAGCAGATCAATGACCTAGCGGACAAGCTGTGTGGGGAGAAAGCGGCCGAGCTGGCCCACCCTGATGTCCGGGCAGCCAGTCAGTACAAGGACCATTGCAGCAAAAAAGCACAAGAATTCCTGGCGAGCAGGGCGGAAAAGATCCTTACTGCCATTGGGGAAAATCAGCACCCAGTGTACAAGGTCTTCCTGCAAGAAAAGCAGGCTCGCAAGAGCAACGAGGCCACCTCCAGGCCCTGCAAAAAGCGCATAGGGTCCAACATTGGGAGAGGCCACATCACCACCCAGCAAGAATGGTTCCAGGAGCTGGTCCGGACCAAACTTGTGCACGCGTGGGAATGGGAAGGTCTCAACCTCCGGTGTGCTCAGTGCCAACTTAAACTCTTGCACACAAAGAACCGCAAAACCTTGGCAGCATTGGCAGCACACCAATGCACACACCAAGGCAGAGTGACGGTTGAAGGGGTGCATGTTACACATGTTTTAAAACTGCTAGGGGACAGACAACTGTGGGTTTGCGAAGGTTGTGGTGGACAGTTGTCCTTGAAGACTAAAAATGTTTCGCAAAAACTTTCAGTTGCATGCAGTTTTAAAAAGGACCCCAGGTGCAAGGCGCAGTTTAAACCCGAGCCAACCAATGCCATCCGCAGCCTCTTTCAGCAGGTGCAAGGGACAGCCCAAGTTGCAGCAGACCCCCCCTGTGCAAAATCCCTGAAGGCACCGGCAGCTGAAGCAACCTAGGAGGTTGCATCCTCCCAGTGAGGATAAAGTGGAGGTCATCCTCGCTACCAGAGAAACTACCCCTGGCCGATCCCCTCTAACAGCCTGCACCAGGTGCACCAGAGGCCTTGAGGGAAATTTTTTGTCAGGAGGTTTAATCCTCTCATGAGGTATCACCCTCTGGTAGCATCCCAAAGAGGATGATGAAGTCGAGTTTCATCCTCGCTGCCAGAGAACACACCCCTGGCCGATTTCCTCTCACAGTTTGCACACAGTGCACCAGAAACCTTGAGGACTGTTTGCCAGGAGGTTCAATCCTCTCATGAGGTATCAGCCTCTGGTAGCATCCCAAAGAGGATGATAGCTTAGGAGGAGGTGATGTTCCTCCCCCTGTACCATAGGGCCAAGAGTGCCATCAGATGTGCCGGTACCGAGGCACGGTTTTCACAACCCAAACACCAAGAAGGTGGATCGCATTTGTTCGCTCAACTCGGAAAAAAAAAGAAGAAGTATGCCGACAAGAGATTGCCGTTGAGGATGGAGTTCGAACCACGATGGAGAGAAGGCATTTATATGGGCTTGAGTGATCAGGTGGATGAAGGCCACTTGGTGTATGTCGACGGCACCTTCCTCCATACCAAGAACGTTCGTCCTGCAAAAGACCTTGTGGATCCGGAATACCTGAAGCCCGAGAACCTTTGCTGGTGGAGGAGGCAGATCATCAACCTGCGAGAATAAGATTGAGGGAGAAAACGACCATCAAGGCATTGGACACCAAGCAGAGGGATGATTGGTCTGAGAACCTCAATGACCCTGAAGCCTTTGCCAAGGAGCTCATCTACGAGGAGATCGATGTGGATGAAGAGGTTATTGCCAGGTTGTTTGAGATGCTTCCAAAGACCAGGACAACAAGAAACGTCAACCCCGAAAAGGAAGATGGCGAGGATGAAAAGGTGGCTCCAATGGATTGGTCGGCCGGCGCATTTGTGCATGGAGGTGTTTTGGGGCTGAAGAAGGGCACGAAGAAGTTCCCATATACTACCCGTGTGGTCAATCAGTTCATTGCCTCCAAGCTTGGAAACTGTGCCGGGGAATTGCCAACATGGACCACCTTCTCGCTCTTCGGGAACATTCTTGCCGGTCCACATCGAGACAGCCGCAATTTTGCCTCGTCGTCCTCTTACTTGATCCCTGTGAGTAGCTTCGATGGAGGTGGACTATGGGTGGAAGGATTAGAAGAGGGCAAAGAGGTCATCACTAAGAAAGGCAAGAATGGCTATGTGGTGGAATTCCCGATCGTGAATGGCGAAAAGGGACCAATCGAGTTCCATCCAAGAAAACTCCACTCAACCATGCCGTGGAAGGGGTTTAGATTGGTGGTGGCTGCCTGTACGGTAAGGAACTTCGACCGAGTAAGCAGTGCCGACCAGGACATGTTGACCGATCTGGGATTCAATATTCCGGGCAATTTGGCAGAGCCTCAAAAGGAAGTGGCGCTGAAGAAGCTCACGGGCCCAGATCCAGATCAAGCCCCGCCTCAAGGAGAACAGCCAAACCTGATGTTGAGGGTGGATGTAACGCACCTTCGAATGGAACCTGAAGAATGGTACGAGTGGAAGGGAGCTATGACTCGCGATGCGAACAACATGACCGAGGGCCTCGTGGAGCATTGGCGAGCGATAGCGCCGATGGACAATGAACCGGACACTTGGATTCCCAGTACGATTTTTCAGGACCTTGAACGAGACTGGGTGGAAGAACCAGATGTTCTCATGGTCGCCACTGATGGTAGTCTTTTACACTTGGCGAGAGTTCTGGCAATTCACTCAGTGGATTTGGTCGGAAGCTACGAAAACGGAGACCTCGAAGGCGAAAGAATCACTGTGGCGAGGATCAACAACCATATCTCTCTGGGAAGTCAGGAGAATCGTTCCGATGGATTCCCCTAGGCCCTTGGTCCAGATCCCAAGAAAACGAAATGGACCTGCAGATCCTGGTGATCCACGACTACCAAACCGGCGAAACGAACCTGATCAACCGGAACCTCGTTTGGCTACCTTCAAGAAGATTGACGAAGAGCCTGCCGTTGAGAATGACGACAAGTTCTTCATGGAGGTCGACTTGGAGGAGGATAGCCACATCCAAGCAAAAAAGGCCAATGTCCAGGAGCTTTACACCGAGAACCTAGAGAAGCTCTTGAGTGCCCGGAAAGCCCCACTGCAGGTGGTTCACACTTGTGATCCACGGGGAGCTTCGCAGCACTTGGAGTCATGGAAACCCGCTTTGAAGAAGGAGATCAAGGCAATGGAAGAAATGAAGGCCATTCGAAGATTGAGGGGAAAGGAGGCGAAGGAGTTCCGGGAAAACCCTGAATCCGTCATCGTGCCCTCGAAGTTGGTCTACACTGCGAAGCCCCCAAGCAAAGAAACGAAGGAATGGTTTCGAAGACGAGTCAGAGCAGTGGCTTGTGGAAACTTTGAGCAAGAAAGACCGGAAGGCTTTGGTGATCTCTATGCAGCAGGTGCTTCAATTGATGCTGTACGAGGAGTTCTTGCCGAGGCGAATTACAAGAAGTGGAGCGCTGCAACGGACGACACCAAGAATGCCTTCTTGACAGCACCTTTGGTTGAAGGAGATGGCAAAGGTCGTTATGCGATGGGGCCTCCAAGAGCCGCAGTTCGAGCAGGCCTAGCCGATGATGATGAGCTGTGGGTTGTGGACGCTGCAGTGTACGGATTTAAAAAGTCACCAAGGTGGTGGACAGTGTTTCGCAATTCTGTCACGAAGAATGCCACCTGGACGGATGACGATGGCGACGTGTACCACCTCGAGATGGCCAAAACGGACTTGAATCTCTTCAAGGTCTGGAAAGAGGATGTCAACAGTGGAAAGAAGGAGATAACTGGCTATGTGGTCTTCTATGTCGACGATATCCTTGCTGTGGGAACACCGGCAACCTTGGATGGTTTCTTTGGTTGGCTGAACGAGCACTGGGAAACCAGTGGTCGTGAGGATGTTCTCCCAGGTTGTCAACCGGTCCGCTTTCTTGGTCTGGAGCTGAGCATAAATGAGGAAGGCGAGTTCTGTGTGAGCCAGCAGGGGTACCTCCAAGAGCTTCTACGACTACGACAACCAAACTCCTACAGCAAGGTGCCGATTGCCAAGGACAACGCCTACATCGAGGAAGGGAACCTGAGGATCCGGAGCCCAAGGCCTTGAAGGAGGCCCAACAGCGATGTGGGGAGATCTTGTGGGCCTCACAGAGAGCGAGGCCAGATTTGGCCTATGGCATGTCGGTGATGTCATCAATAGTAGCAAAAGAGCCCAAGCGGGCTGTGGTGGTTGGAAAGAAAATGATGGCCTACGTCAAGGGGACCGTCGACGCTAAGATCCATTACCCGAAGGAGTTCGCCGAGGAAGACAAAACCCACGGCCTCACCTTGTTCACGGACGCCAGCTTCAGTCCACAAGGAACCCGTTCGCACACCGGCTACCTTGTCGTTTGGCGAGGAGTTGTTTTGGCGTGGAAGTCGGGGAGGCAAAGTCTGTGCACTCTGTCCTCTGCTGAGGCGGAGGTCGTTGCAATCACTGAAGGGGCACAGATGCTCAAGGCGGTGCAGACCACCCTGAATGACCTGGGCATCTTTCCCAAGCGGCTGGTGATCAAGATCGATAGTACATCGGCGATCTCCGTATTAAGTGGGGATGAAGGAGGATCGTGGAGAACAAGACATTTGAAGCTTCGCTACAACTGGATAAGGGAGGAGGTGCAAAGGGGCGAACTGGTGCTCCAACACCAGCCGGGCCTTCATCGGCGAGGATGAGAGAGATCATGGGTCTTTGGGGCTTGAGGCTCAAGGAGGACACGAAGGTGGCAGTCTTCAGTGTGGAGGATGAAACGTCAGAGAGTACCCCGACGGCAACAGCAACAGCAGAAGCGAAAGCACAAGAAGCAGCAGCAACAGACAGCACATCACAAGCATCCCAGGCTCTGAAAAGGGTGATCCAGCTAATGACTAGTTGTGGGTTGGTTTGTGGTGCCCAAGGGTGAAGCAACTGCCCCTGCTACGACGTCTGCGAGCATAAAGGAAGCTCTGGCTTCAGACTGGGAGATGTGGATGCTGTTTCTCCTACTAACCGTTGCTGTGGTCGCTGTTTGGGAGTGCATGAAGGGTTCGGCAAAGCAGATGGTTGAGCTGAAGGCGATGAGCATCAAGGCCAAGGACAAGGAGGAGCACCGGGAGATTTTGGCATTGTTGGCTAGGGCGAGGACCACCCAAGAAGAAGATCGGCTTCGCAGTTTGGCCTCCCGTCACTTCCCGGAACAGCTGCCTACAACCACAACACCAAGGGCGAGTACATCGCCGCCTACCCCAAGGAAACCTCAAGTACAGGATGCAGAAGTTCAGACCCTGCCGGCGTTCGAGAAACAGATCCTACGGGTGACGCAAGTCCCCTATGATGGACCGTTTTATATCGCTGGCTCGGGCGACTGCTATCACAGGTACCGAAATTGCTGGGGCCTGAGGAATGCTTCGAATGTGACGACGAGAAACCTTTGCATGTGTTGCAAGGATGGTGATGGAAATTCCTTGAGAGCAGCCGGTGCAGGATAGCAAATTGAATGCACGTTTTCTCCTATTGCCTGGAGGGCATAGGAATGCCTCAGCTCCCCGACAAACAGGGGTTCATGAGAAGTGGGCACCCCCTGACGGAGGGCCCAAGGAGGGGTGTTGATGCTGAGGTGACTTCGTCGGGACCGCGACCGTCGCAGGCACAGAGGCTCAAAGAGCCGAAAAACATCCCGGAAAGGGAAGTCACAGCATGCCGATTGGCGTCACAGCATAGCAGCACGACACACAAGATTGCAGTTCGGTTTGTGGAAAAGGAATCGCACGCTTTGTGCCTCATTGCTGAGCCATGGCTGCATTGAATGGGGGTAGCGAGAGCCCTGGCGGATCTTCGGACCGCCATAAACCCTAAACCCCCAAACGTGCAGCACATTATTCCCCGATTCCCTCCTGACCCACAGTAAGTGTGCGGGCTAGCAACTTTGTTGGGCTTGAGGTTTAGGGCTTCGGGCTTAAGGGTTTAAGGCGCCCTCAGCACCTCAGGGGTTTAGGAGCAAAGAAAAACGCACCGATCCTAAGCCCTGAAGCCTAAACTTACTAAACCTTATCCCTAAACCCTAAACCCCAAACCGAATCATCATATTATACACAAAGGTTCCTCTTACATATATATATATATATACAGTAAATAAATAGAATAAAATCAGAAAACAAAGCAAAACAAGATAAAGTATATAATGTGTGTGTATATACATATATATATACTCGGGCTCCCCTCAATGCAGTTCGCCCGAGGCCAAAACTTTTGGATGCGACGAAAAGGAGTACAGGAAGGGGTCCATGCACCGCCGGAAAAGCTGGGTGCCAGCACTGAGATTGTATTTCGGCGGCTTAACTTGCTGCAAGTTACAAGTTCCAGAACCCATGCGTTCTGCAAATGTTTGAGCTGTTTTAACTGTTAACTCCTCCGGCTCTACATGCTCCTCAGGTAACCACAGACTTTGGGTACGAGTTCTGCTTCGAGGCTCCCAATGGGAGTGTGAAGTGGTACAAGGCCTCTCCGCTTCATAGAAGGATGTCGACAGTGCATCGATTGTAGAAGCCCTGTCCGTGCCAGGTGCAGGGGCACCTCATCCAGGAGTGCACCCTTGGCAGCCAATTTGAGGTCACCGGCTCCATGCAGGAAGTCACTTCGATGCTCATTGACAAAGTCATGGGCGACAGGCATCACTGCACAAGAGCGCGCAAGAGCTGTAGAGGGTGCCTTTATCGAAGTGTTTGAGGGCGCTGGCTTTCTAAAGGCTAACAACAATGCTGTCGGATCCAGAGCAGGACTGAACGCCGGGCCAAAGGTTGAGGGAAAGCCCCAAAGCAAGAAATCCATGTGGAAACAGGCTGCGACACTGAGCCTGTGTTGTCTTTATGAGCGTGGTTCTCCAGGTTGCTGCAACAGGCCTGAGCAGGACCAAAAGCCAAGCATTACGAAAGTTACATCTGAATCCGACTGAATCAGAGCCCACTCAAGTGTCACTCAAAAGGGCACTGGATTCCTCTGAACGAAGGTGAGCAGGGGCCTTGTTGTGGACTTTGGACTGAGATGTGCCCGCTGACAGGAGCGAGATAGTTTAAGTTACGGTGCCTGGTAGCCCATCATTCTCTTTAAGCTGAAGTTCGGCTGCAGTGTAGACGAGCTGTAGAGATGATGCACAAGAATGGGAGCAGTCTGCAACCCTAATCAGGTGGCAAAAGTGGTGGAGCCGCATGTGCCACATGGTCTTCGACGCCACGTTGCTAGTGGATACACAAGAATATCGGGTGCTGAATGCCTGGGGCGAGGAAAAGGTCTTTGGATGCAAGCTGCAGTCGCACCACCCGCTGCTGCAGCTCATCAAGCCAGAAGACACCGTCTCCCTGAAGGAGGCATTCAACGAGGTGACCTTCAAGGGATTCGAACGTGGCCGAACCCTGCACTTGCTGCGACCCGGAAATCAGCGAGACACTCCGGCGCAGTGCTTCCTGCTGTCAGCGGACCAAGAGAATCCCAACGAGTGCATGATGGGCATTCGCATGCAGGTTACCGCCTCTGATGAGAATGTCTCTGTCCTGTGGGATGTGGCGAAGCCGAACCCAGTGCTGACCCTCGAAGACTTGGCACGGCTGAAATCCGGCCTCAAGCGATCGCACCGGCGTCCATCACGGAATCTACGCAACGTGCATCAACGATCGCTTCATCCCAGGCGCACCGCAGTTTACGCAGTGAATGTTAGTGCGTGTTTGCTGTTTCGGCCTAGTTCGTGAAGTTTTGTACTTATGATGAGTAAATCAGAGTGAATCTGCTGCGAACCTCAGTCAGGTCACGTACATCTGATCCCATCGCATCCTCGCACTCGCTCTCAAGCATTCCCGAGGAGCTGGAATGCCGATTTTGTCTGAAGCCAGAGTTCAGAATGCTGTCTTGCATCTGAGCCTGTGAGATGTGATGACCACCCTCATTGGACCTGAACGATAAGAAAACAAATAGAATCACATGAGCATGCAGTGGCAACAACATCGGCATGGTCCTTGTCTGGCGGTCTGTGGGGCAGGACTTGCATGGTGAGTTTGAAGATGACGATGATGCCCGGTCCGTCTCGGACATGTCCGACAGAGGCCTTGCGAAGTGAAACCCCATACGCGTATAGGTGCATCTTCCTATTCAATCTCCTTCGAAGAGTGCATACCGCATCTCGAATTTACTTGTACATGAATCTAAATACCTTTGGTCCTTTGGCTGCCTTACCTGGATGATTGAGCAGAGTGGGTCAGGCTCGGAGGCTGAAAATTCCATGGCCGACGACAGCGAAAGCCGATGCTCCAGTTCTGGCCCGAGACAACGCCGACGCTTCTGTGTTAGGTAAGTAGGAGTGACGTCAAACCATTGTAAGGCTCAGAGCATAGCTCCACGTCCAATGACGAGGGGATGTCTGAGGCTTCAGCGGAACTCGGGCCTTTTCTGCAAGTTTATGCAAGTTTGCTCAGAGACCCTGCCGGAAGGTTGGCGTTTGCAACAGCAGTCCGGCAAGATCTGCCAGCGAGGAGCACATGCAAAATATGAAGGCCATTCGAAACTTTTGGTTTGAGAGTCCTGCCAGGACTTCGTGCCCGGAGCCCCGCATGACTGGAGCTAGGGCCTAAGTAGTTTTGAATGGCTTGGAAAGGTCCTGTGCTCCTTAAGCTGTGGCACAGTGGCATATGGTCCCTTGGTCAAGAAGGGCGTCAGTGCTCAGGTGCGAATCCTTTTAACCTGTCACCAAAGAAGAGCCGTCTGCCCGACGTGAGCCTCTCAGATAGGTGTCAGAGGTTGACATCCAGGACACTCCGGCATGTGGACTCATGCGGACTTAAGGCCATCTCGCCAGCACGGGGATCGAAGTATGGGGGGGTACCCGCAAGGCGGGGTGTGTTGTCCTAAGGCGTAAATGGCCCGCTAACTGACGTACTCTCAGCTCTGTCAGGCAGCTTGCACCTGGAGTCGTTTGCTCAGCCGTGGGCAGTGCCATGATGTGCCATGTGCAAAGAAACGGCCTGACATGCTGCGATATGCTGTGAACTCCGACGTCCCTGTAGGCTCCCCTGCCTGTGCAGAGGAAGGCAGGGTTGGTGGAACGGTAGCCGCAGACATCCGCAGGCTTGTTTGGTGCCGCCATTGACGAGGCACGTGTCGGACCTCCCACCGTGAAGCTGCGATGGCTGTGACCTCAGTGTCCCCTGCATGACTGAGAGGCATCAATCATGACGTGGTGTCTTTACAACTTCTTGTGTGCATTTAGTATGATTTGGTTGGGTAGGGTCTAGTTGCATGCTGAAGCCTTCTCGACGCATCGAAAGCCATGGCTCGCCTCAGACTCCTGTCGGATTTGTCGGTCGAGTATAAAAACGAATGTCTTCGGGACCTTTATTTGAATGTTTCTTGCTGACGCACTTGTCCGACCGTTTATGTTCGATGCGGTGGTTGAGTCAGGTCGGGCCAGTCATTCTCTGTTAACTTGGATGACTTCTCCTCCATCAGTGAGCTTCGAGCTCACATTCATCGGGTGACAGGCGCTGTCGTCAATGCCTGTGCACCCTCAGTCCCGACTAATCCCGACTACTTCTGTTGTGTCAAAGTGTGCAGGTGTACCCGCGATTCGACAGACGTTGATCCTGGGTGGCCGAAGGCCTGTGAAGGTAACTCAAGGTCAAATCGCATGTCGTTGGTGCCAGGAAGACGCCAACTGTCATATCCAGCTCCACATCATAAGGCCGAAGACTTGCCGAGAACTTGCCAGGCTCCCTATCAATGAGGACTCCTCGCCGACAATGAACGAGCCAACTTGGCAGGAAATCAAGGCGCCTTTCAAGTGTCTTCATGTTTCCGCCGATGCCCGCAGGCTTCTCTTGCAATGTCACCACATGATACAAGCAAGAAAGAAACTTCAAAGAGCCGGGACTTGACTCTAACGCTTTGTGAGTTGACCCTTCCCAGCCCTGATCAGTCTCAGGATCTTGTGCGTCCTGGCCAATGTTTGATGATGGCTGGTAGTGCCGCTTAACTGGCTTAACTTGTGTGCCATTGAGGGATCCCGGAGAACCCTGACATTGACATCCGTCGCTCTTGGACTCCTTTGGGCAATTGAGGTCCCAGACCCTCTTGCCACAAAAGACTCAAGCCAAGAGCCCAGACTCAGCGACACAAGATTCTAAGGTGTGATGTGGCGCTGTGTTGCATGTTGGTGAATCTTCAAGGTGCTGCCGAACCTGCACAGCCCGCAGCACAGCCTGCGCAGCAGCCTGCGCAGCAGCCTGCGCAGCCTGCTCTTGAAGCTGCCGAAGTGACTGAAGTGGGCTACTTGGAGAATCGTGCGAGTCTCTCGCGGGATTTAAAGGATCTGTTGATTCGTGGCCCGATTTTTGTTCAGGAGCCGCTGCCCGCGTCTCCAACTGCAGCAGAACCTTCAGTCTGAGTTGTCCCACGCAATCGTGGCACATCACCTTCGGACAATACACATTTCTCACCGCGCAGTGCCACATGGTAGCTAGATCTGTAGAAGCATTGGCCATCGACATGCTAAAAAGGTACCTCAGCAGGTTGTCAGACACTGTGCCCACAAGGGTGTAATGAAGCTGCTTGTGTTCATCCAGTTGCGCTTCTGGTATTTTTTCTGTGCTTGATGTCCTTGCTTCTGTATAGTGATGGATGAATATGGCTATTGAGACTGTTTAAAGTATCATTCAGTACAGTGACAGGTCGATCAAGAAGGGGCGGCCGTAGGGTGTCATGGGCCATGGGCTTTGTCTTATCGTTGACATTGTCGGCTCATAGCTTGAACATACTTTTAAGAGTTTTAGGGTTCGATGGCTGCGCAACCGAGTTTGGCGTCTGACCAGCGCTGTTCAGCTAACATGTTACCAATGCCAATGTTGCGGCCCTGAAGTGTGATGACTTATCTTGCAGGTAGCTTGTGAACTAAAGCCCCATGAAGCCTAATCAAGCTCATCTAGCCTGCTGTCGAGACTTGCGCTTGCAATGGACGGCGGCCTCCATGGAAGCCACGCCAGCTGATGGCCAGCCGTCGCATGGATCATCGTTGCGCGATTGCTACAGTATGAAAGGAAGAAGTTTGGACAACCGGTATCTTAAAGCTGCACGGAATATGTGCGGAATATGTGCACTCGACCTGCACACTGTCAGACTAGTCGTTTGAACAATTTCCCTTCAAGTGAGCTTTGCCATACGGTCCTGGTTGGTCCTGGTATTATTCACCGACCAATACAGAATAACCTGAAGTTGACGACAGGTGAAGTGCGATGAGCACCATCACAGGCACGCTGACGCGTCCTTTCACGAAGTGCTTTGCCTGCCTTTGGGCTTTGCTGCTGCGTGGAGTAAAGGTGTGGAAGGTTTCGCACGTGTTTTGCACCAAGGAATCCACCGCCACTGGTGCCACCCAGCCCCGAAAGGCGACAGGCGTGGGCCACAACTGTTACGCCTCTTCACAACTATACTATACCTACCTGAAGTCCAGCGGAGCTGCGGTGGATCGAGCTCAGTTCGAATTCATAAAGCGTTACCGCTGAGCCGCTAGGAGAAGACGCCAGACCCTTCCGTTCGTGGCTCTCGCCTTCTCCTCGTGGCCTCGTGCTTGGTGGCAAACATAGTTGGAGGTCAAACCGGTGTAGACTCGCGCGACCAATCACAGATGCCTAGACTTTGTATATGTTTGTATGAGGGTGCCATCTTCACTGATCCTTGCTTGCGCCACTGTTGCTGGAGCTCGGAGACTCTGCCTTTTCTATGGGTTCCCGAGCCGGATCTTCCCCGAATGCCATGCTTGGCATTTTCTTACTGGTGATTCCACTATATACAACCCTGCTTCCCCCCAGCACTCTAGGCCTAGGCCCCGGAGACACCCCGTCCATGAGGGGGAGCTGTGTCTACTTGATGCCATGCGCTGTCCTGAGGCCGGTGCAGAACCGGGAGACCGCGACGCATGGTGGCACAAACAGGCTCCCCGCAGAGCAGCTCTTGTCACGCGGCTTGCATTTGCCCCATGAGGCTGAGATCCGTGAGTTGCAGGCATAGCGCTCAGGGAAATTTCGATTATATGTCGTCGGCATGCGGCATGCAGCCTTTCCTGAATGCATCCCGACTTGATGTGCGCAAGGCCCAAAGATACGTCCCCAGCCCCCGGGCACTGAAGGCGGCCAACAAGTCACTGCTTCGACGGGTGTACGACCCGAGCCCAAATGTGGTGCCCTTGGGTTTGCTGACACCTGTTATTCCGCATGCAGATGAAAGTGATGAAAGCACCTTTTTCCAATGAGACACGCAAGTAGGGCCTTAAGCAAACGTGCCTCGCCTGCGCCATGCAGTGCTGTGTTGCAGACGTGCTGCCCTTGCTTGTAAGGCAGTTCCCCGACTGCCCAAGAAAGCAGAGGAGGCTTCAGCCCAGCCGCAGGAAACCAGGGATGAACTTCGTGGATTCGGGGAGATTTCCATGGCGCGACGTTTGGGTAGTTGAGACATACCAGGCCTCCAAAGACGCTGCAGAGCAAGCTCCAGCTGCGATCGAGGCAAGAATCCAGCACGAGTTTGGTCTCACCTGCGAGCCGTTGCACAGTTGCAGCATGCCTGGTCACACTGGAAGTGAAGATTAATTGAAAATACCTTTCTTGGAAGGCTGAAGGCCAGCAGCCAATGGCATCAATTGAGCCCGCTGCACCAATTGCACCGGATGAGGCAAGACAAAGTCACAAACACATGGCAAGGACCTAGGGAAGGCTCTGGGCCCTGTAAAAGTCCATCACTAGCTCTGCATTGAGTTCGGCGCTTACCGTGAAATAGCCTTGCCGTAGCAGCAAGCAGTAAGCTAGCTGCCCTGACGACAGGTCGCGGACTCCCCATCAACACGTAATGGGGCAGAGTCTGTGGCCTCCACTCAGGCATTGCTTGACGCTCCACCAATGCCAATTTGCAGGGTACAGCAGATGCTTCTCAACTGCCAGATTGTCCGGACGCGAACAGAAAGCGAGGCCACGTTTGCTGCCGGAGTCTCAGCTCAGCTCATGCCTTCGCTCTAGCACCCCTTGGTGATGCAGCCCGCCATGGTAAGAGTCCCCGCTGAAGAGGCCAGCACGATAGCGAAGCTGGAGGGCCAGCTGCATGCGCAGGACTTCTTGCATACACTTGCAATTGGGCATGAAGCTTAAAAGACAGGCCACTGCAGGCCTGTCTGTACTTGACTATACTTTGCAACGGGCACCCGCAGAGCTTCAGTCACTGCAGGGGATGGCTGAGAGGTTCTAGATGGGGACCTTTGCTCACTGGAGGAGGAAGCCCTCATGGCCGAGCGCGCCCGATACAGGGAGGAGCCTGCGGAAGCAATATTATGGCACACCCATGCCTTCTTAAAGTTTCCCACGTTAGACAGTGTTGCAACTTGTTACACGATTTTGGCCGCTCAAAAAATCGCAGCCAGCAGCTAGTGGCAGCTAGTGGCAGCTAGTGCATGAGGGCAGAGTGTGGAGTCATGGGCAAGCAACTGCATAACCAACTGAAAAACGACTGAAAGCTCAACCTGAACCCACCAATAAAATGGCCGGAGTCCGCTCAGGTTCGGCCACAAATCACGAAAGCTCGCGTAGCGAAGCTGGAGTTTTATCTGCTTTAGCAGCAGGGGGCCGACCACGGCCAGAAAACAGCGTATTATCGATACTATCTTATTAGGGGGGGGGGGGGGGGGGGGGGGGGGGGGGGGAAAATGGATATATCACAACGAATTCCTTGGGGGGGGGGGGGGGGTAAATTGATACATCACACGAATTCCCTGGTTTTGGAGGGGGGGGGGGGTGGGGGTAAATTGATATATCAATACCTTAAGGGGAGGCGTTTTTACGTCAAGACCTGACTCCGTCGCGTGTTGACCGCAGCGCGTGAGTCATCGTGAGTCAGGCTCCCAGCACAACATGCGTCGCCGCCCACTAGTGATGTGTTGATTGCAACAAGCTAGTTGATTGCAAGAAGCTAGTATCTACCCAACACTGCGACGGCTGAAAAGAAGACGCTGGCCCCTCAAGCATGCCTCCAACTGGGCCCTGCCCGCACTTTCTCTTGCAACTTTGCTCTTGCTTCCGGCCCCCGAGCTTTCGTCCTCCCTGCCTCCGGCCCTCAAGTTTCGGGGGGGACTTTTGGAGTTTGTTTGGCATTGTTCACAATGAGCGGTCGGAACTGCACGCAGAGTATTACAGCTTTCGTCATGTTAGTCTGTATGGGGACTATTTGATTGCCTTTCAGATGCCTCGAAACCTGCAGCGTGCCAAGGGGCCAAGGGCGCTGGAAGGAAGCAAGGAAGGAAGGGAGGGAGTGAGTGAGGGAGGGTGGGAGCGAGGGTGCCACACAAAGGGGATACAACTCAAGAATGCTGACTATGTTTCCCATAAATGTTCTATCCTTCACGACAGCAAGGTCAGTTGCCAAGGTGTGGTAACGCACTGTACAGTCGGCATACTCGGTATACGTCGGAATGCTCGGTATATCTCGGCGTTCGGTACGCTCGGTACACTCCGTATGCTCCGCGCGCGCTTCGTAAGCTCCGGCTGAATTGTGCAACGCCAGCAACCGACGCTTTCTGGGACTTGGGACTAGAAGCTTGGTCAGAAGGCAAGGTGATGCAAGGTGCTTTGTCATCTCCAGGACATGCAGTGGCATCAGGCGGAAGCTGCTGAGGACGGAACTTCAACTTGGGGGATGGAACATTTCTTCTTGACAAGCTTCTGTGGAGTCATGAGAACGTTTCATAGTTTCACAAGTCACAGCGAGCTGCCTAGACTGCTAGGCATGCCAGTTGTGACCTCCGACCAGGAACGAAAGCGCCTGAGGCGAGATGCCGCCAAAAAAGTGGCAGAGCTCCAGGCAGCTGAAGGATCCAGTACTGCCTCACATTGCCTCACATGTTGCCCACACTATCTTGCCACATTATGTTGCCTCACATGTTGCCTCGCATGCTGCTGCTTCATGCTGCTGCTTCATACCGCTTCTTGCCTTGTCCTGTCCTGACCTGACCTTTTCCTGTCCTGAACCTTGCCATCCTTGCCAGTCGCGGTCGACCGAGCTCGTCGAGGAGGCCAAGCAAGTAGATGTGAAGACAGGATGAGACAGGCTTACCATGCGTTCTGCTGCAGGTGCAGGAGGCCACGGCAAAAGCCAAGGAAGCAGAGAGAACCATGCACAGCAGGCAAAGCCACTAGATCATGTCAGCTTGATTCGTGTCTACTGCACTTGGATCACTTCAACACGTCTGGCAGACAGGATAAGTTCCATGCGATCAGCCTCCCAGCGGCTGCGGAATCAGCTTCAGGCCAGGACAAAATGCGGCGGCGACCTTCCTTCTTGTACTTGTGCCAGCCTGTAGCAATTGGGTTTGTTCGTTTCCTTGCTCCCTGCCTACGAACCGGCCCCTCTCTGGCACACATTCCTTGCCCTTGCCATCCCTGATGCGACGACGCTCCCAACACATCAACCACAGTCTCACTTTGACAATCCCCACTTCAAAGAATCAGCACATCCCAGGCCTCGAGGGATACCTCATAAGTGTGCCAGGAATGCCTTGCTGAGCCGCTCTCAACCGTCTCAACCCGCACCCTGTAACTTTGAAGGCCGCAAATAAGTCCAGAGCCCATAAGAGTCCCGCTTTTTCTAAAGGCATCCTCGGAGAGCTGGGGTGTTGGATCCGCCGTTCGCGCTGCGACACGTCGACGCGCTTGTCGCCGCGCCGTCCCGAGCTGTTGCCGCAAAAGAGAAGCGTAGCACCTATTGACATCCGTAAATCGGCGTCGGTGCTCCGGCACAGGCTTGAGATGATGAGCTCTTTGAATCATTAGTTTCAGTCCTCACGACCTGGCTCGGCATGGGCCGCAAGCCTTGGCAGGCGGAGGCAGTGTCTGGCTCTACGCGCTACTGCTGGTTGCAATGCGAAAGAAGTTATGAGTAAGGATTGAGGTGATGAAGGAAGTTCGAGAGGCCAGAGGATTCGCCCGGCAAGGTTGCAAAGCTACACGTCGCGTGGGGAGGTCGTCGAAGAAGAAAGGAAGAGCTTGTTACACCCATGTTGTGCGATGAAGCAAAACAACACATGGGGTCATAGGGGTTGGGCCCCACATGATTTTGTGGTGCCCGTCCCCGTCGGCCCTCCCTCTGCTCCTCACGCGCCGTCTGCTCCCGGCTGCCGGTCGGTTAGGTGCGGTACCATTCCAGGCCAACAAAAATCAGGGGTGGGCGGAAGGGGTCGTGGTTTACGAAGAAGGCCTCTCTCTCTCTATTTTCTGTCGCTCTTTCTACGGCAACATGCTGGCTGCTCTCAGCTGACCAACAGCAGGCCGAAAGGGGCACTACCAGCACTGAGACGTTGGAGGAGTGGTCCCTTGAACATGCACTTGCAGAGACCACGTCTGTTATGCGCAACCTGCGAAGGAGAGAGACACGCAGCATCGCGACCAGCTTCAGCGTTTGGAAGAGTGCGCCTGGAGAGTGTAACGCTGGCTTTTCTCCCCCTGCAGTGCAGGTCCACTGTGGAAGCATGTCTAATGTGATGCAAGAGCATGCAAAACCGAGTCAGGCTACGCTTTGAAGTGGAGTGTCGGGAGGCCGCTTCTGGGAAAAAAGGAGTGTGTGCAGTGTACTGAGAGTGCAAGGAGTGCAAGGAGTGCAAGGAGCAGCATGAACATTGAAAAGGCTTGGAAGCCAGAAAGTACAAAACCTATCTGCCCTGTTCAGTAGGCTTCTTTCTGTTTGGGGCCCCTGTCTTTGGTTTTTATTTCGTATAGTGAATGCCGCAAATGATTTGGCAAGCGCGGCTTGCAGGCGGCCTCCTCCGAGCTGGAGCTGGCACTCGCTTTCGAGCGCTCGGCGGCCAAAGAGGAGCGAGAGGCGCGAGCAGGAAAAGCAACTCAAAGAAGCACAACTCAAGAACCTAAGAAACCTGAAAAACCTCAAAAACCAAAGCAGACCATCTTTCAACAAAAGCACGCCAAGTTGCTGTGACATGCCGCTCATGCATTCCTAAGTGCGCATGTCGCGCATCATTACTCCCTCGCATTGCCCACTGCGACCCTTTGACAGTGCTTTTTTTTTCAGCAGACTTTCGCAAAGGGCGCAAGGCGCAAGGTTGTCAAGGTTGCACAAGTACAGCCAGGCGCTGCTGAAGGAGCTAGCCGACCTAAGCACCGAAGCCTCGCAGGCAACAGTCCGAGTGTCTGTTGATCTCTCTCTTGATCTGCCAGGCTTTGTTTGTATGTTAGGACTTGCTAGCTTACGTCTGCAGGATAGCTTCATTTTCAAAATGTTTTGATTCTTGCCGGGTCTTACCGTGCAGCGCCCGAAAGGCCCGCAGCCGCAATGCTGAGATTGTCAAGAAGGATGAGGATCTCTTGCTTCAGGATAATTTCAGGATGTCCTGAGCACCCAATGGAGCGCACATTCAGGAGCTGGAGACTCAGCTAGCAAACCTCTCCGGTCAGCTCAAGGTGCCAATATCCGTGAAGGGGACTACGTCGATAGCGTTCCTATTCCGATTCCGTAGACATCTCACTTGCCAGGCTCAGGCTGCCCAGCACTCTGAAACCGTGGGCTTGGGTATGGAGTAAGCTCCGCTGTACTGGTCCTGAAAGTAGCATGTTTGCGAAGAGCTACATGGGTTTTCCGTTCAAGCCCGGTTCAAGCCTTTGCAAGTCCATGCGCTGGGTGTTCTTTGCTCCTTGCATTGCCTTGCATCTCGCACAGACGTCCGAAGCTGCAGCAGCTGTGGCCATGGAGCCGGGAGCCAAGGGTAAAGGTAGCTACTGCGAGGCGTCAACGCTTCGGATCCTCTTGTGCGACAACGTGACGTTGATGCAGTGATGCGTCTGAGGCAGATGAAGGAAGAGGGTCGGGCAGCGTGTTCTGTTCTTAGACGTTTTGTGCACGTCCCCAAGCGTAGCCGGTCTCAGAGCTTTGGCCGACTTTGGCCGAAGATCCAGCAGGATCCGCCATGATCCACCATGATCCACCATCTGCTCATGACATGTTCGCTGACGTTGATCATTGTTCAAGGCCTGCTGCAGAGTCAGTGCCAAGAGGCTGACATAGTCCTTTCGCTGTGAAGTGGCATGCATCCCGCGAGAACCTGGACGATTTTGTCTGACTCTTCTTCAGGTGGTATGTAGTATGTAGCCCCCAATAGCACTGCACGACCAGGCCGAGTCCAAAGCCCAGACTGCCTCGGAGCAGTACCAGGCCAGCTCATTTGCAATTCAACATCAACCATTCTCGAAATCAAATTCCAGATGTTAATATGTAGAGTCAGCTATGATCAGTCACTGGCAATCAGAGGCACTCATCCAGGCGCTGAAGAAGGAGCAGGAGGCGTGTTCAGACCATTCAGACTTCGGGAGCTTAGTGCTTATGAGCATATTGCATGCGACCTGCAATGTGTTTTCCAAGAGCAGGCTGCTGACTGTCAGCTTCAGAACCTTCTGCAGGAGGCGCCCCAGCCTGATTTTCAATTCATGGTTGAAAGATGGATGGCGATGGGTGTTATGGGTGCAGCCACACCTTAGTGCCGAGTTGCGGGCCTGACCTATGCAGCATTGATGACAGAGCACTGTTCAAGATGACGTCACAGGCAGCTCGGAAGCAGAACGAGCTGCACGAACTGGGCGGTGAAGGTGCGAGAACTTGCTGACTTTCTTCGCATCTTTGCATCTCCTATCTGTGTCCTCGCAGTTGGGTCATCATAAGACATAAGACTGCAAGACGTTGCCAGGTGCCATCCTCAATATGCCTGAGGCGTGCGAGCCAATGTTGATGGGACTTGCTTGCGGCATCTCGCGGGCACGCTGTGGCCTAGACGATCCCTGGTGCGTTGTGTTAAGCTCAGTGCATAGCTTTATACAGGTGCCCAAGCTTCCGACGATGGAAGGTGCCGTGCTTTTTGGCAGATCTCTTGAAGATGTTTGAAGGGCACTAAGGGGCACCCACTGGGCACGCTGCAGGCTTGGCCTCTGCGCTTCTGTCCTGGGCTGACGGAAATGGAGCCCACGGAGTCAATGGAGCCCTGGCTCGAAACGAGTTCCCTTTAAAACCCTATACGCCTCATGCCTCGGCGTCTGCTACCCGGTTCTTGCAAGATTGCAAGGTTTCTGCCTTGTGAACACAGACCAATCAAAACAAGCTTCTATTTGCTCAGGATCGAAGAGGAGGAGCCACCTGACGGCAGCGCACCTAGCCTGTAGTGACCCTCTTGGTCTTGCTGTCCACATAGCAATACGTAGCAATGCCAATGTGGAAATGCAGCTTTGGGCCTTCGGGAAAGCCCTTGACTAAGGGTCCATGTGTGTCCGTAGCATTTTGTGCTGGCCCGTTGATCCGTTGACAAACTTGCGGTGTGGGATGGGCGGTTCATCATCGAAACCTGTGGAAGCTCCGGACACCAGTCCCCCAGCGGCAGCAGCGTGGAACCCAGATGCGCTTTGCGATGGCATGCTGGCAGCTTGGAGGAATTTCGAGCTTCAGTCGGTTGTTGAATTAGCTTCTCGACTTAGAATGCCCTTGCAGGTGAGGGGGCGAGGACTGGGATGACCTTGGTTTCATCCATTGATGGCATTGTCACGCAAAACTTCGGAATTTCCAAGGCCTCAGCACGCGCGCAGTGGCTCGTGGAGAACCAGGGGCTGGACAAGGAGGCCTTCACTTTGACTTTCCGCTAAGAGTCCCTCCAATCCAAGTCCCCAGCGACGTGTGGGGACCTGCAATTGAGGCTGCACAACAGCGCATCATGAAGGAACCTTGGTCATCAAAGCTTTTTCCAGTTGTGGTCCGTGGCCTCTCGTTGTTGACTGTTATTTCACTGCTGATGATGATCTCAGGAGTTTCCCAGTGTATTTGGTGCTCCCCGCGGATGGAACCCCGACGAGGATTGCGCTGGTACACGTGCCGAGGCTGGTCATACCGTCATTCCGTTGAGCAGTTGCTACGGACACCGATGTTGCATTCTGGGAATCCTGTACAGCAATGCCCATACTTGAAATGCCAAGCATGCTAATCAAAGCCCTGCCCTCACCACCACATTCCGAAGGATCGAGCCTTGTGGCTTATGCAGAACCAGGGAATGAATCGAGAGGATGCGCAAAGAAAGGTCATGGACGAGTTCCCACAGCTTTTCCTCAGGGCGTCTGGGGTGGCAGGGGAAGACGTCCCTGTTCTGCAGTCGTCCTCGCAGCCCTCGCAGCCCTCGCAGCCTTCGAAGCCTTCGAAGCCTTCTGGATCCGGGTATCTCCCTAGCCGAGAGGTGCAAGGCAGTCCGGAGGCCAATCCACCGAGGTGGCCGAGCTCTGTTTTGGTGCTCAGCAAGGGATCTGGCTATGACGTGGTAGACCAAATCTACGAAGAAATGTCCTCGCTGGACAGAGGTCAATTCTCCACCAGCAGGTATGCGCTTCTTTTTGAGGCATCGCCAAAAATGCATGACGTGGATGTCCGAGTTGGATTTTACACGTCAGTTTATGGCTTGGGGAGGCACCCATCTGACACCAACATCCGGTCTGTAACATCTACAAACGAGACGCCTCATCCCGAGCTTGGGTCATTGCAGAACTTCTGGCGGCGACTTGATGACACCTTCGAAAGTTTTTGGTCTTTAGAGCATGCACAAAATGGCGTTGCCATTGCCCTGACATTTCAGGAGCGCAGAGAACTTCCAGACGAACTGCCATCCGACCTACACTTGCGGCGGCAAAGGAGGCATGCTGTGGGCGGTCTCGCAGGCTGCACCTTTACGACGTGTGGTGGTGGATGACAATCTTTGGCTTTCGCACCTAAGCTTTTGGAAGCCTGAGCAACCTCCCTGCTGTAAGTCGGGCAAGTGGTAGCACCTCTTTCCTTGCGCCCGAGGTACTTTCGCATGCCCCCGGATGGTGTGAAAGCAAGCGAGTCTTGGCAACTGACTATTCCGTGCTGCCATGGTTTCCTGTGCCCGTACTCTGCAAGGTGCACAGGGGGCATAGGAGTCGCAAGCACCCTTTTGTCGGAGTTTCGAACCGCTGCCGGTGCTACTCTCGGACCTAGCCGACCTAGCCCTGAGCGTCAGTCACCAGTTTGGTGGAATAAAGCTCATTCTCTTTCAACGTGATCAGTGGTTCTGAATGTGAGTGGTTCTGAATGTGAGTGGTTCTGAATGTGAGTGGTTCTGAATGTGAGGATCCTCGCTATCCGAAGCAAGGAGCGTGCCTGGAGTATGACGCTGGGCCTGGGTTTGTTTTTGTGGGTTTTGTTAGTCTACAAAGCAGCGGACTCAGAGCCAAGGATGGTTGGGTGAAGCTTGGGTACCGGGATCCCGTCATGGACTTTGCTAGTGACATCCCCAGTGACAAGAGTTTATGAAGTTCATGAGCTGTCAGAAAGTGTTACTTGGCTGTGCGGGTGTTTTTTCTAGATCCTGGATGCATCGCGTCACTTCCCACTGTGCACTCTTGAGGCTTACAACACAGCCAGCACAGCAAAAACACGCCAACAGCCCATCACAAGCCCAAAGCATCGACACAGAAGCCGTGACTTGATTGCACGAATCATGCACGAATCCTGCACCTGGTGAAACGTTTGTCTTTTCCTGACACAGACTGCGGGGCTAAAGACGTGTCTTTGAGCCCCGCAGAGAAGAGCTTTTCTTGAGTGTGACCTGCTTGCACAGCGTCTGAAATCAGCTCCAGCACAGGGTAAAGGGGAAACGGGGACACAGACTTGTTTCCAACAGAGCTCAGTTGATGATGCAAAGATCAATCCCTGCCTGCGCAGGGCTGCTTGGGTGTTGAAATTGCTAGGTCACAACTGCAACAATTCAAAGAACAACAGGGACCCGCTTCTCTTATCGAGGTGTCTGCCAAGTGAGCATTCCTGCTTGCCTAGAGCCAGTTGCTGGAAAGGCGGTGGCTTCATGGCCAATGTCGAGGTGAGGGGCACTGCAAGCTTCGGTGCCCAACAGCAATTCTTTGCTCGCAACTGCACTGCAAAGAGCTGGGAGCCAGGCACGTCAGTTGCACAGACTTGCATAATTGATGCAACGCCTTGCTGAGAGAGCCAATGTGCTGCTGGCAGGGGCTTGGAACTTTGTTTTCGTTGGATGCCCTGATGCTCCCAATAGTGGACATTTGGAGGCTTGATCCAGGTTGCTTTCCAGGAGACCGCCTTGCTCACCCAAGCCAAAGCACCATGCCCAGGCTGCGGACAAGGGCCCTATCTCCACCAACGTCAGTGCCTCGCAGGTGCCGGAGTTTGCGGGTTGGTGGCGGCTAAGATTTGCCCTAAGAGACTATGTCCAATATCGGTTTCGCAGACTTGCTGAACTGTTGGCGCCCTGCAAGACACAGAATGGATTGAAGTTAAAGGCCCGGGCTTGGAAACTCTACGACGCCTGGAACCTCCCCCCCGCCCTTCCGGATCCCTTAGTCAGTGGACCAGGGGCTGTCAATCAACAACACACTCGCGACAAAACAACCAGAAAAACTAACTGAATGCATCACCTGTCTCCCACCCTCACACTCATGGTCATGTTCGTCGGCTGTTTGCTCATGCGTCCGTCCACCCATCCATCCAAGGATAAGCTGCTAAACACAGCCACCGCAAGTTTCTGGTTGTTACCAATCTATTCTCCAAGAACCTGTGTTTCTTGTCTTCTCCTGTCGCTACAGGCAGCAAATCATGGTAGCCCCTGGGTGAGCTGCTACTATGAAGTAAGAAAGTAATAACATGCATTTATGATGAATGGAGGAAGACCTATAAGAGGGTTTCCATGTATTTCATGTGTGTAAGCGCGCACAGACAGACAGACAGACAGACAGACAGACAGACAGACAGACAGACAGACAGACAGATGGACAGACAGACAGACAGACAGACAGACACAGACAGACACACACACACACACACACAGAGACACACAGACACACACACACACACACACAGACACACACACACACACACACACACACACACACACAGACACACACACACACACACGGACAGACAGACAGACAGACAGACAGACACACAGACACAGACACACAGACACACAGACACACAGACAACAGACACACAGACAGACAGACGACAGACAGAGAGACAGACAGACACACAGACACACACACACACACACACACACAGACACACACAGACACACACAGACACACACAGACACACACAGAGACGCACACAGACACACACAAACACACACAGACACACACAGACACACACAGACACACACAGACACATACAGACACACACAGACACACACAGACACACAGAGACACACAGAGACACACAGAGACACACACAGACACATACAGACACACACAGACACACACAGACACACAGAGACACACAGAGACACACAGAGACACACAGAGGCACACAGAGACACACACAGACACACAGAGACACACAGAGACACACAGAGACACACAGAGACACACAGAGACACACAGAGACACACAGAGACACACAGAGACACGCAGAGACACGTAGAGACACACAGAGACACACAGAGACACACAGAGACACACAGAGACACACACACACACACACGCATCGACATGCATGCGAGTGCACATGTATATGTGCTACATGTATGTTTATGAATAAATGTATGTATGCATGCATGCGCTTATCTGTACGCGTCCTGTAGTTATGTCTTTAACTTATGCTAAGAGTAAGTTGATGCTGGTATGCAGGTGATTGCAGAAAAGCCCTTCATCGTCAAAGAGAGCCTTGTTCTGAGAAGCCCCGAGTGAAGTGAAGCTAGGAATTGACTCCGACGACTGAAATGACCAAGTGAGCTTGGCTTTGTTCACATGTAGCGAGATGCCTGCGAGCGGGTTGCCATCCGCGGTGCTTGTAGTAGAAGCATCGTCGCAAGCCCGGCACTCCTAAGAACGACAGCACACGTTTAAAGAGCATACAGCCTGTGCGCAGCTTCGTATTCCAGCTGTGTTACAAGTACACTCCCAGGAGTGATGGTCGCTACAAATTGGTGGTCCCCTCAGCCTCGACGGGCCGCATCGGAACGGACTTTGAGCTTGCGGAGGCCCATGATTTGCTTTGGCATATTTTCACGCGAAGACTGCGGTGCTGCCACTGGCACAGGAAGAGATCAGGGACTTCAGCACGGTCTTTGTAGCCCAACCGTCGAATCTCGTTGCAGCATGCTGCGTTACTGTGAACGCTCATTTGGTGTTGGCACACAGCGACAAGAAAGCCATCATGCCTTTGCCATGCAAAACCGTAGGCCATTGTAAGCATCAGGAACTACTTCCGAATATCGAGAAACTAACTAGTATCGCTGATGCCTGCTGCGACGCAAAGAAAGTGCAAGTGAGGAGTGGGGCCGCCGAAATCAACAGGAAGCTCGCTGAAGGGAAAGATGTTGCTGCTTTGTTGCATCATCGCGACAGGCATGCTCACGGCTCACGTGCTCCGACTGTGTGGCATCTCACCATGCCTGGAAGGTCTTCGCTCCGGGAATCTACAATCTCGAGGAGACACTACGTGTCCAGAAAAGTGGTCAGGCCTGATCGGGTTGTTCACCCCAGAAGTGGAAGGGACAGGAAGCACGGCCGACGTGGCTGAGAGAGAAGTCGCCGAGCTGCGACACTTCTTGGCAGGTTTTGCTGGCCTTGGGCTTTGCAACGCTCGTGGCTCCGACGGACTCACCTTGCATCCTAGTCGCATGGCGTGCAATTCTGCTTCCATGTCCTTGGGGGTCCACCGTACGTGAATGCTACGTGCTCTCTGACATCTCTTCATAGATCAGGAAGCAGGAAACAATCACCATTACACTTCTGTGGTAGGCTTCTGCGTAGTTGTCGGCAAAGGACTCTTGCATTTATAGTCTTTGGTAGTATGGTTTCTGGCAAGTATTGAAAAAAGAGTACATGCATTGCAATGAATGTATTATTGCGAAATGCGAATTGAGTTTCACTGATATGGTGTTGGTACATGATTCTTTGAAGAACTGTATATTGCGGGAGTATGCATCGAGGGCCCTTTGATGTGAATTCGGGAAAGCCCTCTTCTCTGATTTTTCTTGCTTGACTTAGGCCCCTGTCCCCCGTATACTGTATACTTCGTGCCTGTCACCCAAATGCATCAGGTTGATGATGAAGCCGTTGGTGTACGGATCTCGGGAATGATGATGGAGGCCTGAAGAATTTGTGAAGGGATGGCCCTTAGTGCTTCGTGCTTCGTCATTCGTACTGTACCGATGGCATAGCAGAATCTAGCTGCGCATCGTGCGAGGCGGCTTACCGTCCACTGAAGGGAGCATCGCCTACCGAGCTCACATCACCAGGGCCCAAGGCCAGCGAGTCTTTCAGCCCCTCCACGCTCTGCCATTGTTTGTTGTGGAGGCGCTGCTTCAGTGGGGTTGCGGCAAGGCAGCACGCAGCCACTTGGCATTGTGCGTACAAGTATGTTGCCTAGATCCTGGGCTTCTGAATCGACTGTGCAGGTGATCCAGCGGTGCCTGGTACTTGGGGCTTTCTTCATGACTGTTTCGCTCGTGTCGGTGGCCAAGAGGCCTGGGGTCATTCAAGCAGATCTACTGAAGCCTAATATTGCTAATGTGCGTGCCGGGTTTGATGTTGTCAGGCCCCCTTCACTGCGCGAGATGAAGTCGATCCGTCCAGGCACGCAAAATACTTGTAACGTACATCGCTGCGTAGGCAGAAGACCTAGGACAAGTTCAATGTCCCCATTTTAACAAAGCCGAAAGTGCAGATTTTACGCAAGCCATGACCTGAGGACACCGAAGACTCGACCACACAGCGAAAAGCCTCTCTTCGACTCCGAAGCTCGCTGCAGCAGCCCGGACGCACGTGATTCACGGGGTTGATCATTTCGAGCCCTTCTCTTGTGTCCTGATGTAGTTCAGGGTCCCAACCGTATCCAATACTTTCGATCAACCGCAACATGTTCAGCTGATCGGTGCGCAGCAGATTCCTCACGCCCGCACCTTCGAAGAGTTCCAAAGAGTTCCCTTGCACATGTTCCTGAGCTTCTTATGTTGCTGCAAAGAAGCCGTGAAGCAGGCGCCATGGTGCAGATTCAAGCTCCATGCGTGGTGGGCGCTTCTTGGCCGAACCTTGTTCTCCCCTTTGACCCTGTTGAGCTGGCAAAGTCTTCGGAAAGTCTTTCGCGCTTTTTTTTTCTCAGGACAACTTGTGGCTCTGGCGTGCAGATCACTGGCTAAGCGATCAGTATTTGGTCTACAACCATGCTCCTTGGATAATTTTGGAGACACCTACGAGGTTCTAGGTATTGGACTTTCAAAGGTTCCTGAAGCTGAGGTTCCTGAGGTTCCTGAAGCCATTGAGGCTCCTAAGGTTCCTGAGGCTCCTGAGGTTCCTGAGCTTTCTGCCTCATCCTTCCAAGAGCGCAAGATACCGCAAGCCCACGTCTGTCGGTTTGGTTGGGATGCTTTGAAGGAGAACCGATGCGAGACTGGATTGCACGTCGGGCCTTCTGCCAGATACGTGCCATGGATGAGCATAGGGGAGACTCCACAAGCATTGCAAGGTCTGGTATCATAGTGCTCAGAGCTCATTCTCAGGCTTTCGAACTGCTGCGCAGGTTACCATGTATGGTCTCTTTGTAGAGCACACGCTGGGTGACATGACGTACTGGGAAGGACTGGTGCAGAAGTGCAGAAGGCATCTAGATTACTGTCGACTGATGACCGCAGCTAGACCTGCTTCCACAGTCTACCTGGACACGGCAATGTGAACGAACACTGTCGCAGGAGAGGATGGCACAACCTTCTTCTATCAGTCAGAGCTCCCATATGATGCTATGCATGCCTGAGTCTCAGCAATTTGCCATGTTAGCAGCAGTCCTCATTCCAGTTGCTTGGGTGCTGCCCGTGGCCTGTGCTTGAGCTCAGGCTGATGCTGCTAGCAAGTCGTCGACAGCGCCGTTCTCAGGCTGCGGGTGTCTCGGAGATGATGGTGTTGAAAAGCCTTGTGGTAAATATTGAGTATTCCGTAAATGGATACGGAGCACTTCCTTGTTCGGGGCGATTCCTTCTTGATGGGATGCGGCAAGACTTGAGAGTGCTCGCCATGTCTCAGAGCCTCACTTTGTTGCCATTGTGGAGCTCCTAGGCCCAGGCGAAGCCCGGTTTCAGCCGCAGACATCTCACTTTCCTGCTCCGCAAGGTATCGAGTCGGAGACCAAGTGCAACGCCACGTAGGACATGGTGCTCCCCGGACACGTTGAGGGCAATCATTGGTAAATCCGTAGTACTGCACCATCTTGCACCATCTTGCACCCCAGCCACCGAAGCAGATGGTTGACAATACGTACACTTTGAGCTGGCATGCTGACACGGCAGTAGCTGTGTTAGATGCTCCGTGTCAAGTTGCAGGTGTTGGGGTCTACTGCTACTTTCGTGACCACGACGTCACAGTGCCAGCTGGCATCAAAGCGCCAGATCACGCGACTCAGCTCCATCAGCAAGTTGGACGAATCTCATCCCAATATCTCGCTTGCTCTCCGTCTGTCTCGGTGTCTCTCCTTCCTCGCCTCTCCCCCTCTATCGCGCTCTCCCTCTCTCTCTCTCACTCTCTCCCTCCCTCCCCTTCTTCTGGTGAACAGTCTCGATCAACAGGCAAACGAAGCCACATGTGCACATCCCTTTCAGTTGCAGGGATTGCTCTTCTAGAGAGCTGTACAGCCGGACCTAAGTACCAGTCATCAGCACAACACACACACACACACACACGTCTAATCACTGTATATTTGCTTGTCGGACGAATGTCACGGAATGCAACTGCAACCTGTAGACAGTGGCGGAGCACTGTCATCACACACATCCAATTAGATTAGATGCTGGAATGCTTTGGCATCCTGTCTCATGATCTGTCTAATGCTCCGTGGCCAGGAAGGAGTCCAGTTCAGGAGCCTTGCCTTCGCCGCATTGGTCGTTCTGTGGAGTTGCTTGAGGGTTCAAGAGCAAGACAACACTTACCGCATTGGAAAGATCTAAGGAATGCCTTCACAAAGTGGCTCAACGGTGGTCCCAAAGTCTTTTCGCCAGAGTTGCTTTCTCAGCAATCCGCGGCAAGGTTATGCATGGAAGAACATGTTATGCCATGACTCAAGAATGGTGAACCTGGCGCAGATAAGCTGATACTGATTGCTTTTCGCTGGAAGAGGGGTTGCACAAAAGCAGTTCCTCGGATAAGAGGTCCTGCCTGCTCGTGTGCGAGAAGAAGTTCGGACGCATTGAGTGTCTCTTGCCTAATGTGAGATGACTTGAGCTTCATACCAGCTTTTTTCCCGTGCGCATTGTCATCGTTCCGGGGAATTTGGAGGCGTTCTTCAGAAGGGCTCTCGTTGCTTGGGCCCTTCCACGGACAGCAACAAGGCAAGGGCTGAGCATTCTCCAAGCACCCGGTGCTCTTTTGTTTCCACCAGTGTCGTGTGCATGTGCGACTTGAGCCAAGCTGCCTGCATCCGACAGCTTAAAGCATGCTTGTTTTCAGGTTGTGAAGCGTACGGCCGGAGTCTATCCATGTAGCCCACATAGCCTGGGGTGTAGCACTTTTGTGGATGGGTCTTGGATATGCAGGACACCCCGCACTTTGTCAGCACATGAGACGGATCTGTCAGAGCAAGCGCCGCTGAGGGTGACATGTGATCCGTGTCCTTGGCACGCCTGGTTTCCCCGGCGTTTCGCTCTTCCGGCTTATGCCGATGCCAACCCGAGTGCCGAAGCACTTCGCTTGTACATACACGAAATTCATGGTGGAGCCCTGTTCGGGCTCTAGGTCGATCTCACTGCAGCCAGTGCAGGAAACATCTCTGATTCATATCACCGCCAGTTGGGGCAGGAGTGCAGTCCTGCCCCTGAGTGGCAAGCGGTGCGAGGGCCCTTGGTGAATCCTTGGACCCTCTGGGATGTCCCAATCGGGTTGTTCTAAATTAGGGTCCCCCTTCTGGGATCCAAAACAAAAAGAAGGGTACCAGGGGACCCTCATTTAGAACAGCTCCCAATTCTCTTTAGAGCCTTTTGGGCTTCTAGTGGCCGTGCCAGAGCAGGCACTTTAACTGAACCTGGGAGCAGCAGCAGCTTCAGGTTTGCAAACTGTAGGAGGATTGATCCCGATTGGGACTCCTCGCTTCATTGTTTACAGTGTTCAGAGCTTATATGAGCTTATGGAGTATCGGAGTATCGGTTCAGAACATGGACAGATCGTAGATGGTGACAAAAGCTTGGCCGACCTCAGCTTCGTCTCAAGGCTGCCCTGAACCTTCCACTCGCAGTGCAGTACCCTACGTACACAGTATGCTGCAAGATATGCTTTTACCTCACCTGCTGCAACACAGGTCACAGAGGAAAGCAGCAGAAGTCTGCATTCTCCCAAAGAGGTGGGACTGCTTGTTGAGCCAGCATGTGCACAAGGTTTGCCAGTAGGCATTTGCAAGCGTTTTGAGACTCAACACTGCCCAGCCAAAATGCCCACACCACTGAGACCTTGCAGGTCAAGCTTCAAGCGCGGTTGGCCGAGGCCAGCCCTATACCGTGGCAAGATCTTGAGACTGCTAGACTCAGCTCTCGACTTCTGCTACGACGCTACGATTTCTTACGGTTTCCTCCCTTGCTGTTGCCGGGGAGGGGTCTTTGTGTGGAGACGTGTTGCGTGACATTGCGTGCCTGCACCTCCCTCCCCTGTGTGCAGGCTGAAGCGGCGCAGGCAGAGCTGGAGGCGTCCCAAAGGGCTGCGGCCAAACTGTTGAGTGTGCCGCGTGCCAAAGGAGTACCTGTATTGCTGGGGCATACCGGCACATGCTGAGCCTGCGGCTGCGGAGCAGGCTCAGTCCAGGAATATCCTGGAGAGTGCTGAGAGCGACAGAGTCGTCCGCGCCTTGCTCGTAGAGTTCAGAAAGTAAGTGGATGCGAAGCCCGAGATACTGCGAGGCCTTCGGCCAGGAGCTGCGTGCACTGCAAAGGAATGTCCGTTCCGAATTGGAGGTGCCCTCTTTGCCCGAGTGCTGATGCGAGTCTTCTGACGAGAGTGATCTGATCAGAGTGCTGCAGGGCTGAAGCAATATATTGCAAAAAGCAGAAATTTGCCTCAGCAGCTTTTGTCGGGTCTCAGGCCTCCTCGGAAACGGCGGTGCCTTCACGTCAGGTGGGGCATCCTGATTTGTCCGCTGTTCTCAAAGCTGCTTATGTCGTGGAAGGCTGTTAACAGGTTTGCCATCCGAACTGGAAGGCAGAGTCGCACCGCCCTCCAGACTCCCTAGTTCTTCCTGCTGGCTATAGAATTCCTGTGCCTCGACCCTGAAATGTTGCAGTTCCTGGACTCAATGCTCCCAGCCGCAATGTTAAGACCTAGTTCCTAGACACTGGCCCCGGAAAGCGAAAATTTACAGCATGAGCCGCCTGCCTTACTACTAGGACCTTACTAGGACCTGGTTTCAGTTTTCCAATGTCGACTAGTCAGCGGTTTCAAGGCAGCGGGTCGAAAAACAAGCCCCAATCCCTAAACCAATTACCGGGTTTTGGTTTCGATTCTAGTCAGCACCGGCAGGGTTATTTACCGCATGAGCTCCTGGGATTAGTTGTCCAGGTTCGCCTGGAAGCACAGCTGGGTGAGATGCGGCTCGAGCGCGAGCAGGTGCATGTAGATATTGGCTAGCAATGAAGCTGACAGGAAGCTGACCCCAAACTGGCCCCCAAAACAAATATTTGAATAATTATAGTTATAACACGAGTGGCCATTGGGCTCATTGTCCGTGCTTGTGACAATTGTCCATCAACACTGTGAGTATTCTAGTGACCAAAGCGGTGAGAACTTGCACATGGAATTCTGCAAGATTAGTAAGCCAGCTCATCGAACCATGCCCTCAACTCTCACAGGGTGACTCCCTTGAACTCGAAGCTCTCAGCATTTCCAAACCTTGTGTTCACTTCAGGGCTTCGCTTGTGTCTCCGTATTGTGGGCACCATACCAGCGTGGGACCCATCTTTAAGGTAAGCGTCAGCAAAACCCGAGGGAACACATTGAACCTACAAAGGAGCATGCCATTCCTACAACTATTCCTACACTTTTCCATATGGTTGTTTTCCACAGCATGTCCCCTACACAGAGTGGTTTACAGTGCGAAAGGCCGCTCAAGAGTTGCGAGCGGTGCAGGGCCGCGAAGCTGAGCTGCGAAAGGCGCAACCCTAAACCCTCAGCCCTTAAATCCCTAAACCGCTAAACCGCCAAACCCTTAAACCCCTGATCCCTAAACCCTAAACCCCAAACCCCAAAACCCCAACCCGAGACCGAAGACCCTAAAGCCACAGTTCATCACGGAAGCGTTGTACTCAATGTGAAAGCAAGCTGATGCAGTTCCCTGCCCCGCAACAAGAACTTCCAGAATCTGCATAGCTGTTTGAATGCTGTGAGGACCTGGAGTCTGGGCGCCGTGAGCTCAAGAAAATGCGAGAGGCATGCCTGCAGTCCATTGCCTATAGCGGTAGCGGCTTACCTTGCCTACTTCCGAGGGGTCGAATCGTTTCTCACACAGGCTTGCAGCTCAATGGGCTGGTTTTGAGGATAAAAAGTTTACAGTAGAGCCCCAGGAACGGAAGGCCCAGCCTGCACTGGTCTGACTTCTTGCTCAACCCGAAGTCTCCAAAAAACCCTTTAAACCCCTAACCCCCCGCCGGCGCACAGTTCCTTCATCTCTAGACGTGATGCAGGACTCTGCGTAGAAATGACCCTTGCCCTTGCGACCTGCTGGAGCCGTACTCATTGAAAGGCTCACCAGATGGAGGTGGACCTGTTGGCGGCAGAGCTGCAGCAGTTTCAGGTCCACATCTTTTTCGGGGTTCCTTGTCCGAGCTGTGTGTGTGTGTGTGTGCCTTGCTCAGTGACAGGAAGAGCAAGGGCTTCTTGAAGGGAAGCTTCGAAATTGTGAGGCACGAGCCGTGTGTGGACTCTTTATGCCTCATTTATTGTCACCGTGTACTCTTGTACGCTGAGCATCTGTGTCGAAGCATTGCTCAGGCACATGAGCCGCTGTTGCGTGCTCGTGCTGAGGAAGCTCAAGCACAAGTGCTGGAGGAGTGCTGTGCACCCATGTTTATTGCCCCGATTTTCCCCACGTGGCTTCATCCGCAGGAGTCCCGCTTGGGGCGGCGTTCACTTCAGCGACAGTTGCGCACTTTCGAGGCACGTGTTTGCAGATGGGACACTACAATCTGGTCACACGAAACAGGGGATTCGTGCCACCTGCCCTAGCCTAGCCTAGGCCTAAACCTTCAGAGGCAGCGTCGTTAGCAGAAAGGGATGGCAAGAGTCCCGGTCTCGAGGCCCGGGAGCGTGAGACCGAGCTGGCGAGCCTCTTATTTCGAGCCAGTCTGGATGTCTCACGACTCGAAGCATGGAAAGGGCCGAATGGTCTTCAGGCTACCGAGCAGCTCCGCCAAGATCAGCAACACCTCGTTGCGCAGCTCGCTGATGTGGAGGTGAGCTTGTGCCGGCTTGTGCGACAGCGTTGTGTTGCCATGCCCTGCCATCGGCTGTCAGGCGAAGCTTGTCGCAGGACTCCCAGAAGTTCGAAAGGATGGTTGTCGCTTTGCACAAGATGGTCTCACAAAGTGCTTGAGATGAGGTCACCAAAGAGCAGCTACACAAGGCCTGACAGCTCGGATCCGCCAGTGTGTGAAAACATTCGGGGACGGACTCCAACTCAAGAGCTTGCCTTGCCTTTACAGCTTGTCTTGATGAACTCTTGATTTTCTAGTAATTAAAACTTACAGCTCAGCGCAGCTGATCTCAAGACCATACAGGATGTATCTGTAATTCTGATCGATATACACTTTAAGCATGAGAACCCTTGAGCACATGAAGTTCTCTTCTTGGAATGTGCCCCTTCCTCTCGGCACCGGACAACCAACTCCAGACTGTGTTTTGACCCTACTCGTATGTCGTCAGCACGAATCTACAATGGGAATCGTACGCTCCAACAGGACTCAGCCCATCATGTCTTCCAAAATTTATCGATCCCAGAGATGCCCACGGCCTGCTGCCCGGAAAAAAGCCACGTCTGACCGTGGGCCCAGATACCTGATGTCGATTATCAAACTCAACATTTGTCTAATCCCCGAAGCCTGAAACTCCCCAAGACTCCCCAAGACTCGGCAAACGACCTGATGGAAACCAGGGAAACCTCTGATTCGCTCAGCAAACGTTGCATGACGGTTACACGCTGGGCCTCTGCATACTCTTTACACAACGTCAGCCAGAGGCCAAGCACATGATGCACGTGATGCGAGGCGCGTGAGGATAAGCTCACCGACCGGCAGCGGCTCGAGAGGCAGCAGGATGCCCAGCAAAAGCCAAAATCTCGGGGTATTTTCTGACGCTCGGAACCGAAGACTCGCGCAAAGGCTGGACAAGTTTCGCACCGAGCTTGGCGAGCAGCGCCAGCTGCGTGAGGCCACAGCCTTTGAATTGATGGCAAGAGCGAGAAAACTTCATGTACGTACATGCAGTGCACGATGGCTGTTGAGCAGGACGTGCCAGCCACTCCTTACTCCTTACCACGGGGCACCTAGGCAGTCGAGAAAGAGAAGAGTTACGTCGAGCTGGGTGGAAGCCGACAGCACCAAGCAGGGTCCCGAGCCGTTTTACTTTTAACCTGAAAAACGTATTGGGACAGCCATGAATAAAATTGGCCACTTGCTCAGGAGCACACTGCCCAGATTCGAGTCTTGCGATCGGCTTCAAAACATCTCACCGCTTGATGCCTGGCATGTTGCAACGTATTGTAGCAATGTTGTGGTTTTGTGTTGGAACTACATCAGGAGCGGCTTGATTGCTTGGAGTCTTCGAGAGACTTGGATGCGCGAACTATATAGAAACCATGCACAGCACTGCGCAAGTTTCTGATGTCTTTTTTATTCAGAAGTCCCGCCGAAGGGCGTCTCTTAAGGCGAGTCCCAGCAGCGAGACCACGCAGCCTCCGAGGTGCGAGGGATTTAAAGTATATCTCGCGTTCATGTATTGAATTGCTCTGCTCTTGTTTCATGATGCCAGCCTTGGCGACGTTGCCACCTGTATTTGCGGGGTGCAACGTCAGCTCAATGTTAGCTACCGCACGACTGCAAAGCCTCATCAACTAGCCGGGAGAGAGTGGTGAGGGGAAGGTGCCATCAGCAAGTGCGCGGTTTTCCTTTCTGCCCACGTATGTAAATGGTAATGCTGTAATGCTGCTTGGAGGCGCAGCACAAGTGAGGCATAAGTTGTGCAAAATTCGCAGTTGAGACGCCTAGGCGGAGGCTGCGAGGCATCGAGAAGCCTTAGAGGCCATCTACACAGATTCAGAAAGCACGTTGTGTGTGGGCGCCGTGCCAAGTCTGAATCGATTCCACGGGAGCTGTGTGCAGGAACGTGCCCAGGCCGCTGAAACCTGGGGCCAGGCGAGGCCACCTTTAGTAGTAGAACAATATGAACGCTAACGCGCCCCGCCTCGGCCTCGGCGTGGCCTGCACGTTAGCTGATGTCAGCTGGATTTTTCAGGCGCTGGCAAGTGACCAGGGCCGAGTGCCGCAGCTCTGCTCATGGGCATCATGTGAAGGCACAGAAGCATAGAAGGCCCACAGCTTCGCAAGGGGTGTAGGGGATCCTGAAGAGGGTAGGTTCTGGAAGGCTGTGGAGGTGCGTGATGGGTCCATAACGCCCAGAGAGTGCAAAGGCTTAAACAACAGGACCTCGCTGTGCGCAGTCCACGGGAGGCACAAAATAAAGGGTGTTTGCACGGGATTTTGTATAGGAATGCCTTCAGATCTACAGAAAGTAGGACATACCCCAAAATTCATACCCTGCAAGTGTGCAACTGCCCAAAGTCGTGACACATTTGCTTTGCTGTAACAGCAATGACAAAGCTGATATAGCAACATGCCTCTGCTGTGCGAGTGGTGAGCAAGTCCATTAGACTTTGGCTGTTTCTTGGATTCTTGGTCTGTTATGCAGCCATGGCTGATTTCAGGTTCCAAGCCGGGACACTAAAAGATGACAAGTAATACTGGGAACTCTCAACCGGCGAGCTGTTGTGGTCTATGGTTCCCTTATGTTCCCTTTGCGGCGCTTTACTTCGCCAACCAAGAGCGAGCAAAGGCCAGACCAGTTCAGGTGCGGGGCGGGGGAGGGGGGTTTCACAAAGCCCCCCTTGTCCATTGAGGGGGGCGGGGACCAACACAGAACATACCCCGGTGCCAAAAAACTTGCGGGGTATGTTCTGTTCACGCGCCCGCCCCAGGCGCAGAACAAAACCTCCACCCAACAAGTCAAAGGGACTGAATCTCACTCGCTCTGGCAGCAGAAAACATTCAGCTTGGCGTATGCTCTGCCAGCAGATTGTCAAGTGCATAGGGGGATGTTAGCATTATGGCGCGGTGGGGCACACTGTGCATTTCGACCTACGCGGTTTTCCTTATGTTTTCTTGGCCTAATTCGACCTATGCAGATTTCTTGAAGTTTTCTTGGCCTCTTCATGGCATTTTAGGTTATGTTTGTGGGGTATCGTCATTTGGCGAGTCATTTGGGGTATCGTCCAATTTCATAGGGTCCAGAGGCCCTAGAAGGTTCAAGTTGGCAGGTTTTTCGGGGTCAAGCGAGGTCCGCGCAGGTTGATGGGGTCCAGAGAGGCACAGGGTCCCCAAACCCCCTCCCACAAACCCTTCAGACGAAGGGCGGTGAAAGGTCCGGCTTGTATATTGTATATTTCATTTTCGCATGTTGGAGGAGCTTGCGCGCCGGCTTCAGGAGGCCGAGGAGCCACAGTAGATCTTCAGCTTTGTTTCCAGATCGAAGCATCTCGACCCTGAGACAATCTGAGCTTCTTCAAACACTGCAGAGGGGCTCTCCATTTTCGAACGCAGAGGCTTCGTGCCATATTTGATGCCCAACCAATGGTCCCCCGCCCCCCTTTGGTGTGGTTGGATGGGTTGGGGTTTCGGGTTAAGGTCTAGGATTTAGGGTTCAGGGAGTGGGGGGGGGGGGGGGGGGGTGGATACAGCGGTGATCATGTAGCCACGCCAGTCGTCGCCGAGTTATATATGTCGCTGCCTGTTAGACAACAACACAGGTGTGGCATGTGTGGCAATGGTGCATGGCGTGACGCAGCCAAAGTGTAGCTGGCAGGGCCGAAGAATTTCTGGAACTGGCACACAACTGCACTACAGTGAGCCTTTTGTTTTTGAAACCTGGAAGAGTAGAGAAGCGGAGATGCATGTTGCTGCAGCGATGTTTATGTTGCAGGATCGCCATCGAGAGATCCATGACGAAAAAGAGGCCGGGCAAGTTCCTCGCTACTGGTATGCCTGAGAGTGCTTAGGGTGGGTCAGCACAGCAGTGTAGTTGCTGCAGCGTTAGAAGCCTTTATCAGGCGCTTCACCTTAAGAGCCATGGTCACATCACCGAGGCTGGCATTTTTCGTAGTGGGGGGGGGGGGAAATGACATAGTCAGCGTGGCTTTGCCGGGCTTCCAGGCACACTCCTTCATGACTCGCCTGCTTCACGCTCTTGGGCACAAGGCAGGACCAAAACTTTGCCTTTCTAAGCATGTGCTTTGTCAAAGGACTCGATCTCAATCTTGGCCAGGCTGACGAGCTTGTCGCGTTTGTGTCCGGCCACAGCCATGGAGATGAGCAGGCTGGTTCAAAACGGAGCCTGGATGAAGCGGCTGATGACATAGTGACGTAGCGACGTGGCGAGCCATTGACGTAGTGTTCCAAGAAGAGCTGTTTTCGCAAACGTGTAATCAGGGTAATCCTGAAGGTGATGCGGACCAGTGCGGAGCTGGAGCATCTGAAAGCATCAGGAGGGTCTCCAGAGGCATCCGGCAACCCTTCTGACATGAAATTGACGCATGTCGGGGCATCTGCAAAGTACACCGAGACATCAAGTGCAGAAGGACGAGAGTGATGGTGCATGATTGCCACACGTGGGCTCGTGAGATGCAGAGAGTCGGCACCTTGACAGGCACTTGTCACTCGTGCCTTCGCGGGGCTGTCGCAGACTTTGGCAGCCTTGGCACGAGAGCCGTGACCTTAAATGCGCCAGTTGTGGTGCTCCTGACTTTATAGTGGCTGCAGGCATGTGCGACAATACTGTGCCCAGGAACACAGAGCTGCGAGCAGGGGGCGGCACGCCAACTAGCGCCACCATGAGGCTCTGAGTGGCATGGGTGTGGCTTTTGGGGTAGTGACATGGTCCCTTAATATGGCCCTTAATTTGGGGGAAACCCTTTGTCTACCCATTGCATACCCCGTAAGATTTCAACCCAAGGGCCCTTCAAAGAAGGTAAGGGCCCATATTGAAAGGACAAGGTAACTTCTTTTAGATAACTGCAAGCAACATGTTGGGAGCTCACTCTCGCCATCTTGAGAGGCGGCGACCTGCACCAGCAGCTGCGACGGACGTCAGTGACCACAGTGACCACAGTGACCACAGGGTGACAGGGGCTGAAAGATGCTGAAAGTATTGTACGGAGCTTCAAGTAGCTTGTGGATGCACCCTGAAAATCTTTGAAAGACAAGAGATTCCAAATGCCGTGACTGCTCAGGTTACTGTCAGTGAGGTGCAGACCAAGATGGCCTCCCTCCAGAAGGAGCTCATCAAGCTAGGTGCTCAGGTCCCCCCTCTTCGCTGGATGTGAACGGCACGGCATGTGAGTGTCAGGACACGGTCTAAAGCTCCAGCCCATTGAAGAGTAGCAGTTGGATCATCCCGCTGTCAATGCCCGTCCTTTGAGGCTGCGAGAGCAGAACCAGGACGGGACTCTAACTCGAAGACATATGGTCACAGGGGTCACAGGGTGTGCTGAAAGCATCCCGAAGTGCTCCGACTGGGCATCTGGGCAACAACTGGGACAACATGTGACTTTCTGTGGCATGTGACAACGAAAGCGCTTGTGCAGGACTTAGAGCTGGAGCGGAAGCAGCTCCTCAGTCGTGTTCTCAGCCCGTAAAGTTAAAGTCTTTGAGCCTCAACGAAACGCAGAGTAGAAAACGGATCGCGAGAGCAGGCGTGCAATGATACACGTCTTTTGAAGTTGTGCTAGACTAGCTCTGCCTGCAGCTTCCCACCAAGGCAGTTCCGGGAATGGCTCGGCGTCCCAGGAGGCTGAGGTCTCCTGTTCAGATCCGTTTGTCCATTGCCGGAGGATTGCGGAATCTGCAGATTCCTGTCATGACGCATCTTTAACATGATTTGCGAAGTCTTAAAATGCAGCCAACGATCATGTCGAGATGTTGGGCGACCTGTGGTTTGCCGGGCCAAGAATGCTGACTTGCAAGTGATCGGGGCTCCTTTGATCCTCGGAGTCTTAAACCTGCCAGGCAGCTCTCTCGGACATGAAGCAGCGAATGAAGATGGTTTCCCAGGCTGACTGAGCAATAGATGGAAACTCCAACACGTCTCAGCAACAATGTTGCTATGCCTATGACATTCACTTCAGTCAGACGGCAGCAGCCAGAACTCGAACTGGCAACGTGAGGCAAAGCGACGTGCAGAAGAGCGTGTCGAAGAACATCAGCAGGCAGCTGAACCAGTGCCAACTTGCATCTCGCGCCTGCCTGCATTTCTGTTGCAGATGCTGGCAGGCCTGTGCATAGATAGCAACTACATAATGGCCTAAAGGTGGCACCGCACGTCGCCAAGCAAGCCCTGGTACAGTAGTTTGCCAGGAAATTGCTCGTCAAGCGCGGGTGCACCAGGCAGAGCTGGAAAGGTGCCGACCCTGTGTCGCACGATTCGCGTTGTGTTGTGAAGAAGCAATTAGAAATTAGAAAGGCAAACATGATGTTAAACATGTATATCAGATGGCAGACAGAGCACACATAGCACGAATATACACAAGGCTCTCGCCACGCTTTGGAAATTCACTGTAAGTGAGCTTCTTCTGTCTCTCTCTCTCTCTCTCCCCCTTTGTCTTGGACATCATCATTGCACACAGTGTGTCATTCGTCGCTTGCACGCGCAGCAGATACGACTGATAAGAAAGAGTCGTCGTGGTCAGCAGCGGTGCTGCTTCTTGGGCCAGGTTTCAGCTTGATGTCGCCACGCAGCAGCAACAGCAGCTGGAAGAAAAGGCGCCTGCGCGAATGTTAGCCCAGATCGACAGACGAATGTCTGTTAAAACCCGGCAGAAAGTCTTGTTGCTGCGTGAATGGCAACTTAAAAGCAAGACTGTGGCCAGGATCATCTCAGGAGCAAGCTGTCCAACTCAGAGCGGCGAATCAAGATGCTGGAGGTCTGCTGACAGAGCGCCCAGCGGTGCTGTTCCCTGCTTGCAAGCGACAGGCCAAGCTGAAAGGCAGAGTTGAAGCTCAGAGGACTCTTCAAGTTTCTTGGATGGAGTTCATCCTGAATGGAGAGCATCTATCTGTAAATGTGCCGTTTCGCCGAACACCTCTTTGTTGTAGTGGACCAGACGCAAAACTTGTTCATGCCATTTTTACTCATCGCTTGCGAGTTAGTGTGCTGAGTGTGCTGTCTTCCGCAGCAGCTCAGGCAGAGAAGGAGGCTGTTGAGGCCAGGAAAGCAATGGGATCTAGTCAGAACCACCAATGCACTGAAAGCTTGAGCTTAGAATGATGGCAGCGGCGCTACTGTGGAAGCTGGCTGCTCCAGGAACAGCTGCGAATTGCCGCCAAACAGCTCGAGGCCGGAATAGATCAAAAGGAAGAGAGGGGGGGGGGACGTGCCTTGTATCAGCTTGCTGCTTGACCTCTTCTGCCAGGGCCTGCTCGCGGACGAGTCCAAAGACACAGACCTCCTGCATGGCGCTGAACCGGCAGTTCTTGTTTCCCATGCGCGCGTGTGCGCGCGCGCAGGTGTGCGTGTGCGTGTGCGCGTGCGCGTGCGCGTGCGCATGCGCGTGCGCGTGCGCGTGCGCGTGCGCTGCGCCGTGCGCGTGCGCGTGCGCGCGTGCGCGGGCGCGCGGGCGCGCGCGGCGCGCGCGCGCGCGCGCGTGCGTGCCGTGTGCCGTGTCTGTCTGTGTGTGTCTGTGTGTGTCTGTGTGTGTCTGTGGTGTCTGTGTGTGTCTGTGTGTCTGTGTGGTGTGTGTCTGTGTGTGTGTCTGTGGGTGTGTCTGTGTCTGTGTCTGTGTCTGTGTCTGTGTCTGTGTCTGTGTCTGTGTCTGTGTCTGTGTCTGTGTCTGTGTCTGTGTCTGTGTCTGTGTCTGTGTCTGTGTCTGTGTCTGTGTCTGTGTCTGTGTCTGTGTCTGTGTCTGTGTCTGTGTCTGTGTCTGTGTCTGTGTCTGTGTCTGTGTCTGTGTCTGTGTCTGTGTCTGTGTCTGTGTCTGTGTCTGTGTCTGCGTGCGTGCGTGCGTGTGTGCGTGCGTGCGCGTTTGTGCGTGCGTGTGTGCGTGCGTGTGTTTGTGCGCGCATGGGCTGAAATGAGTGTTAAGGCGAGACCTGGCTGCCCTGCCCGGCGCTGAGTTTGCTGGATTTGAACCAGGCTTTCCATTAAAGTTTTGGTGGGCCTGTATAGAATTCCTTATAAAGATTGGTGAGTGTGTCTGATCAGGGCGCGCCCGGTTCCCCCCTCCCACCCATGGTACCCGGTCTAAGGTTTAGGGTTTAGGGTTTACTGCCCCCCCCCCCCCCCCCCACCCCACCCCCGCGGTTGGGGTTTAAGTTTACAGGATCTTGAATCAAGGCTTAGGGTTTGGGGTTTAAGGGTTTAGAGGGTTTAGAGGGTTTAGAGTGTTTAGAGGGTTTAGAGGGTTTAGAGGGTTTAGAGGGTTTAGAGGGTTTAGAGGGTTTAGGGAGCAACCAGGTTGCGAGAAGACTCGCGGCCTAACAATCTCCAACAGAAGCGGTTTTTTCAAGTACGTCCTGTGCAAAGAAGGGATTGACGCAAGCATTGTGCGGTGCCATCGGTTCGGGAAGGTCCAAGCAGTTTGACCAGCTGCATGCCAAGCACCGCGCGCAGCTGGTCAGCGCAGAGCCTTGGCTGCCTAGCCTGGAACTATGCCACACTATCGGGCATCATTTCTCTGCAAACTGCACACGAGCATGTTAAACATGGTCTTTGGAGAAAATTGTGCATGGCTGAAGCTATCCAGGAAGAGCAGGCCAAACTCCTTCAATCGGAGCAGGCGCTGCAGGATTGTGAGTGCAGTCTTGCGAACAGGAGCACGACAGTTGTGTGTGTGGTGTGTGTGTGTGTGTTCATCCGTGGCAGCATACAGCCACAAGCTTTCTACGAGAGCCTTAGAGGCCATGCGGAAGGAGCTTGAGGCGAAGTTCTCTGCTGCACAGGCACCTTGCCCTGCATTTGCCGCTGCCGGGGTGTTCGCCGCAACCATGTAACTTGTCCGGTGTCTTGGGTTCATTCCTCCCGCCGGTGATATGAAAGGCATCTTGGCAGGCCAAAGAGGGCGAGGCTCGCTCAGAACTGTGTTGACCTCTTCCAAAGAACGTATACACGCTGTGACAGAGATTTGAACTCTCAAGAAAAGGATGGCAGTTTCGATGCCTGTCCGCCCAGAAAGCTTTGCTCGCAGTAGGCCGTTGCGTGGCAGAAGCATTGTGACGTTCTGGAGAAGGACCACGGGGAGGGAGGGAGAGAGAGAGAGCCGGGTTCCTCCTCTGGGGGGGACTCCTAAGTGCAGAGAAGAAGAGAAGAAGCCGGGAGACAGAGTAGTGGTCTCCTTCTAGAGGGCCTGTCTCGCGGGGTATGCAAGTCAGGGTTCAGGGAGAGACCCAATGGAACGGTCTGTTTTCATGCCAGCCCTCAGTGAGAGAGGGACAGAGAGAGGGAGACCATCAGCGAGAAGATCGGGTAAAACAAAGCGAAGATGGAATATCAAGATCTGACGGGGCATAATGAACATGTGTTAGTTTCCTGATCACCGTAGAAGGCGCACAAGGCAACTTTAAAAGCTGTCCGGACGGTGTGCTGCCTTCTACCCGCAGGACCTTCGCGCCTTGCGTGCGGAAAAGGCCAGGTCAGGTTTTGTATTGAATCATAACCAGGACATCTCGAATCTCAGGCCGTGAGGTAAGGGCTTTGGTGGTGGAAGTCGTCCCCGCCTCTTAGACTACTAGCTCTTAGACGGAGGGCACATTCTGTCACATTTGCACTACAGTAGTGGTACGTTAAACAATTGAGCATCATTCGCAATTCCCGGGCGGCCAGGCTGCAAGCGATGCCCAGGCGGAGCATCTCAGCAATGCACAAGGACTGTTTGCAGCTAACCAGCGATGAAGGATCCACGCCATCCGCGCTTTCCAGTAGACTAGCGAGACAATCCGGCACCTGTAGGAGAGAGCAGACGGCTTGTGGAGGACAGCCCGCAGCGTGATCAGCGTTCTGCGTTTCCGCATTCCTTCCCTTATCCCTGAGTTTCAGTCATTTTCTCTCGCTCACGGCCCTTGGTCTGCCACCCTTGGAGTGGAGGAGCTGCAGAAGGAGCTTAAGCGTCTGCGAGAAGAGCTCCAGGAGGCTTCGGAAGAAATGGAGACTTCACAATCTCGCGAAGCCAACGCACGTTACGTGCCTGTATCTTCAGACACTGCCCAGAATGCAGCCAACCATTCGTTATCTAATCTAGAGGTGCGGGGCTGAATTGAATAGGATGCATCTGAATTGAAAGCTCACGGGGGGGGGGGGTGGGGGGCGGCTGGAGGGGGGCACACCCCTTGCAGACATCATCAGGGAAGGGTGTAATCCAAAATGCTCGGCTTTTTCTGCTGGCTTACCCCCTCACAGGCACAGAAGTTTGAGCCTTTGGAGCTGCTTCTTCGGCTAAAGCGGTTGGAGGACTGCTCGTGCGAGTTCCCTTTGTGTAGCCGTGTAGCCATTCACTTGGCGAACTCGTGGCAGGAGGAACTCCAGGAGTCAGAGACGGCCAGGCCGCGTTTATTCATACATATATATACACACATTTATTTCAATTTTATTTTTGTGTTGTTGGTCATTTTTTGATTTGGTTAAGTCGTGATTTTTAAATTTTATTTTTATGTTGATATGTATGAATAAAGGCACCTGCCTGACGGCCTCGATGTCTCTACTATCATCCAATCGCAAGCACGGCACCAGGCGCCACCTGGAGCGTGAGCGAAAGCGGCGTCCAGGCAGTAGCCTCTCGTCTTGAATTGGCTGGGAGAAACTTGCAGCGGACTGGCGGTCGTGCCAGGTCCATTCTGCGAAGCCCTCCATTCCGAATAAGATTGGAAGAGCATTCAAAACTCAGGCGTCGCCAGCTTCTCTGCAATCCTGGAGGTGCTGCTTTACCTTCGGCTTTCCACGGAAAGAGTCACGATCTGAGCGAACCGGGCCCACAAGGACGACGAGACTGAAGACAGCGCCCAGACGAAGCCTGAGCCTGCACCTGCTCGACCTGCTCGACCTGCGCGACCTGTTCCAGATCCAGGCCAGAGAGACTTGACGTGAAGGATCGTGAAGTATGGGTGCTCTGAAGGTGCCAAAGTAGGTCATCTGAAGATAAGCACAGCCGTTCCATTGGAGTTTATGGGCCCGAAATGTCCCAGTATGATTGATCGCAAAACAGGCATGAAGAGCCCCCACAGCATCCTACAACTTAGGTCCTCCCTTCCTCTTCTTAGGGCTGGGCTTGCGTTCTTTTGCCTGGATTTTTTGTTGTTCATGGAAAGCCCATGGGCAAGGGATGAAGTGTTCAAGACCAGCCAAGAAAGCATGTTTTCCGACATCCTGTGGTCCTGCGTTCAGCGCAGCTTCGTGTTTCAAATCTGTTCCGCCAGAGGCGCTAGTGGTATTTTGCTCGCAACTAGCTTGCCGAGTGAAAGCTTTGGAGACTGCGTCCACTTGTCCATGGGCACACGAGGCACGAATGGTGTCATTTCTGCATTGGATGAGATTCAGGCCAGTGTTATTGCGCGCATCTTGCAGTGCAGTTGTTCAGTTTGCCATGCCTCTTCTGTGCAGGAAAAGCTTGCAGCTCGGGAGAAGGCCTTGCATGAGGCCAAGAACTTCACCAAGGCGCCTCTAGCCGGGCATCCTGCTAACTCAGCATCTTCGGTGGGTAGTGTTAAGGGAATGTCATTGAAAGGTGATTCAACGAGCAGCTTGACCTGTCTTCAGGATCCTGTTGCAGCTTCTTCGGATGTGCAAGCGACGAAGGACCTAGGGTTGTCACATACATTGCCTTGAGTTTCGATGAATGTGGCGTGGTGGTGATATTGCCTCATGCCAACTGTAAACACATTTCGCATAGGTGTTTCACAAGTGTCGCACACAAGTGCTGGATGATGCTTGTTCCATTATTGTGATGCGACAAGGGTCTGCCGTCCTTAGCGGAGCTGGAGCGCGACTTCGGAGCGTCCGGAGCTGTGCAGGGATGTGGAACAGCGTTGCGCAGCGCCATGCGGTGCAGGGGGAGAGCGCGCGCTGTTCTCTCAGCAGCTTGTTGGCGACCTGCCCTGTCGCGCGAGTTACTTAGGTATGCTCGATCGGTGGGCTTCAAAGGTGACGTCAACCAGCTTTGGGAAGAGGCGCTGCAGAGTCTTAGACTCGAAGGATTGTTGCATGACAAGCACATGTTGTCGAAGTTTGCTTGCCAGGATACAAAGCCGATTAAGCAAGCTTTGAAGCAGCAAGACCCGCGCAGGCCCAGGCAGTGGCAGCGGCCACGTCGCTAGGGCAAGAGGCGCAAGTTATTGGCAGTTGGTGTTTGTTGGCCATCGGCGACCGATCTTATCTGCGAAGGGTTCATCATGTGCTACAGCTTATCTGGGACCAGATGTAGCGGTTTCGCTGTTCACGACATTCTCAAATAATGGGAAGCAAAGAGGACAAGCCGGTTGAACTTAAGCATCGACCTCCTCAGCAGCCCATCTTGAGTCTCAATGTTTGCCATCGCCCCGACTCTCGCTTACTGGCTCGTCAGGTTGGAGACACGGCCTTAAAGAAGGCACGATGCACATGAAAGCTTCTAAATAGGAGCTCACAGATCTTGCGCAGGCCCGATTCCCTAGATGGCACTTGGCCAGGTGCGAGATGCCTTAGCAAGAAGAGAAGCTCCTGTAGCAGGGCACCCAGACTTGTAAGGGCTGCAATTGTAGCGGAAGTTATCTTTGCAAACCTGTCGACATCTCAAAGCACGAGAGATGCCACCTTGTCCAGGCTGCTGACATTCAGCTTCGGCCTTCGTCCGACGGAGCTGCCGTGTCGGGATCCCTGAACTAAACCTCAACCAAGCAGCGCCATGCACTGCCCATTAGTCGACACTTAGCAGGTCAAGTCCTCCTCGCCGCGGCGTCAGTGCCACAGACAACAATGACTAGCACGCCGTACATCGAACAACGCAATGGGTGGTTGATGCTGTCTTGTTTATGCCAGGCTTGGCCCAACAGTCCAACCCCCAACCCATCTCAACCCTCAGCCCCAAATCAAAAACCCATTAGGGTTGCTTGATGTTTCTTGCGTCGGTCAGACTGCAGGTCGCTTTGGACTTCGTGCAAACTTTAAGCTCACAGGGGTCATGCTTGTTCAAGTGTTTTCACGGGTGGTGGGGATAGGGGTTGGCCCCTGGAGGGCATGCCAGTGGAAGATTGGCACGCTTGCAAGCATCTGACTCCTCACTCTAGTAGGTTTTTTGTAGTTATCGCTGTAGTGCAGAAGTCGAGGTCCCCTGGAAGCCCAATGGAGACCATTTTCCAGGCGCGGTTGCCTTCGGATCGATCCTTTCGACTGACACGCTTTTTCGACCGCGGAGTGCGGACGTCTACCAGCTGCCATCCGTTGCGCACGTCACGTGTCATATGATCATGCTGAGCTGCATGCAGGTGGTCACAAGGAGCGGTGCGCACGTTGTGACTAAAGGGGTTTGATGCACAGCGCCAGAAATGGCACAATGTGTTCAGTGGGCTCCGTGAACATGCTGGCGTGACTATTGCTTGCCTTGTCGGAAGGAGACTGGCGGGGACAAGAGCGAACTTCTGTCCGGAACCAAGATTGAATCTACAATATGATGTCAGCTTCTTGTTGCTGACAAGTGACACCCGCCTCGATCCCAGCCGAAAGTAAAGACAGCAAAACTCAATTAGTTCTACTCCTAAACAACCCCACAGAGGTTGCACTATCCTGCAAAGTCATCTCAGAGACCTACAAGCCAAACGAAAGAACAATGGAGACAAGAAGTGGGGTTGGAGTAGGGGCGCATCCCCGCTCCGGATTCCAAGCGAAACAAAAATGAGACAGTTGGAACCAAGAAGAGGGACAATGTACAAATCTTTCGGGAGGATCCCAAAATTGCATTTCTTCGGGCGTCACCATTTAAGGTCCGATGGCCGAAAAGGCGGCACGTTGCCACTTGCGGCACAGGACATAAGAGTTCCAATTGCTGCATATGCACAAGCTGAATGCTGCTATATCTACTGTATTGAGGATTGGAGAATCAAAGATTGTGTCACGTTGCATGCCGTCCTGCTCGGGAGTGCTGTGATTTGCTTGCATTGGGAATGGCGAAGGCATCAGAACAAAGTTTTCGTGCTGTTTCGAAGGATTGTTTCCAGCAGGCGGAGGCCCAGCAGAAAGCAGAGCAGAGTGGTGCTGGTAAAGTTTACTCTTGAAAGGGCACATGAGGAACACTATTGAGTGGCCAGAGGGTGCTTGATTGCCAAGCGACTCGCAGGTTCTTTGCCAACGACAGCGATTCTCTGAGGCCGTTGTCGCAACTTGCGGCGGTACTGTTGATTCCATGTGCGTTACAGGCAGTTCCGCTTTTCCGGCGAACGCTGGAGATTCTGCAGGCAAGCGTTCCAGATCGCTTGAGATCGTTTGCCAGCAGCTTGTGTATCAAGTCTGTTGGCAACACACGGCGTATGGAGATATGGCGTGCGGTCCAGGAGTCGGGTCTTGGCTCGGAGCCCGGTACAAATGGTGCGGTGATCACGGCCGAGGCAAATGTATGCTCTCATGTTGCACCACGCTTTTTAAAAGTCACATGATCATTAGCAATAGTGGCGGTTCTGAGCCTTGCAGGTATGGGCGCACTTGGGTGTTGCAATGCAGTCGGCTCCCCGCCATTTTCCAATGCTGGACTGATCTCAATGCTGTGACGAGTGCTAAACCACAAAGCCTGACTGTCTAGAAAGGTACAGTCAGATACAGAAAGGGTTTTTGCCGCCCCACCCAGCTTGAAACTCTGTTGGTGTAGGTTTGTTCGAACCTTGATGAGCAAAGTCTTTCAGCTGAGCTTGCTTTCGTATCTCCACTGCTCACGCTGCTAGCCTCAGCAAAAGTTACCTTGCAAGGGTGCCCTGCAATCAGGCACTTCCCTCTACTTTGCACTCGGTGTAAAGCCAGTATCTGTGTGAGAAGGTCATTGGACCAGGTGCCGGAAGCCATCGAAAGCTACAAGCGAGCAGTGTGGCACCAAGCATTTTAGTTGTTGCATTTCTTCTAACTTCAACGATCACAGTAAAACATTGCTGTCTGTTAGCAGCCTCGCTGCACAAGTCGAGACTCAGAAAGCCCTGCCCGGCCCGCGCCTCCCCCTCCCCGCCCTTAACCACCTGCACCACCTCGCCTCTTACCACAGCTGCAAAGGTGGCGCTTGATCCGGCTCTTCATGCGCGGAACCTGGATTTTGATGTCAACGACATTTACTTTACCAGCTTTTTTGGTGTTCTCCTGTGCCAGTCAGACCGACATTCGCCTAGCCATACATGGACTTCTCGGAGTAGTCTGCCAAACTCTGCCCCTGCTGTGGAAGACACATCCGACCAGTCATAATTCGAAGGTGAACTTAGAGTCCAAGCCAACACAATGGGCTACCGGCTACCTGAGAACCTCTCCGTCTTATTCTTTGAAGGCTGCCGCCAGATCAAGGAGCCAAGTTTGCCTCGACAAAACATGTTTTATCCATGCCGCTACGTTGCGACTTAGGTCTGCTTCGCGAATCTTGCAACGCTTCATGCGTATCTCAACGACTCGAAGAAAGCCTTGGAGTGACCCTGGATCCTAAATTTCGAGTTGCATGGAGGGAAAGCGCATCACTTCAAAATGCTGCTCAACACGGTTGTGAAGGTACATTGGGAGTGCCATCGACCTCGACCGGGAAAATCGGACCTACACACAGCTCAGGCAAGTCTGGATGTAGAAAGCAGTCAAGCAAGGCGCTGCAGGGAGGTTTTCTGAGCTCCATGGATGTCTGAAGAAGTGAAGTTGGCCGACACTACCATGCAATGGCTTGACATGTGTTTCCTCGCGGAGGCGTCAGTTCTTGGACTGCCAGGTCCAGGAAGCCTCAGAGGTGACGGATGGGCTAAACTGGGCTAAGCCTTCGCAACTGAACGCAAATTCCTTCTCCGGATTTCGAGTCAGCATAGCTGCCTAGCTCACCGCTGCATCTCTGAAGGCCCATGACTTCCAAGATCAGCGAATCATTTTGAGCTCCCTTTTCTCAGTAACCCTCGTATGTGACCGCTTGACAGGCAGACAAAGCTGTCGAGGATTCAAGCTCAACGAGCTCAACGAGCTCCACGTCTGCATAGGCAAAAAGATGTCAAAAGATGTCAAAAGATGTCAAAAGATGTCAAAAGATCACATTATGATGTACGGACGAAAAAGCCAAGCCGAGACCCGAGGTGCCTCGAAATCCCGCGAGGCAGCTGAGAGGGCTTCTGGAGAGGATTTGCAGGCTGAGTATTCGAAGACATTGAGAGGGCTGAGAGACTCTTGGAGAGGGGGCTTTCGAGAATGTTTAGGAAGTTTAGTAGTTTAGTTAGTTCGAGTTGCCGGAGCCTCCCTCGCGAGCTTTAGAAGAACGGTGTTAAGCCAGATGTTACATCTTTATACATCTTTCTCGTGTGTTGAAGACAATGTGGCGGCCGAGGCTGCCTGACTGGCGACGCAGCTTGGGTAAAAGAGGGCAGTTCTGAGGCAGACGAAGCCTCATAGCAGCTCCACAACTGGGTCGTTCATGACCATCTTGTGAGTGAGGTCCCATGGCCAAGTCGGTTTTTCCGACGTGTAGCATTGTGTAGCTTAATGTGCGTCAAGTGAAGCAGCCCGCAGAGCCACAGACTCCTGAAGGCCACACGGGGCCTCACTCGCCGTAGCTTTAGGAAGTGAAGTCGGCCAAAGAAGGTTTTCAAGCTACATCATGATTCCAGTGTGGAAGCCAATGGTTCATGCCGCTCACTGGCACGTATAGATAGCAGACGCCAAAGTTTCACTCAAGCTGCGATGTAATTTGCTGTAGGATGGCACCAGGGGGCCCGATCCTTAGAACAGCGAGCTGGCTGCGTTGATGTGCGAACCGACCAGAATTCCCCTGCACTCGTTGTGCCTTCACAACGTTCACAACATGTTGTCGCTGGAAGACGACTTCAATAGCATGCTTTATACTGTGTCGTTGGACTGGAAGCACTTGGCCGAAGCCGAGCAAGTCATTGCAAGCCCAAAAGTCCAGCCCAGGTGCATGCACCACAGCTGAAAGTCCGACCAGACGGGAAGCGCTTCCCGCAACTGCCACGAGTGCAGACAATGCCTGTTGCTTGCGTTGCCATCGAAAGGTTTACGGCTTGTGATACATACTGAAACGCATGTGAAGACAAGTGCACAGCTTGCTCGAAGTTACATGGCCACAGCAGTTTCTGCATTTAATGTGTCTACATGATGCTGCACGGCTGGTAATTCCTGGAGTTAGTACAGGCCCTTGTTTTGAGAGATGCTGATGGGTGTTGAAATGGGGTTAGGTTTTGATAGATGCTGTTGAAATTGAGTTATGTAGCTGCGGGCCAGCAGCTGTCAGCAAAACTGCGTTGCGTTTCTGGTTCTCACATGGCTAAGGCTAAGGAGGAATATTCAGGATTTTCATGAGCACCGGGCGGTGGCGACTGGCCACCTTAATTTCAGTCGGCCTGGGCTACAGACACAGTAACAAACAACCCCTGTGTTCAGTGAGCCGGAGCCTACATCACCAGGAAAGTGTAAGTTCGAGGTGTCGCGCCTGTAGCCCGGAATTCGAAGTGTTTACAAAAAGCAGTTTCCAGTGCTTGGCGTCAGTCCTTTGCTGCGATGTGTTGATAGCTCTCCGCAGCTCTGGCGACGCCAAAGGCTACCGGCTGCATTTACAAAATGTTCTGCCGTTCTGCCGCCTGCTGTGACCCGCCGCCAGGCGGTAAGTGTAAGCTTGGGCTTCATGGCGCTGCTGCTTCCATTTTGACCAAGCATCTTGCCTCACTCTGGGTCAGTGTGCGTGATTGCTGTGTGCTGTAGACTGGACTCGTTGGCGAACTCGGTTGAAAGCTGTGCAGCCGTGCTTAGTACATCGTCGGTCGCCTGCCTCACGCAGATTCAGACTTCGTTGAGTACACAGGCAAAGCCACCACGCCTCCAGCAGCCTTTCACGTTAGATGGCAATTCCTACTCAAGCCTATGGTCGAAACTACCTGCAGTCTTTGTCCTTTTGCCATGGTTGACACAGCGTGGTGTCACAACGGCAGAGGTCATCGCAAGCGAGTTGAGTGTTTAAGCTTTTGGCTCTCAGGGTTTTGGGGTTCGATGGGGTTCGTATTTTGGTGTAAAGGCTCTGTAAGGCACTGTAAGGCGTTTGTATACGTTTGTATGCTGCGTTACTACAGTCGATGGGTTAACGGGAAGCTGCAGTGGCGTTATAGTTCTTTACACGTCACGTCACATCCGTGCATCTGTTGGCGTTCGCAGACCACTGCTGAATCAGCGATCATTGGCCAATGTACCGCAGGCAGTGTGGCTCGTGATTGTAGCCAATTTTTGAAGCAGCGTGCCACAATAGAAAATAAAAAGACGTTGGACAAATGGCAAGCGCTGCTGCGGTCGAGAAGAACTTGGCCAAGCTAGATGCAGTGATGCGCAAGACCAAAGCCTCAAGCTCGCAAAAAGCGGTTGAACGTTACTAGGTTTCGTGCGCTTGAGACCTTGTGGCGCTGTAGCCACATGTTCCCTTTGCAGCAATCGAGGTTTTTGTTGCGCCCGTCGACAGACGGATCCTTCGGAGCAAAGCTGTTGTCAAGGCCCCCGGATCAACACCGCAGAACGCCGCTTCGTAGTCGTAGTCTTCGTAGCAGTCTTCGGAAACTGACTTCTGCCAGGGAAGGTCCTGGCCCATGCAGCTCCATGGCCTGCGCCCACCCAGTGAGGCGTCGCTAGGGGTTCAGTGCATGGGGCCTTGATCTTGGCATGAGGCAACGTTGGCTTGAGGTGCTACTTTCACATGCTTTTCAAAATGTCAACGCAGGCAAGCTCCAGCTCCAGCGGCGCAACTCGCAGTCCCTCCAAGGACTACATCACCCGTAGAAAGCAACCACGAGACTTGAGAGGGGTCTCCGCGGGCAGGACACCTCTCCTGTCGTGACAGAGAAGGCACGTCATCCCGGTTGTGCTGTAGCGTATGTGGTGTCACAGTATTGTGTTCACGGGTGACAGTTGGATGTCTGCTTTTGCCATAGGGCCGCATCCATTTCATTTGCTGGTGGCGGCGATGGTGGTTGCTTTTGCTGTTGCAGTTGAGGTTGTGGTGATGGTTCTTTTTGTTGTCATTTTTTCGCGTCGTTGATTGCGGTTGGTCTTGCTGCCGCCGCCGCCGCCGCCGCTGCTGCTGCTGCTGTGCAGTAGTCATTGGTGCTAATGTTGAAATGCAAGCTCCTGATACATTCAGTCTGGGGACAGTGACCAGGTTGAGCAAACGTGCTCAACTGCATCGAGCGAACGCAAGGAGACGCTGCTGGGCAGTAATGCATCTGAAGCACAGCCAGTCCTGGTTGCGTTGCTTGTGCGAGGCAGCAGCCCATGAACACATCCAGAGGCTAGTCTCTAAAGTGTGCTTAAAGCGGTTTTCATTGAACTTTGCGCTGACCAAGGCTGACGCTTGAGGAGCCCTAGCTGAAAACAGCAGAGCAGTCCCGGACAGTGTGTGTTTTGCAGGAAAGGAATGTGGGATCTGGTTGTTTTTTCTAGGTCTGGCCCATCTGGCTCGGACTTGCCTTTTTCCCCAAACAGTCTACTGTTGGGGTTCTAAATTCATTTAAGGATTGCCGCCATTCTGAGGACTGTTGCCGGCTTCCTGGGCTCCTTGTCTCCCTTTGTCTCCCTGTGTCTCCCTTTGTCTCCCTTTATGTTGCCGGGTTGCTGTGCTCCTCGCCTCCCTTTGTCTCCCTTCGTCTCCCTTTGTCTCCGTCGTCTCCACTGTTTCATTGACGTGCCTTTGACTGTTTGGGGTCTTCGGTGGTGTAATTTAAGTCTGGCTGGTCCTGTGGTCCTCTGGTCCTGCGGTCCTCTGGTCCTGCGGTCCTCTGGTCCTGGGTCCTCTGGTCCTGCGGTCCCGTCCTGCGACCCCCTGGCCAACCCCCCCGGTTTTAGAAGCCGCGCAAGCTTGCTTCAAAACACTATAAAAATTCCAATGCGAGCATTGTGTTTGCAAATAGCAAACCCATCATTTTCTTTGCAGCCGCGCAAGCTTGCTTCAAGACCATGTGAATCCTTTGCAAACACATCATGCGTTGTGCTGGCCAAACCCATGGTGGGAGCATTGTGTTTGCAAATGGCACGGGGGGAGTGCTGCGCACAAGCCGAGCCAGCGTATCCCTTCCAAAGCCGTCATGCGAGCATCGTGTTTGCAATGGGGGGGGGGGGGGGAGCTGCACCCCTCCCAATCCGCCCCGCTGAACAACACCCGTCAAATACTGTGATTGTTAGGATTTGGAGCATTTTCATGCGGGCTAACGTACATAAACCGTGTGCGTTGCAGGTTTGGGTCCCGTTCTTGAACGTACAGGAGCTTGAAAAAACAACGCTTCTCGGATGTGATGCATTTTCGATGTATTTCCCGTGGAACTGTAATTGCTGAGAACACTGCAATTTGCGGTCTTTAAAGCAAGTGAATACTGTAATTGCTAGGATTGGGAGTATTTTCAATGTAATTTACCACCCAGGACTTGGAAATGTGGAGACACTGCTATGTACAGTATCAAAAGATCGGGACTACTGTAATTAATTGCTGGGATTTGGAGCACAGTCAAACAGGCAAACGTACACAAATAGGGTGATTTTGAAGTTTTTGTGCGCTTTTGGTGACAATCAGGAGCTGGAAACTCGGAAAACACTTCAAATTACAGTTTCTAAGCCTGTGAACCACCAAGGTGCCGAGCCAGACAATGGTAACAAAAGCAAGGAGAGGCAGACCTAGGAAAACACAAACTCCGCATTTTATGTGAATGACATGCATGCTCTGTCGGGGCTGTTGTACTCAGACTTTTGGCAGGGCGGGTTGTAGCATTTTCGTCTCGGAGCCTCGCCCTGTGTTGCTGAGGACTTTCAAGGAACGTGGGTCGACGCCGATGGGACACACGGCCAAACCGAGCTAGCGTAGTCCTTTCCAGAACCAACATGCCATCAGTGGCCCTTCACCCGTGGTTTTGCGGGTTCCAACAAATTCAGCTACAGACGAGATCTATGCGAGTTGCATGTCGCCATGCTTAGACCTGGACTGTGTCGCACATGTTGTGAGTTAGCTCGCACAACAGCAGCTCAAGCGCCGCTCAGGAACAATGTGCATGTTGCCGAGGACGTGGAGGGAGTTGAACGTCTTGCAATACTGTAGCTGCGCGGTTCGTGCTTGCCCCTCACAGCTTGTGTTGGAAGCGTAATGATGTTACTGGACTTTGCATCTACCACAGAGTCACGAGCTTCATGGATGCGCGTATCCTCTTGATGTTGACTGATCAGCACCCAAATTATCTGCGGTGCTGTTGCGGTGTTCTTTATGAACGGTACTGGTAGCTCTTGGATTGCAACCGTCTACTGGCCATCAGACGTGTATGTGAGGCCGCTCAATTTGGAGTGTTCGGACAGCTGGTGCGGTGCCGAGCGATGCCAGTTTGCAAACATGCAGCTTCTTCTCTTCGGTGGCTTAAGACATGTCATGGAACACTATGAACCAGATCTCTATGGCCCGTGGTGCCGACAGTCGCCGGGCAAGGTGGCAACGATTACGCGTCCTCCGCTGCGCCAGCTCCGCCTGGAGCTCTGGCAGCCAGAGGCAGGGTGGTGGCAGACATCTGAAAGTACCTGGAGACAACTAGCTCTCACTACTGGCTCGTGCAGTTCAACACTGTTGTATATCTGCAGAGACAAACTCTTTTCCTGAGTGCAAACGTTTGCCAACTGCTCCAGCGCTAGGGCAGCTCCCAGTGGCGCTGTGGCAGAGCGGACCTCAGCATCGCTGAGCTACAGAGTGCCGAGAGTGGCTGCGATAGGCTGCCTTGAAGGAGTTGTGCCAAATTATTAAATTGTGTCAAGTCGTGTCATCCCAGTGTTCCGGTTGAGGTGCCGTGTTGACTGCCCACGCAAATGAGCAGCTGGCCGCAGCCTCGAAAAAACAAAACGACAGAGCTGTTATGAGCCGCTTGTGAATATCTTTCGGTTGATACTTGTTCGTCCTTCCCAGATTTGGCGCTTCCCGGGTGGAAAAGTGTCCACTTGGCTACGAAAGGTACCTCGGTGGAGATGTTTAGAGCAGAGTCACCAGCATGTAGTTTCTGGTGGGAGAAGCACCGCCTGCAGGCAGCGTTGGAAGAAGGCGTGGGCGACCAGGCCTCGATATGCTCCGACATGCATCTTCGACTCCAACACTCTTGTCATTGTGCAAGTCTTGCGCATACTTGCGCCGCACCCAAGAGATATGAACATGCCTGTCTCGCGGCTTCTAGGGTTCTAGAGCAAGATGCCTGCTGTCCACACTTGTGGCACTGACTTGTGCAGGGGTTGCTTGCCATTTGGGATCCCGAATACGGCGACTGGACGGCACAAGCTCGTCTCATTCAACTGCAAGTGCGCGTGCAGGTACCCAGCTCACATTTAGCCTTTTTCCCTTGCAAGGTTACGGCCCTTGGGGTCTCTCTATGCCGACGGTAGACCAGTGACTCGGTTTGATCGGTGGAGACCGCAACTTTCGATGTTTGGATCCCTTTCTTTGCCGTCTTGAGGTTCTCAAAGAAGTTTGTAAGGTTTTAAAGAGGCGATCCACATCAGTAGCCGGAAAGATGGAATGCACGAAGCTGAAGGTTGAGCGTGAAGATGTTACTGAGGAACGTATCCTTGAACGACTTCGCATGGATGCTGTCCAATGGCACAACAAACCAGATGATGACCTCCAAGCTGCAGAAGGAGTCGGGGGTTTTGAACAATGCACAGCAATGCATGGCAACCCCTCGCCATTCACAATTTTGAGGAGAAACTCTGTGGCGGAAGCCACTGACAAGTAGTTTTGAGAATAGTTAGTGCTGTTCGCTGTCAAGCCTCGCCCGCAAGATCCCTCTGCCTTTTGCGGGCAAGGCTCCACGCAGGCTCAAGGAACGGTGCCATGGGTTCTTTCACGCCAGGATGGAACTATGGTATTGGTTCCCCTGACGGAAGAAGGCCTCCAAGAAATGACGCGCTGAACTTTCTCCGAGAGGACATGACTGCAGCTAGAATCAGCCAGAACAATAGGCGCTGTTTTCATAGAGCATGCAAGTTGTGATAAGGAGAGCTGCAAGGTTGGCAGGGTAGCTGCGTTGATGCCCTCTACCCTATATCCGGTACTTTACTGGCGTCCCTCCCCCAAGCTGGCATGAAGCAATGATAGTGGCTGTAGCAAAGGGGGTGGCCTTCGCCAGCAGCCGAGTGTCTCCGCTGCTCTTGCCCATCGCCGGACGGCTTGTTGGGCTTCCTTCATCTCTTGAAGTATATACAGACTCAGCCAGGCGCTTTCAGCCTCGCACCCGATTTTTAGGAAAGGCTGCGCTTGGTAAAAGGCACAGGCCTTTGGCCTGGAATGCGGATTTGCCGTAGCCTTACCAAGCCAAAGCGAGCTCCTTCTGAAATTTTGTTCGGCTTCGGTCTTTGCGTGCGCATCAGCCTCGCAAGCCTCACCTGAGATTCCCTTACGGGAACGTGCTGCAGCTGTGGCCAAACCGGGAGTGACAGAGGAAAGCCTCGTTCGACTCATGTGCGAAGATTTTTTCTGGCCAGTTCTGTAAAAGGTCTGTAAAAAGCCTGCGAACCCAAGATGTGAGAAGCCGATCTAAAGCAAGTAAATGGAAGTACTTTGAAGTACGGATGTCTGAACGAAGGCAGACTTTGCCGGCAATCCTGGCTCCTGGCTTCGGCACATGCCGTATCTCGAGCAAGGGAGAAATTCAGGTACAAATTGCAAGCTCCACAGCTCCGCGCAGGAGAATTTAGAGGGAAAATGCTGCTGGAAGCAAGTTTGCCCTTGGTTTGGGTGGTTTCCTCGTAACAGTCTCCGGATGAGTTTCTGGCTGTGAACCATGTCGCGCGTGAGACTTTTGGTGCAGGGGCTTGTGGCCGTGGATGCAAAAGCAGCAGCAGTAAGAGGACGTCCACGGTTACGTGGTGTGGGGCCACAGAGTACAGTATCTGTCAGAGAGGTCATCAGCAAGCTGGCTACATGCTTGAACATCTGAGGCCGCTGCTATGCTTTGCGGCATTCCTGGCAACATCATCAGTTGCCAACGCCTTTGCCAAGGCAGGCAGTCATGAGGATTAATTAATGGGCTGCACATCCAGCATTTCTTCGTTTCCTTTTTCTAACTTCCTTCGATGCAAGGGGGGTCCCAGGCGGTGCCTTGACACCGACAGCAACAATCATCCGGAGCAGCCGGTATTTTCCGATAAGTCTGTCCGGAACCAGGTAAATCTTTGGCAACGTCAATGGGATGCGCTGGGATCCTAGTCCTGAGAGCTGCTTTGAGCATGCAGCATGTTGAGCAGGGATCTTGGGTACCTGCTTCCCAGTCTGCAGGAGCAGCATCTTGCGCTGGAATCTGCGATCCACGTGGGTATTCAGCCTAGAGTGACCGGCCCTACAGGAACCGCATCTACAACGAGTACAAGAAGCGAAAGATCCGTGAATGGAGCTCTGCCGGCTACCACGTCGGCACAGTGGCTGGGATGAAGCGAGCAAAGTGTAAAGCAGCCGCGAGCCGCATCGGCTGGACGCGAGGCACGGGATCGCGCCGGCGAGGGTACGCTCCTCGGCAAGGCCGCGTTGACTGACGTTGTAGCCACATTCGCTCTCAGCAGCCACTTCTGCGCTAGTTATGGGAGGAAGATGAGAACATCGCTGTTGAGCCTGACGCTCTCGAGCGGTTGGCCAAAGAGCCGGTGACTCTAAAGTTGCGTCGGCACGCTTAAGCAACACGTGGTATTCTCGAATCCCCAGTACGAAAGCCTGTTGGTCTTCAGAGTTATCAGCTCTTGGTTAATTTCATGGTTACAGGCACACTGCCACCCGGCCAGGCTGGATCGGTCCGGACGTGCCATCAAGCAGGGTGAGAAAGTCGATGGGTCCGACACCCAACGAAAGCGGAAGCAGCCGCGCATGCGTGTTGAAATGGTGCCATCTGCTGGGCCAGAGTACTTTCGTGAAGCATGCACTCCTTGACAACACCGTTTCCGTACGCTTCTGTATGGTAACTGGCAACTCTGTATGCTGGTGATTCTACTGACATGTTGCAAACAATGCTCGTGTAAGGTCGATGCCATGGTCCTACAAGACCTATCGTGGTCTGCACTCTGCACAGGTCTGCTCTTAGACCAGGAACTTGGCCGACAGCACTGACCTAAAATGGAGATCTGTCTTGTGCTCGACTCCCCGGCTTATGTAAGACTGGTCTGTGTTCATGCGAGCATGGCAAGAAACGTGACTGGGTTCCAGGCGCCTGAAGGCCTGGAAGATTTCCTTGGCAGATACAGCAGCCGGAGCCCTGGGAACTTGCAGATACGAACTCTGAAATCTCTCAGTTCCTTCCTGAACATCACACATCAAACGTCAAGTCGTTCTTACCACTCTTGCTGTTTCTTGTTGAAAGACGTCTGATCAATCTTTTCTGCCGCTGAGAAATGGACAAGAGTGTGGAGAGCATCCTCGGCCCACGGGCACTGGATGAGTTCAAGCTCCTTGGCACTGTTGCACTTCATGCGGGCTTAAAGATGTGCAGCTGAAACGGGTTCTGGGATACTTTGCATAAACTCGAGGTCAAAAAGTATCACGTTTTCTGGCGATCATTTTTCGTTTGCTGGAGGGGTTTTCTGATTAACCGAAAGTCGGGTTGTGCACTTGGAGGGGTTTCGGAAACATGAGGTTGACAGGGTCACTACGGCTCATGCCCACCTACCGAGGACCAACATGGCCGTCTTTCATGGAAAGGCGCGCAGCGCAGCGTGTCAGCTCGGGCAGGGCTCTGACGCTGCTAGAGCTCGACAGGGTCGTTGTTCTCATGTAGATGAAATTCTGGTAGGGAGCCAAATCTACATGTCTCTCTCCGACTTTTAGTGCGAAGCCCTCGAATGTTTCCAGTAATGGTTCAGGACGAGTACCGCGTGATCCGAACCTTAACGTGGCCAGGAGGCTCTTCTGTGATGTGCTGTGCAGACTTTGGGGGCATTCTTGGCTGCTGGTTACATCTTTCCCATGTCTGGAGACTTCACAGGGCCTCGTAATTTCTGCAAATTGGGGCAGCATCAAAAGCTTTAATTCGAGACTTGTTATTGTTGGAGCGTAGGTGGTGCTACTGGTGGTGGCCCAACGTCGATTATGCTGCAGAGACCTCAGCCGACCTTCAGGATTCTTCAGGCAATCTCAAGCATGTTTGCCTGTGGTTAGTCGACAATGGGTCGCAGACCACGCGTAGACGAACCTGTCTGCGGGGCACCCATCTGCTGCATGAGATGCAGTTGTCGCGAGGATTGGTGTTCTTGACATCTCCACCCGCAGTTCTCGCCTAGCCAGCCGTGCAGTCTACGAGGCCAGGTCTCCCTCACTGCAGTGGGCGCCACAGCATGGAAAGCCTGAAAACATGCTGACAGCCGACAAATGGACTTGCTCACCCCCACGCCTTACAAAGAGCAAGCAAGGCTTCTAAGAGCAAAATGAATGATTTTGTTCAGAATCTTTCTAGATCTTAGAAGCAGTCCTAGCTCGGAGGTCCCGCATGGAATTTCCATTCGTTTGGATGTTCTATCCTGTGCATCTAGAGGAAAATGCCTTGGAGTGCGGCCTCGTATGGGGTAGGTTAGGAACAAACGGCCTGGCTGAAGTGGCAAGGAATCCAGTTTTCTGCTTCAAGCTCTGAAGCCCAGACCCACTAAACACCTGCTGTCGAATTCGAAGGGAAATGGTTGGAGGCATTGGGGTTCATGTAATGGAAAGTAGTCTACATTGTGGGATGGGCCCTGTTGTTTTGTTGATTCACCTATCAGAGGCACGGATTATTGTCGGAGACTGCGATATGCATCTAGATTTAATCTGACTATGTCTTTTTGCTTTCGGCAAGCACTATGACATGATTAGACTTTATACTCTCTGGCTCCAGGTGCAGCCTTCGGCGCTGTTGGTGGAGCTTTGCAAGGAGAGGGCAGGATCCCCAGCCAAAGTCAGAGGATGATGATCCTGGTATACCAGCTTATGAGAAGCATGGTGTGGCTGCTGGGGTATTCAGATTTGTGACTTCCGTGAGCTCAGATCGGCAAGCAGCTGGTCATGCCCAGAACTCAGTACCACGTGACATGAATCGCGTGCGACTTGTCTCAAGGACTGCATCATGACATGAGGCCGCGAGAGCACAAGGAAGCTGTGAAGAACTACGCTCGCGGGTTTGCCACAAGTGACACTGGCTTTCCTTGTCAACGGCCGATGCCCGTTTAATCTCATGTGAACAATCATTCCGTGTCAGTCCTGCTGCCCCTGCTTTAGAAGCTGAAGCTTCACAAGGTCAAGTCTTGACCACTGAACAACCTGTAAGCACGAACCAAGTGAGCTGGAGAAGAGCGTATGCTTGGCAGCCAATCCCCATCGCCTTCACGGCGAGCAGCATCATCTTGACACCATCCACGGGGACAGCGAGGCCTTCGCCTGCGAAGTCATGGTAGTGGGACAGAGGGCCACAAATCCCTTGTATTTCTCCCCAGCGCAGGCTTTAAATCGCTGGACGAAGGGAGAGCCTTATGCCGAGGCAGTGAAGGAGTTTGTCCAGAGCCAAGTGACTGGAGGTTTCACCAAGTTGATTGTGAATTCTGTACTCCTGAGCTTGCTCCCATCTTGAGAAGCAGAACCTACCTGGACCTACCTCCCTCGCCAGTGCAAAATTTGCAAGATGCTCTCTTCGGTTCTTGCGGACCTGTGGCCAAGACATCGCAGCCAGCGGGTTCTCTGCCGAAGTTGCTCTGTGGCGTGCCCAGTCAGTTTACTGCTTGCAGTGCTGTTTTTTTTCTATCAGCAGCTCGGTGCAGACAAGCCTGTGGGTTGAGCATGCAGAGTTTGGCACAAGGCCTTGGAGATGTCCGCAGCTCCACGATGGAGCGCATTGAGAAAGAGCAGGGCAATGAAACCACGGTCAAGGCCGACTTGCGCCAGGGTGTTCCATCGCATGATTCGCATGCAACATGGGCTGATGCTAGCATTGCTGGGCTGCTGTCGTCGAAGCAAGTTCAAAGGCTAAGTTGGCAAAGCTTCAGTATCTCGAAGGGTTTGTGGCGGCTGAAGCAGTTTCCGGGACACGTTCTATTCTACTGGTACTTGTAGCTGAAAGCTCTCGGCAACCAGATTCCATCCCGCCGAAGTACTGTAGCCAAGAAGTGTCACACGTCGCACGAGAGCGTGTCCGAGTGATTTGTTCGCCCTTTAGCGGCATTCGTGGTTGTCGGGCTATTGTCCCATGTCTGCAAGAGCATAGGCACAGACGATAACGCTTGAGAGGACCTGACTCACTCATCGCGGGCCAAGCAGCTGGCGTAGCCGACCTGGCACCTCCTGTTACATGCGCGACAAACACACTCACACATCTTCATGAGGCAGGCTCTGATAGGGATGTAAAATAGGTTGCTGGATCTGCTACAGCTCCATGATTTGTGTGGTGTTTGGCATAAGGCGTGGCATTCTTTCTATGGCAACGTCGGGTCACAAGGCCTTGCTTCTGCCGATTCATACAATACTTGCGCGTAAGTTCCGTGTGATCGTTCTTCAAACTGGCAGAGGTCATCCTGGCCATCATGGACACTGATCGCTTGGGTCCTGCCGCTTGCCAAGCCCTGCTACGCACAGTCCCCTTTAGGTTCAGTGTTGTCGGGCGGCTGCTTTGCGTGCATAGAAGCGTGTCCAGGTTCATCCAGGGCATGACTTCCTCTCCTAGGTGTCAACATGGCTGGAACGGGCCGGTGCGGTGCTGCTAGCGGCCGGGGAGACCCAGGAATGTCATGCCGATAAGAAAGCAGAGACAACGAGCAGCCAAAATCATGTGCCAAAATCATAGCACCTCCCGAGCGCCACCTGCCGAGTGCAAGGCTGCTGACGCGTCCGACATCGAGAATAATCGAGAGAGCAGCCAACTCGGACCAATGCAAGTTTGTACGTCTTGACTCTTGTGGCTTCTTGGGCTCTTCGGCATCTGTTTCGCGCACAAGTAAATGCTTTCTGAAAGTTTGAACAGAGAATCGCTTGGTCAGTGGCTGAGGCCTGTCTGCTGACAGTCGCATGGGCTTGGAAGAGCGACCGGAGGCATCGTTCCAATGTACAGATGGGTCCCAACGCTAAAAGGTTTTACTGGTAGCCGTAGTTCTCCGAGAGGAACACACTTTGCTGCCGAAGCTTATTACAGTCCTCAAATAGCATCAGGCTGGATCTCCACAGGAAGCTCGACTTCGGGCGTCGAAGGCTGCCACGGCAGCAGGGTCTAAAAGAATAAAAGCGAGGAGATTCTGAGTTTGGGGCTTCCCGGTTCCACCATGTTCCACTGTCATCCACTGTCTAAGCATCAAAGGAGGTTCGAGGATTTCGGCTCTTTTGAGACTTCAAGGCTGACTTGCGTCTTGAGACCTGGAATCCCCAAACCTGTTGCACAAACCGGGACATGTATGGCCTGGGGACAACCTGTAAGGATAAGTAAGGAGGCAAGAAATGACAATTACCTTGTTCTACACTGCTCGACCACATTTGTACTCTGAGTGATACCATACGGTATGATTCATGTAGAATACATGTATCATGCCGCAAACATGATCTTCCTGCCATCACAGAACAATCCAGCCTGACAGATGCTCCGTACAGCATTCACAGCACACGACATTAAGCAGCCGTGGCGTGTTGCAGATCGCCGCCCAAGCACGGCACGCTTTGCAGCTGGACGGTCGAGGACGGACGGCCTTCTCATGATGACGCCCAAGGTGTAAGTCAGATTCCTGTGATGTCTTGCAGGGCCACTGGGCTTCTTCCTGAACGATGAGGCACAGGGAACGCCATTGTCTCTGCATTTCTTAGGGCTGGAGATTCAGCAAGCACGTATGCGTTGTACTTTCCTTTTCACTTATGAAGACGCTGTGCCATGCTCATGATCCAGTAAAGTGGCAGATCATGCTGGTGCCAACGCTGACACCGGAAGGCATTGGAATTCCTCAGCCGCCGGCAGCAGCGGCTCTTGCGAATGTACGGACCCTGGCTAATACCGACCACCTGGACGGAGGATCATGGAGGTCGCTTGCAGACTGCGGGTGGGCAAATGGAGTAGTATACTGCATGCCGAGGACCCGATTGAAAGACCTCGTGCACCACACAACTCCCCGGAAGCATTGGGAGGTACGGATAGGAACTGCACGGCGGCTTTGCGGGAGTGATCTGCGATGTCTGGCCAGCAACATAGGACAATGGAGTCTTAGGTGGCACAGTTTCCTCTGAGTGTCGGCGAGCTTTTGGTTCCGCCACATTTTGGCTCGCTTGCAGACGGCCGAAGAGCTCTACGTCGTCCGACCCGGCGACCGTATCCCTGGACCAGAGACTCGCCTGTCAGGTGGGCCCAGGTCCTTTGGACAACTACAATATACAGTTATGCATGATAATGTGAGGGGGACACCCTGCTTCAGCCGACGCGACGCCGGGATAGTTGGGCGCACGCACGGGAATTTAAAAGCCACCGGGCTCGGCGGCCAGATTGTCTGCAAAAGAAACTTCGGCGGCCGCACCAAATAGTGGCCGCATTATGAGTCATGTGTATGCACACATATACACAAGACACACACACACACACACACCCCACACGCACGCACGCACGCACGCCCGCCCGCCCGCCCGCCCCCCCGCACGCCCGCCCCCCCGCCCGCCCCCCCCCGCACGCCCCCGCGCGCGCGCGCGCGCACGGACACGCACACGCGCACGCACACGCGCACATCACCAATCGATTCGGAACCCCTGTGATGCCTTAACTTTGGAATCCTAATGGCGCGGTTCCTTGAAGAATCGACTTCCCACAACATCCCACAACTGCTCTTCGGACTTCGACCTTACACAACAAGCGGGAAGGACTTCCAAGGTCCACTCCAAGCTGTCCAGGACCAAAGATGCACCCTTCAGCCGAAATTCTGTAGGCCCAACGAAAAGGCAGCAAGTGAACTGCAGAGCTGGCTTGGCGCTGTGCGTGTAAGGTGTGCAGCTGTTATCTGTTGGCTGAAGCTTGCTGAAGAATCTGAAGCTCGCGGGAGCCCAGTTAGGGCAGGACCCATGAAAACCACCAGGATGTGGTACGCTTTGCGTGCTCTGCGTGTCCTCCCGTTTAGAGGAAGGAAGGAAGGAAGACAAAACCATAGAAGGCAGACGCCGCCTCATTACTGAGATAAAGCCATCAAGACCACGTGACACAACAACAGACTATGAGAAGGGGGGGCAGCCCCGCAACCTGCCTCCAATAGTCATGAGCAGTCAGATGAGCAGCCAGCCACAGTATTTCCTATGCGCAAAAATAATCATTCAACTTCAAGCTAACAGCATCTCGACTGTGTCGAGGATCTGCACATGCGGCATTCTCCTGCGCAGGTCAGAAATCGCTAGGCCTCCGCTTCGAGCTGAAGCCTTGGAATTCGAGCACAGTCGGCAGTTCTCTCGGGTTTTTAATCTACTCAAAGAGTCGCCTGCCTCACGCATGCATGTCTCTCAGGTATGATCGGTTGGAGATTCCAGATCATTATCTGCGAGCGTGCCGCTTAGAGCGGGCATGATCATTCAGGGTCATGGGGTGGCATGGCAGAAGCACTCCTCTAGAGAGTTCGCATGCCAGCTAACAGGGGAGCCCGCTTTTTGATTTCCGATTCAGGTATTCTGCATTTAGCGAGCGAGTTGGTTAGCTGTGGTCAGCCCGTGTTCAAGCCTTTGCAACTGGGTACTGTTGCACTGAAAACACTCCCTGGATGAATGTTTCACAATGGCGGGTAACAGCTGAACATGCCAAGAAAGCATATCGCGAATGGCCCCACAGAACCGGACCCAAGTTAACCTTGACACGCGAAATCCACTCTGAAAAAATGCATGGACGAAAGGTGCTGAGGCTGGGACGCTAGCTATCCATAAACGACTTGCTGGGAGAGTTTTTTCGGAGTTCTGGGAGCTCTGAGGAGGCTGGCATGGAGAAGCACTCGGATGCTCTGTGGAGCCAACTCGTAGATCGTGGCCAGGCCGCCCCTCTTTGCTTTCCGACATAATAAGGGTCACTCAATTTGTTAAACTGCGAAAGGCTTTTAAAACATGCTTGAAAAAAAACGATCCCAATATTTCTTCGGCATGTTGCAGGCCCTGGAGCCGACGGATCCCATGGAGTTGTCTTGGTGGTCTTCTGGAGCAATCGAAGTCCCCCGCCTTGGATGCAAAGCTATAAACGGAGAAGCCACGGAAACCAGTATTAGGATTTTCGGGGAACACCAGTCTTGGGCCGTGCCTCAGGCGGACATACGGCAAGATGCCCTGGCGGCCTGGCCAGACGGGAGCTGACGAAAACAGGTTGGATGCATGTCCCCACTTCCTGTGAACAGTAGGGGGGGGGGGGGGGTCGTTGAACTGAACAGCCGTTGCGCATTCACATTTCGACCAAGCGTGGCAATCCTTAGGACACTCTGCAACAATGGTGCGCAATTTGGTGTACTTGCAGAAGAGAGGAATGTATCCTTCTTTCTATACGTACACACACACACACACTTAGTACATGCATCCCGCAATATCAGTATGCGCACAGAACTAAACTCTTCTCAGTGATCAGTGACAGGTGACAGCGTGCTCCATCACTCCCTGTTTCAAACCGTTGTTAAGAACCCTTCGAGCTGGGTACTGATACAGTACTGTTGTTTAATCATTACACGGTTTTGTACCTACTTCCAGTCCTTCCGAATGTGAGATCCTGCTTTTGTAGTATCAATTTGGGAAACCGCACCTACTTAATTTCTGTATCCGTCCTGTTTGCAGAATGCCAGTAGTTGGGGAGGATGACGTTTTTCGCGAACTTATGGGTCCATCCAGTGGCATCAACCAAAGCAGCGAAACTAACTGCGGGCACCCGAGACGGAAGAAGTTTGAAGGCGCACACGTTCAGCTTCGCACTCTGATGGTATGCCATGCTGCGTCGGTCATGGTTGTTTCTTACCCCCATACTTGGCACATTTCTGGTGACAGCAGGTGTCCCTCACAGGTTGCCCCCCACACAACCATGGCAAATTGCTCAAGATTCCCGTGGGACAATGGCAATCTGTTGTATTGTGTTGTGGTAAATGAATATGTTTAATGGCGACGATGACGATAGTGATGGTGGTCTGTCACATTTACCTTGTGCACTTTGCCAAGCCTTTGCTTGCACATGGCAGCCCAGCAGTCATGCGCTGTTGTGGCCCCGGTAGAGCCCACTACAGAAGCTTCAGGCATATCGAAAATAGGAGCATTGGCTTCGGATTTGGCATCGAAGCTGTCAACATTGTCGGAGGCAGAAAGATGTGAATTGATCCATCGCCTTGCTCTATCGCCAACTGGGAAGAGTGAAGATGTGTCCAAGGATGAGACTATTCTTGGGCAACCCCTGCTGATGTTGTTTTCGCTGTTGGTGTTGGGTTTGGCTGCTCATTTCGGAGGGACGGTTATAAATGAGAGAAGACGCTACCACAACCGTCGGGCACAGAGGCAAGGTACTTTCACAGAGTATTTGCAGTATCGTTTTGGCTACTGGTACACCTGGACTGAACATTCTGCCGCCATTGTCCTTATGTCAATCTCACTGGCATTGCTGGTCTTTGGTGGAGCGCTCCTGAGAGTCCTCATTCAACAGCCCTTGTCCGAGGGCTTATGGTCTGCTTGGCTCTGGATTGCAGCACCTGACGGCGGGGCCTCCGCTGAAACTGCAGCTGGCCGTCTCGTTGGCTTAATTGTGTCAATTGGTGGCATGCTTGTGTTTGCCCTCCTGATGTCAGTTATATCTGAAATGTTTGAAGAGGCATTGCGCACGTTTCGGTTAGGCACTATTCCGGTTATTGAAGGCAACCACACAGTCATCATCGGCTATGTGACACCGACGCTCCGCATTTTGGCCAAGGAGCTTTGCGCCGCATGCGAAAGCGAGGGTGGCATCTTGATCGCAGTCCTGTCCCCGATGCCAAAACCCGAAGTGGAAGAGCTTCTGAGAGATGGCGATGCAGGTTGGATGAAGAACTCGACCATTGTTGTCCGTTCCGGTGATGCTTGCAAAGCGGAAGATCTCGCGAAAGTTGCGGTGCAGGGAGCCAAGAAAGTCATCATCATGAGTAAGCCCGGAGTTTGCCGGGAGGAGGCTGATGCAGCGACTATCAATGTCTTGCTGACTCTGCGAAACAATGGCTGGCCGAGAGAAGGGGTATCTGTGGTGCAATGCCAGTTGGTGCGCAACCAGGGGCTTTTCAAGCGACTCTTGACTGACGGGTCACAGGTGGTCACCGTCAATGACTTCATTGGTGAACTTATGGTGCAATGTAGCAGGCAGAGTGGTCTGGTGCATGCCATCCGGTCAGTGTTCAGCTTTGAGAACGATGAGTTTTATATTCAGCATGTGCAGGGCACGGCTGGGCGTACGGTCATGGACTTGTTATTCGCTCTGCCGAATACCATCCTCATAGGGATCAAGCCGCCTGACTGTGAGCTGGAGGTGTTGCCATCAATGGACCGCACCCTGAAGGGCGATGAAGAGCTCTGTGTGTTGGCCAAAGACGATTCAGCAATACCCAGATATGCTGGACCCAGCTCTGTGGATTTGTCTGGACAGATAGATCACAGCAACATTGTTGAGCGAAGCCCTGATGAACCTCTTGCTGGGCAGACCGTCATCATTCTTGGATGGAACAACAGCATTGGTGCTATTCTGGGTGAGCTAGATGACGATGTCGGCCAGGATTCACGGGTCATCATTCACGCGCCGGAGACAGTTTCAATGCGAGTGGAGTTTATTGAAGCAGCACAGAAGCGGCGGAAGCATTTCTATCAGAACTTTAGTATCAAGCATTCCCAAGGACCTCTTGGTGCACGTTTCCGGCTTGAAGAGTTACCACTTGAGACCGCATCGATGATTTTGATTTTAGCCGATGAAAGCTACGATGTATATGCACATGCAGCTGACAGCCACACGCTTGCGGCAATTGTACAGGTGCAGGATATCCTGGATGAACGCTGCGGTCCTGCGAAGAGCTCTGCTGTGATCATGCCGCAACTTCTCGACGTATCCATTGAGGAGACGTTGATACAAACAGGCATCCACAACTATGTCCTCTCTGGGCGGATGGCTGCTAGATTACTGGCAGTGATCAGTGAAGTACCAAAGGCTACCTGCATCATTGACTGCCTCACGAAGCACAAGGTGTTTAGATTCTCCATCGCGAAACTCCCGGAGTATCCTGCTGCAGCAAGTCTCAACTTCAGCGAAGGGGTGTCCTTCAATGATGTCACGATGGTGGCTGCCCTGGCAAATGAGGTGGTCTTGGGCTGGTCCAAACTTAATGCAGGAGAAGTTGGGCCTTGGGAAATGAACCCCAAGAACAGGACCGAGAAACGACCATGGCCTGAGAATGCTCGTTTGATCGTGCTGAGACGAACAGGTAAATGGAAGCCAGCCTCGTACAGGGGCGCGCGCTGTGCTTCTGTCGCGCACCCCTCAGATGAGCGGCGAGTATGCCGCCGCATTGAGTGAGAAAATGCAGGAGAACTATGATTAGAGCCGTATTGCTCATGTCAGTCTGTTGTGTCGATACATGATAGGAGCATTCTTGCATGGGCACGTCAGATTGTGTAATCATAATATGGGGCTGATGCATCAACGGGCCCGCAATGTAAGCGACTCTCGCTGGAGATTTCACTAGGTGTGAAATTATTCTTTATGTTAGATTCTTGGCTGTGTGTTAAAATGTTTGGCTTGTAACAGGCCCCCAGGGCCACCCCACGACAAAGCTCGTAACAAATTGGTCGTGCAGCAAGGCCTTCGGCTTTATCTAACATCTTGAGAGGTTCATCTTGAGAGGTTCAGGTGTTGTTGTGCACATGAGGGAGAAGGAGATTGAAAATCTGGATATTCTGGACCATTCCGT